>CAUYUJ010015129.1:162926-212302 GCA_963575745.1 Prorocentrum cordatum | reverse complement strand
CTCGGTGACGCCCCCCTCGCCTCGCCCCAGGACTCGTGCAGGCGGCCGGAGGGGAGCCTGAGAGGCGAGAGGCTCGCCATCGCTCGGACGTCCATTCCCCGTGTTTTTTGTTCAATTTCGTGCGTGGTTTTTTGCCAGATAATCGAGGATGCTCCTCGATGGTCCTCGCCGAAGGAAAACATGCACACGTCCGAGCGATGCCGAGGTGGATGACGCCACGGAGGGGGGTGGCCTGCTCGGGGCCGGTGCGGCCGCGCCAGATGATGGGGGAGGGGGGGGGCAGGCCTCCCAGCAGCTCCCCCGCTGCCCGCAGGGCGCGGGCCTCGTGTGCAGGTGTGTGGGCCCTGTGCCCTCCGAGAAGCAGCCTCCTGCCAAGAAGCCTTCCCCCCTCTCCCCCTCCTGCTCCTGCTCCTCCTCTCCCTTCCTTTTTTTGTCCCTCATCCTAATCCTCTCCTCATCCTCCTCCTCCTCCTCTTCCTCCTCCTCCCATGTCCGCCTCCTGCTCCTGCTTTCCTCCTCCTCCTCCTCATCCTACTCCTCTCCTCCTCCTCCTCCTCCTCCTCTCCTCCCTACCTCCTCCTTCTCCTACTCCTCTCACCTTCATCCCACTCCCCCTCACCCTCCCCCTCCCCCTCCCCCTCCTCCTCCTCCCTCCTCCTCCTCCTCCCCCTCCTCCTCCTCCTCCTCCTCCTCCTCCTCCTCCTCCTGCTGCTGCTGCTGCTGCTGCTGCTGCTGCTGCTGCTCCGCAGCGGGGGGGGGAGACAACGGGGAGCGAGGAGGATCGAGGGGGGCAGGAAGAAGGCAGCACGGACGATGGAGGAGGGGAGGGAGGGAGGAGGAGGGAGGAAGGGGGAGCTTGGAGCGGCTGCTCCAAGCTGTTCTCGGCACATCCTTCCTGACAGCTCCGCGATGTGATCGGTTCGCCGCTAGTCTGCTGGTCCTCTTTGGGCAAGCTGTGTCCAGCTACCTGCGCCACGACTCGGCACCGTGGCGAGCTGACCTGGCATCGAGATCTATACCCGGATCGATCCAAAACCACCGCTTGGCAAACCCATCCTTCTGGACTTCTGGAGGCGGTTGATATGGATACATTTGGGACCCAGGTGGCCCAATCATATCCATGTAACGGAAAGAGCGAGGTACGAGTGATGACGTTGAGCTGGAGCGAAGGCCTTTTGGGAGGGGTCCAGGGGAGGGGCGAGGGCTGGATGCAATGTTGGTAATGGCAGTTTTCGGGTTTCCCCTAGGGTGTTTGCATGTTTCTCGGGTCCCCCCCCAAGACGGCCCAAGAGCGCTCCCAGAGAGCCCAAGACCGCCCAAGACGGCCCAAGAGGCTCCCAAGAGGCGCCCAAGGGGCGTCCCAAGACTGCCCCAAGAGGCCCAAATCATTGATTTTCCTTTGGAAAACGTTCACTTTTTCGCATGTGCGGCTTTTCGGCTTTCACGGCGTTGACGACGGCCCAAGAGGCCCCCAAGACCGCCCCAAGACGGCCCAAGAGGCTCCCAAGAGGCCCCCAAAACGGCCCAAGAGGGTCCCCAGACGGCCCAAGAGGCGCCCAAGACGGCCCAAGAGGGCCTCAACACGGCCCCAAGAGGAGGACCACGAACCGAAAAGTCTAGCCTTTCGCCCCAAGAGGCCCCCAGAGCCCCCCAATAAGCCCCAAGAGGCCGCCAAGAGGCCACCAGGATACCAAAATCATTGAGTTCCTTTCTGGGAAAACGTATATTTTTAGCACACACGGCTTTTCGGCTTTCACGGTGTTGAAGACGGTCCACGAGGCCCCCAAGACCGCCCCAAGACGGCCCAAGAGGCTCCCAAGAGGCCCCCCAAACTGCCCAAGAGGGCCCCACGACGGCCCCAGAGGCGCCCAAGAGGGCCCCAAGACGGCCCCGAGAGGGGGACCACGAGTCGAAAAGTCTAACCTTTCGCCCCAAGACGCTCCCAGGAGGCCCCCAGAGCCCCCCAACAAACCCCAAGAGGCCCCCCAAAGGGTTCAAAAGGGCCCCAAGAGGACTCCCACGACGGCCAAGAGACGCCAAACAAAGAGCGATCGGTAACGCATAAAGCTCTTCACACCAAGGCTCCCAAGAGCGAACGGTGACGTACACAAGCTGATAAGACCAAGGCTCCCAGCAGAGAGCGGTGACGTAACAAGTTCCAGACACCAAGGCCCAGCCAAGGCTCAGGAACGGGCGGCAACACAGCAATCTCTGAACAGCAAGGCTCCCAAGAGCGAGGTGTGACGTAACAAGCTCTCAACGCCAAGGCTCCCAGTGCGAACGGTGGTGTGCGTAATTTCGGTTTCTGTTGCTGCAGCGCTCTTTCCGTTTCCGTGCCGGCCCAGGTCTACCGCCCCGCCCCGTGATCCTACAACCCTCCTCGACATCGCATGCAAGGGTTTAATGTGGATCGACGCGCGAAACGCGGCCCACGGTGTCTGATTTGTGTGCTTGCAGTCGCCGACGTCGGCGCGAACATTGCAACTTTGGGGTCCTGGGGCGCCGCCACGTCGCGAGAAAAACTCGCGCCCGATTTCGAGGGGGGATGTAGGACAGGGGTGGACCTAAACGGTGTTTGGGGGATTTCGTGGGCCGTTTTCGTTTCGACTTCGTTTTGCGTGAAAGGCGGATGGAAGACAACACGAGGGAAAACGATGAAGAAAACGAAAGCGAAAAACACTGTTTAGGTTCCGCCCTGATGTAGGCCATCGATTCCCCAGGCGGTGGACCTGCATCCCGCCTCGCATCGGGGCGGCTCTTCGGTGGCCTCCTGCGGGTGTCTCCAGTGGGGGGGGCTTCTGCGGGCCTGCCCGCGGGGGGGGCGCCTTGGGGCCCGGGCCGGACGCGACGGAGCTGCGGCCTATCGGGGGCGGCACAGAGGGGGGTGATGATTACAGTCAAGTCGCTGGACTGAGGAACAGTTTGGGCTCGGAAGGGGCTCGAGGTTCCTTAGGCCCTTCCATGGCTGTTCCTCGAGCCCTCCTCGTGTACGCGGGCGCTTTGGGGGGCCAAAAAGGGGCCCCGCTCCTCATTCAGCGTTCCTTCTTTCAGCGGCCCGACTGTAGGGGGGGGGGATCTCATTGCGGGGGCCACGACGCCTCCCCAGTGCTTTCAGGGCGCACCTCCTGATTTCACTATGTCCCCGCCCCCCTCCCTGGGCCGCGCACATGCCGCCGCCCGTGACTTGCGCCCCCCTCCTCTTGGACGCCCCCCTCTTGGCCTCTCCTGAGCCTAGCTCCTTCGATTGGTTCAGCAGGGCCACCACTGGTAGGTCTAGCTGGGCGGTCGCCGAACTGGTTTGGGCCCTTCCCGGATCGCTGCCGAGACTGGGAGGCAGTTGGGTCATCGGACCTACACGACCACCACTGCTGGCCGGGAGAAGCTCGAAGACGAGTTCGTGGACTCCACGTGGAGGTGAGAATACACCGCGCTGATTTTTCCTGGGTCCTTTCTGAAGGGCCACCTTGTTCACGCACGCCAGTCGCCTCGCCCATCTGCAGGTCGCCCTCTGCGTCGAGGACAGCTCGTTCGTTCGAGCGGCCCCCCTGGGTCGTTCCTGGACTGTCTTGGTGTGTCCTCTTGGGGACCTCTTGGGACCGTTTTCGACCGCTCGTATGGCTGCGACCCTCCGAAGCCGTCTCGAAGCCACCATGGCTGAACAGCGTTGGAAGCAGCCGACGCGGCCTATGACATTTTTGTATATCTTCGGTCTCCCGCGAGACTGCCAGGGCTTGCGTGGCACCTTTTTTGAGGGCCTTTCTGAAGTCGATTCGGGACACCTGGAGACTTACCAACATGCGTAAACATAATGTTAGCCAGCGTGGACCCCAAACAGTGAACGGTGGGAAGCCGACCCCAGCCCCCTACAACAATGTATTTTGGAAGTCTACGTTTTGCAAGTATGGCGAATGTGCGTAAGTGTAGGCGCCCTGTAAGCAAGGCCATTGCCAATTACCGCAGGGGGGGGGGCGCGCGCGCGGTCTAGTTTGCCTGAAGTTTCTCATGTGGAGTGCGGGGGGCGGCTTGTCATACGTTCAAACATCTGTAAACATAATGTTAGCCAGCGATGACCCCAAGCAGTGGTTTCTTGCAGATAAGCTTTGCGGTGCACTCTAGGTGGTGCAATCAATGTGGTGCAATCTGGGAGGTGCAGTTCACGTGGTGCAGTCTGTGTGGCGCAGAGCAATCGGACGTAATGAAAAGCAGTGCGCAACAATTCAAAGCAATGCCCAGCAACGCAAAGCAATGCAAAGCAATTGAGAGCAAAGGGAAGTCATGCAACGCAATGCAAAGCAGTGCACATTCAAAGCACTGCAACGAGATGCAAAGCAGTGCAAGCAGTGCAAAGCAGCGCAGGACAGTGCTGAGCAGTGCAATGCAGTGCAACGCAATGCAAACAATGCGAAACAAAGCAAAGCAATGCAACGCAATGCAACGCAAGGGAACGCACTGCAAAGCAACGCAAGGCACTGCAAAGCAATGCACATCAAGTCAAGGCAGTGCAACGTGCCGCACAGCAGTGCAACGCAATGCAACGCAATGCGACGCAATGCGACGAACTTCAAAGCAAGACGCGGAGCAAGGCACAGCAAGGCAGAGCACTTCAAAACAATGCATAGCAATGCAACGCAATGTGCAGTAAGTCCTCCTCCTCCTCCTCTTTCTCCTCCTCCTCCCCCTCCTCCTCCTCCTTCTCCCCTTCCCCCTGCTTCTCCTCCTCCTCCGCCTCCTCCTCCTCCTCCTGCTCCCCCTCCTCCTCCTCCTCCTCCTCCTCCTCCCCCTCCTCCTCCTCGCACAGCAAGAAGCCATGCAGGCCACTGCAGTGCGATGCAACGCCTGCGGGGCTGGCCAGGGACGAGCACGGGGGCCGCCGGGCCCGCCGACGACGGGCCTCCTCCGGGGCAGGCGCGGGGCGGCGGCGGGCGAGGGCGGGGCCCCGGCGGTGTCCCTCGGAAGCTGGGCGAGGGATGCCAAAACCGTGGCTGCTAAAACGGCCCTCCCAGAAGGAAACAATGATCCCAGTGCGACCCCACCTAGGAGTTGGAGCATTCAGGAGAGCAGCATCTGCATCTACATCTACACCGACAGCTGCATGTACATCTACGCCTGCATCTACATCCACATCAGCATCGGCAGCGAGACTCGCATCTACATCTGCATCTGCACCTACGTCTGCAGCTACATCTACATCTACCTAGGTAGGGAACAACTTCCCGGAATGAGGCGCGGCACGCGAAGCAGTCAACGGGCTTCTTCCCGGAAGGACGGAGACAACTTCCCCGAGGTCGATTTTAGCAGCCACGGATTTAGCAGCTCTTGCCCGGCTTCGGTGTCCCGCCGACGGGCCCAGGTCCTCAGAGGAGGAGGGCGAGCCAGGAGGAGGAGGAGGAGGAGGAGGAGGAGGAGGAGGAGGAGGAGGAGAGGAGGAGGAGAGGGAGGAGGAGGAGGAGGAGGAGGAGGAGGAGGAGGAGGAGGAGGAGGAGGAGGAGGAGGGTCCTCAGAGGAGGAGTGCGAGCCCCTGAGGACAAGCAGTGCTCGGGGAAAGTGCGTTGTGACTCGCGTGTCCCCAGCAGCCCATCCCAAGCAAAAACAATCACGGGGCGGCAACGCGGGGCGGCAACGGACGAGAGCGGGGCTCCGCTGGTGTCCCGCCGACGGGCCCAGGTCCTCAGAAGAGAAGTGCGAGCCCCTGAGTCAGGCGATCGCAAGCATGGATTAAGGTGGCGTGGATTAGCGACGGGTCCCGCTTCCATGGGAAATCGTTGCTTTCCGCCGCCGAACGAGGCGGCACCGGCCGCATTTTGGGGAGGGCACCTCCCCCGATCCATGGATTTGGCGACCGCGCGCCAATTCCACGGATCGCTAGTCCATGTCTGCGCGCCCCCGACTAAGGGCAAGCACTGTTTGGGAGAGCTCGCTGCGATTCGCCTGTCCAAGGCAGTCCACACTGGTTGCCCCCCGGGTCAGGGACGTGCAGCAGACGCAGTCGCGCTCGTGGGAGCCTCCTGGAGGCATCTAGGGGGGCCGTGGCGGGACCCTAGTTGGGGCGGGGTCCTCTGAAGGCCTTGCGGGCTCTGATGGAGACATCTTGGAGCCATCGTGGAGGCCGTGGGAACTAGGGGGGGGGGGGGCGGATCTCATGGCGGGGGCCATGATATCTCCCCAGATTTCATGGCGCCTCTTCTTATTTCATTACGTCCCTGGCCCCCCCCGCTGGGCTGCGCACGTGCCGCCGGTCATGGTTTGCACCTCCGCCTCTTGGACACCCCCCTCTTTGCCACCCCCGAGCTCTAGGGGCCATCTTGGAGGCCATCGATCAAGGAAGGGGATGTTCTTAATTACGATCCCGTTCTCGGAGATCGAACATTGGCCCTTGGGGCCCCCTCTTGGGCCCCTCTGGGTGCACTCTTGGGCAATGTTGGAGCTTCCTTGGGGCCTCGAGGGCGGAAGTGCAAAGGCGAGAATACGGCAAACATTGATGCTCCTCTGGTTTCTGCAGGATGTTGGCCTCTTGGGGGGTCCCTGGGAAGCTCCGTGGCCACCAAGGGCCGTCTTGGGGTGGTCATGATGTGTCTTGAAGGGGTGTTGGAAGCCATCGTGCAGCGACTGGGCTCCTGCAGACCCAGGGAGAGAGGGTAGTGGGAGAGATCAAGGCACTTCTCCCAGACGCAAACTGCTCGGCTCACTCGCACCCGCCCTCCCAACACATACGTAGTACCCGAGTCTCAGCATATTCAGCGGTCGTCTATTAGTGAGCAGCTACTGTTGCCCATACAGACCCCAGGTGCGCGACGCTGGGGCGAGGTGCGCCACGCGTGCCAGTCGCACCAGGCGCGCCAGGCACCCCTGGGGCCCAAGCGTGCCAGGCACGCCTGGTGCGCCAGACGCGCCACGTGCTCCACATGCGCCAAGTGTGTCGCATGCTCCAGCCACGCCATGTGCGCCACGTTCGGGGCACACGCAGAGTGTACCAGGTGCGCCCGCGCACATCGGGAAGCATGCCTCCCCCCCCGTCCCTGTCGAGAGCCAATACAACATCGCGGCGGAGTGGCCATCATGAAGTCCAGTTGGTCTTCAGTCTTGACACAGCAGGCAAGATGCCAGCACCCCCGCCGTCCCAGCCGAAAGCAATGCAAAGTGATCGCGGGGGCCAGCGCATGGTCCAGACTTAGCCGCGAAGTGCCTTTTGAGAAGTGTTCTGACAGGGATGGTGGCCCTGCCCGCAGCAGGACGTATGCTGGCACCCCTGCTTTCCGCGCCAACAGTTCGACCAGAGAACAGCCCCAATCAGTAGATGGTTTGAACATTCGTGATCTGGCTATTGAGATCAATTGTGAGATCGATAGTGGAGTCGATAGTGGGGACGATAGTAAGGTCGATCGTTGGACTGATGGTGAAGTCGATTCAGTGAGATCGCTAGTGAGATTAATCGTGAGATCGCTCGAGCGATCTATAGTAAGATCGATTGTGAGATCGATCGTGAGATCGACAGAGAGGTGGGTAGTGAGATCGATGGTGAGACCGATCGATAAGGTGATCGACCAGGAAACCGGGACCCAAGAAACCCTGAAATCCAGCCGCCCATCGAAATCGGCCTGGAACCAGGAACCCGGGATCCTGGGATCCCAGAGCCAGCCAGGAACCCAGGAACCTGGCCGCCAACCGAAATTGGCAAGTCCGCTAGGACGGACCCCTTCAGTGTAAGCAATGATTGGGGAACAAAACGTAGTGCTCGCAGCCCTCCCGAACATGACCCAACATTTTGCCGCAGACTGCACTTTTCACAATCTTTGACAGGGATGGCGGGGGGTGGGCGCCTGGTCCTTGGTCTGTCGCCGGTCGGGTGGGGGAGCGGGTGTATAGTAATGAGGACGTTGGGTGTTTTGACTCGCTCGAACCACTTCGCCCAAGGGGTTGGTGGCATTTTCGGAGATCCGCTCTGATTTCTTGGGTTTGCGCTGGGCCCCCTGGCAGCGCCTCCGGCGCCGCCCTGGCGCGCTCGGCGCGCCAGGGATGCGGGTCCAGCGCCATTTGTTTTGCAGTTGTTGTTATATCTCGAACTGAGCGGTGCGCTCCCAGGATAAGTTGCCGTCTGTCCTCAAGGAGGAGCTGTGTTTCCACTTGTACGGGAAGACGCTTCTGCAGGCCCCTTTGCAAGTGAGGGTTGGTCGTCCAGACCCACCTCTTCCTCCTTCCCTCCCCCTCCTTTCCCCTTTCCCTCCTGCCCTCTCCCCCATCCCTCTCCCCTCCCCTCCGCCTCTCCGAACCCCCCTCTTCCCCCTCCCATCCTGACTGGGCCCGTCGTCAATCACTCCACGATCCACTCCCTCGCATCGTTCCCCCTCTCCATCTCTGGGACCTCTCTGAGCCGTCCCTGCATTTGGAGGCTGCGGAAGGGGGGGAAGGGGGACGACGACGATGAAAAGAAGGAGGTGGATGAGTACAACGAGGAGGATAGGGAAAAGCAGAATTGAACATGAAAGCGGTTAGCATGAGAACAAGGAGGGAGGAGTGATTGGGCTCAAGCTATGGATCACAATCATTGTGCTGAAATGCTGGCTCTTCAGCTGAGCGTGCTGGGCGCTAGCTACTACGTAGCTGTAAAAGGCTCTGGCTGTACTTGCCCAAGGGCCGATCGAGTCGGAGCGAGCGCAGTGTTGCAGTGCTGGTATGGCGGTGCTCTGCCTGCACCGGCGTCGGGATACTGGCTACTTCACGGGTTGGGAGTGAAGTGAGCGGATCGGGATCGTGTCCCAGGGGTGGGCCCGATTGGCTTGCTACACTCAGGAGGGAAAGAAACACACAGACACAATCACTCGTCGATTCCCAGGAAAATATGGGACAATATGGGAATTGGGCGGGAAGACGAAAACCCATTGAATATGGGAAAATGTGGGGAATAGTTTTATTTGTGTGTATTTATTTGTGTGTCCCAGGGCCCCTTCATGCTTCACCAGAGAGAGAGAGAGAGAAAGAGAGAGAGAGAGAGAGAGAGAGAGCATTGAAAGGCGCCGTCCCGCACGCGGCGGCCACTTACACTGCTGGCAGGGCCATAGCGCAGGCATGTCGGGCCCACCAGCTCCAGCTGATGGGCCTGTTTTCCACCACCACCACCACCACCCGAAGTTGGTGGGGGAGGGGGTCCTCCTCCTCCTCCTCCTCCTCCTCCTCCTCCTCCTCCTCCTCCTCCTCCCTCTCCTCCTCCTCCTCTTCCTCCTCCTCGTCCTCTTCCTCCTCCCCCCCTCCAACTTGTGGTGGTGGTGGTGGTGGAAAATAGGCCCATCACCAGGCCCACGGAGGACGTGTGCCTTCGGAGAGCCTCGCAGCCCACAGAGACCACAGCTTCAGGGCGCTGACCTTCTCCGCTGCACACTCTGGGTTTCTTTCTAAGCGTGGGGGGTAACCCCACGACGGGGGTCAGCCTCGCCTCGTCGTCGCGCCGCGACGGGGGTCGGAGCGCCTTCGGCGCGCGGGGGCTGCCCGCGACGGGGGTCGATGTGGGGCTGTCGGCGGGGGTGGCCCCCTCCCCCCCCAACGCTTATTCAGAGCCCCGAGTCATCAGGGGTAACTCGGGTCAGGGTTGACTCGGGTTCGTTTTTCGGGAATCCGAACCCGAGTTACCCCGGACCCGAGTTACCCCGGATAATTCGGGCGTCCAGAGCCCCGAATCATCAGGGTTAACTCGGGTCAGGGCTAACTCGGGCTCGTTTTTCGGGAACCCAAGCCCGAGTTACCCCGGACCCGAGTTACCCCGGATAATTCGGGCGTCCAACTTATTAAGAAACTCGGAGTAGCTAACCCTCTCCTTCTCCCTCCTCCCGTCTTCTCTTCTTCCCCTTTCCTCGTCCTCGCCCCCACCTGACATATCATCATACTAGCCCCCTGTTCCTTTCGAATAAACGACGTTATGCTACTTATGGTGTTCTTGCTCACTCGCCCCCTCCTCCTCTTCCTCAAGCTGCAATTTGTCGATCAAGAGACAGACAGGGTTGCGCGCCCCGCCAAGACCCGATCTGGCGGACGGCCCGCATGGCAGCGACGGCATGGACGGCTTCTCTGGCATTGGTTTGCTTGAGCCCCGTGTACGCCAGACCCGATCGAATGTTTGAGATACACGAGAAGGCGCACAATTTTGATGCACTCATCCTGACAGGAACTGATAGATGGAGGGGACAGGCTCACGCGGCACAAGGTAGCGTACAAGGAACGATGTGAATATATATATATATATATATATATGTTTCCCCACATCCAGAGTGGGGTTCTTGTTTTCCCAGGACACCCTCTCCTTCCCACCTTCCCACCTTCCCACCTTCCCACCTCCCGCTCCCTCTTCTTATTCCTACCATACCATACTATACCATACCATGCAATACCGCTCCCTCTTCCTGCTCCTACCATACCATACTATACCATACAATACCATGCCATACCATAGCATACCACCGTACCTACCATACCACACCTAGGAAACCATACATACACCATCACCGCATACCCACCACGCCATACAATACCATACAATACCTACCTACCACGCCCCGCCAGAGCGAGGACAGAATTCGCAAACCGTATTATTTATCAGGTTTCGTGCCCTTCCCAGCGCTCCGGGGAGGCCCCGCCAGAGCGAGGGCAGTATTCGCAAACCATATTATGTATCAGGTTTCGTGCCCCTCCCAGCGCTCCAGGGAGGCCCCGCCTTAGCGAGGGCAGTATTCGCAAACCATATTATTTATCAGGTTTCGCGCCCCTCCCAGCGCTCCAGGGAGGCCCCGCCAGAGCGAGGGCAGCATTCGCAAACCATATCATTTATCAGGTTTCGCGCCCCTCCCAGCGCTCCAGGGAGGCCCCGCCAGAGCGAGGGCAGTATTCGCAAACCATATTATTTATTAGGTTTCGCGCCCCTCCCACCCCTCCAGGGAGGCCCCGCCTGAGCGAGGGCAGAATTCGCAAATCATATTATTTATTAGGTTTCGCGCCCCTCCCAGCGCTCCAGGGAGGCCCCGCCAGAGCGAGGACAGCATTCGCAAACCATATTATTTATCAAGTGCCGCGCCCCTCCCAGCGCTCCAGGGAGGCACCGCCAGAGCGAGGGCAGTATTCGCAAACCATATGATTTATCATGTTTCGCGCCCCTCCCAGCGCCCCAGGGAGGCCCCGACGGAGCGAGGGCAGTATTCGCAAACCATATTATTTATCAGGTTTCGTGCCCCTCCCACCCTTCCAGGGAGGCCCCGCCAGAGCGAGATCAGTATTCGCAAACCATATTATTTATCAGGTTTCGCGCCCCTCCCAGCGCTCCAGGGAGGCCCCGCCAGAGCGAGTGCAGTATTCGCAAACCATATTATTTAATAGGTTTCGCGCCCCTCCCACCGCTCCTGGGGGGCCCCGCCTGAGCGAGGACAGTATTCGCAATCCATATCATTTATTAAGTTTCGCGCCCCTCCCACCCCTCCAGGGAGGCCCCGCCGGCGCGAGGGCAGCATTCGCAAACCATATTATTTATCAGGTTCCGCGCCCCTCCCAGCGCCCCAGGGAGGCCCCGCCAGAGCGAGGGCAGTATTCGCAAACCATATTATTTATCAAGTTTCGCGCCCCTCCCAGCGCTCCAGGGAGGCCCCGCCAGAGCGAGGGCAGAATTCGCAAATCATATTATGTATCAGGTTTCGCGCCCCTCCCACCTCTCCAGGGTGGCTCCACCAGAGCGAGGAGGGCATTCGCGAACCATATTATTGATCAGGTTTCGCGCCTCTCCAACCCCGCCAGGGAGGCCCCGCCTGAGCGAGGATGGGCCCCTGCCACCCCTCCAGGGAGGGTATGCGAATACCATGCTATTTATCAGGTTCGGCCCCGCTCTTGGGCTGTCGTTCCGATATGCATTATCTTGGCCGCGTCGTGTACGCGAGGCGTTCCCCAAAACATTTGCCTTCACATCGCCATCGCCAATTGCAGTCTTCGTCGCCCCCGTCACCCGGCCATCCTCGTCGACCCCTCCCCCCGCACCTCCGCCTCTTCCTCTTCCTCCTGGCTAAGCCCGCGCCCAATTAAAACGCCCGTGTGGGGAACTCCGTTAGCATAATTTATATGTATATATATATATATAGAGAGAGAGAGAGAGAGAGAGAGAGAGAGAGAGAGAGAGAGAGAGAGAGAGAGAGAGAGAGAGAGAGATCTGTTCGCAGGATGGATGACGGGAAAAAGCTGACAAACAGACGCATGGGCGTAGCGATAGCATTACAAGGACGACCGAGGGGATCAAAAATCATCAGCGTGACGGAACTACCTTCGAAACTATGCGGACGTGGATTCGCCCCCCAAAATACAGCACCACGACCGAGTCATCATTGTATTCGGGCACGATTGTCCGCCGCAGCTCAACAAGGGCAACGCCTGAAAACTGTGCTACACGACGCTCGCCCGCTCGTTCACGTGGATGGAAGGGGCGGCGAGGGGTGGGTCCGGACACAGCGTATACATCGTGGTGGATGACTTCAACGATGGAATGGGCATCGCGGCGACAAGGGCACATCCCAAATCGCCAGCATTGCGACCACGACAATCGCGTGAAAGACGACCAGGAAGATAATTACAAAAGGCCAGACAATTCGCCGAAAAACATTGCTTGGTGGTAGTGAATGCGATGGGGAATTCTAGGCCAACGTAGCTCGGCGAGAAGAGCGCGGGCTGCATCGAATATATCATGGCCCCATAGGAGCTTGCGAACCGCTGGATCGCACAAGAGGCTCATAGTTGCGCTTGCGCATTGGCGCACGCCTACAATTTGCTCTTTGCCTGGAACAGAGGCCGCGCACGAGTTCGGGCTACGCTGCGCCAGCAACAGAAAATGTCAGAATGGGGCACGGATGGAGTAGCACGCGCAGCCCGACAAAGATGCGGCAGGAACGGTCTCGTCCGCGATATCGAGCAGACTGCGAAGCAGTGCGAGTCAGAGGGGAAAGGAATACATGATCTCTTCGAGGACACCAATGAGATGATATTCGCTTCGGCTCAAAAGTATTGCGGCCCCTGGCCGGCTTCCGACTAGGAGGGGCGGAAGCGTTAACGCGTGGACACATTGCGACGGAGGCGGAAGGGCGACGGACGGCACGTGGACCTTTCGCGATCAAGATCTACGCAAACAGCCCAGGGGGGGCCGAGTCGGAGCACAGCGTGAAAACTCACGCGAAGTCTAATCGCCATAAGGTGCCGACGTCGTCGCCGCAACCCTCCCAGGAGTCGTGCGGAACCAAGCTGGAGGTCGCAGCCGAGAATCCGCTGGGGGCCCAAAGGGACTTTGCGGGCCCGAGGCACAGTGGAGGGAATGGCCCTTGCCCCGAAGAGGGGGAACAAACGCCGAGTGAACTCAGCGAGAGAGATGGCACTCAGGGAGGTAAACCAGGAGCTCATGCGGATCGCGAGGCAGTGCGCAGAACTACGGAAGCAAGAGCAGCATCGTGGGAACGACGCCGGGGTCGAAGAGCTGCACGAGGCATGGGGGAGACGAGATCTCACAAGCGTTGGGCGATTGCCTCGGCTCATAGCAGGAGGGCGCCATGGGCCGCGCGCGAGATTATTGGACGGCGACCGCCGTTAACCTTGCCAAGCAGGACTTCATCGACTTCTGGAAGCTACCAGGGGGCGAAGGAGGAATGGGGGGCACGGGGCAGAACGAGAAGGAGCTGGAGCAGTAGCGGAATTACGACATTGTTACCACATAGGCCTAAACGAGCTGGTCGAGGCGGAGTGCTAGGAAATTGCGAGGGGCCTGCAGAAAGCAAAACTGCGCAGGGCGGCTCCGCAGAAGACAGCACGTTCGGAACTGCGGCAGCTACCCCCGCGCAGCCCGCCCGACGCGCATCGACGAGAACAGCGGCGAGGAGTCGGGGAGGAATGAGAAGCATATGAAGTTGAAGGCTGCGGGGCTTCTTCATTCAGATCCACGCCAGCGGCGGCGAGAATTGGCGGCGCGGCGCCCGCGGGGCGACGTCGAAGCGCAGCGGCAGCAGTGCTGAAGAACCCGATCAGAGGCCCCGCTGGCAACATGCTATGTCGCATTAAGGGCCCAATAGGCAAAGCACGCTACATGGCAGCGAAGAGACGAACCAAGGGCAGAGCGCGCAGCGACCAGGCTACGGCTCCATCGGAGAAATACGCCGGGGGGGAGCTAGACAGACCATTGGAGGGTGAAAGTGGGGGTCGGGCGCAGGGTCCCCGCAATGATGTTTTTTAAGGCCATGACTGGGCGATGCGTCCTCGATTGTTGTGTTCGGTGGGGGAACTAATTGAAGCCCCCCACCTGCACCCGCGCGCGAGACTTGAGGGGGAAGGAAGCAAGGGGGCGGGGGGCTCGGGAAAGGCGACGAAGGCAACGTGCGCTAAGGGCGCAAAAGAAAAGGCTGGAACACACGAAAGCGGCCAGGTGAGTGTCGAAATCTGCCCAGCCAATCTGACATGCGGAACGCTGCGCCTCAGTTCTGGGGATCTTGAAGGCCGGGGCAAAATGTGTATTCACATTGTGGGGAAAAGCAAAATGTGAATTCACAGTTGGGGAAAAAAGAAAATGTGAATTCACATTTTGGGAAACAGGAAAATGTGAATTCACATGTTGGAATGTTGTGTAGGATTCTTTCTGAAGGGGCCAGAATGTGAATTCACATTTTGGGAAAAAAGGAACATGTGAATTCACATTTGGGGAAAAATCAAAATGTGAATTCACATTTTGGGAGAATCGCGGGGCCCATTCCAAATCTGTCTTGGGGGTCGAGAAGTCATCGTTTGGGAACATGCGCGATCATCAACCGCACAATCAAGACACACTTGCACTCCACTTCGCCGACCCACACGCAATATGCAAGAACGCCCGCACGCATGAACGATAATGGATGGACGGCGCGTGCGCCCGCGCGGGCAACGCGCGGGCACGAATGACTGGCCATCAATGACCGCCAGCATTGGATGCCAATCGTACCCGATCACAGACATGAGCGATACATTGAGCATACGTGGGCCATTCAGCCCCCATTGAAGACCCCCTGTTGCAGACCCCCTCTTTCGCCCTCCAAGATTATGGCAGCGGGATTTGCGCGACGCAGGCAGGCGGGATTTGCGCGCCCGCGCCGATGGACATGCCCCGCGCCTTCGCGAGCTGCTCGCGGCTATCCGCGGGCGCGACCGCCTGCGAGATCACGCTGGAAGATCACTGGGGCCTGGGGGGGCAAAGACATCGCCGCGCCCGCTCCAACGTGCCCAGCAGGGGCACGGCCAAGGGAGTACGCGTCAAACCGCGTTGCAGACGACTCACAGGAGACCCGTGCGTGGGCCGCAACTTCGCGTCGAGCTCGACACCCTGCATCCAGGGAGGGGTAGAGGACTGCAGAGGAGAGATCGAGGCGGGCAGCCTCCTGCACGGCAAGAGCGAGTTATTCCGGCACCCAGTTTACCTTGGCCCCGCCAAGTGCGCGGACGACCTCGGGGAGCTGATCGTAGGTCGCCACCGCGCACGCGCGCGGGAGCTGCCGGGCATAGCGAAGAAGGCAAACGGGGAGCTCAACGAGGGGCCGGGGGATATCATAATGCAGCAGAATCAGGGCCATCACGAGAACGCAGTGCACTTCCAGAGCAATGGCGCCGCCGCGGCGCACCGCGACCTCATGGGGGATCCCAGCTGCAAGATGCCGGGCGGAGCGCTGGGGGCCGCGCGCTACCTGGGCCGGCAGATTACAGCGCCGCAGGGCTACGTCGCGGGGCTCCAGAAGCGCGCCCGGGCGATGAAGAATTTGAAATGCATCTGCGAGCGCAGAGGTTTCTGCGCGCCCCCCCGACGGGCCGCGCAGCACCTGCAAATGCGAGCGCCTGCAGCGGCAGAGCCCGACGGGCGTGCTCCTCCGACGGGCCGCGAGAGGAGCAGCTACTCGCCGTCCACACGGCAGCGCAAGGAGCGCGACTATCTTGGTGGCCCGTCACAAATGGCACATATTGCCGCCTGCTGGAGAAGGACTGGTCCGCATATTTGGATGGGTAAAACCTATCTTGACATTTCCGAGTGGCCGCCGCCCGCCGATCGCTGCGATGTCCGGCCGGATCAGGTTCGATGGCAAGGGCGATGACGACGCGACCTGCGAGCTCAAGAGCGACGCGGACCTCTGGGCCAGAAGGTATGCGAACGACGTCGGGTACGCCCGCGAGGTCTCGGAGAGTTGTCGCGCGGCGGGCGCTTGAGGGCGAGCGCTCGACCTGCTAATTTTTCAGGCGGCGCGCGCGAGAGCAGCTTCATGCACAAGACGCCCCAGAGGCGGCGGCGCCCCCACCTGGAGCGCAGAGCGACGAACTGCGTGCGGAGCTGGCCCTAGAGGAACTACAACCGTTAAGTGCGAACGCACTTTGTGGGAAGAGGAGCGCCGACTGCGGTTCGCAAGTTAGCTGGCGCTGCGCAGCCGCGCCATGTGGAACCATCGCTTGCGCAAGCAAGTTGCAAAATTATCATGCAACGACAAGTGCGCCAAGACGTGGCAAGTATTCACGAGTAGAGGCGCGGGGTTGCAGCATCTGCCGAGACGCTTTGTAAAGGGATGTTGCAACCAGGACGAAGCGCGAAGTCAACGCCAGCCAGAGACCCATGCTTCCAGGTTCCCAAATTGTAGGCCTATTGCATGTCACAGGCAGCGGCTTCCAACTCTTGCGCGCGCACTTACGGGGGCAGCCGCGACTGCCTCGGCAGCGGGGTGGCGGCGCCTGATCAGAGACCGCAGCGGGGCGCGGCGGCTTTGGCGGCAGGGCCTTCGCGCCGGGGCCGAACCAGGCGAGGGCGACGAGCGCCCGCGGGTCGAGCAAGAGGCGCGGCGGCAGCGCCCGACTACCCGGCGGTCGCCCCCACTGCACGCTTGGCAGGCGCACTGGCGAAGGGGGCGGGCGGAGCTGGCCACGGCGGCGCTGCGGCCGCGGGAGATCGCGGCAGTCGCTCGCATAGTTGCCGCGGCACCCGACAGCGGCGCGGGCCGCAGCGGCGCGGCGCAGGGCCTGCGCAGGAGGGCGGCGCAACAAGAGTGCGAGTCGACGCGGCGCCCCTCGGCGGCCCGCGCGCGAAGGTCTGGGCGGGCGCCCCGATCTGTCCGGGGCGCGCCCTGGGGGGCGGGGCAGCGAAGGTGTTCGTCGAGAAGCACTGCCAGGAGACGATCCTGAGTGGGGGCGCGGGGTGGCCCACGTCTTCAGGGCGGGGCGCAGCGAGCTGCAGGAGGGCGGGGCGGGGGAGAAGTGCAGGCCCCACTTCCCGATGAAGCATGCGCGCCGTCTGCTCGAGACCATCGCGGCGAACCATCTGAGGAAGGAGGGCGTCGCGCGCAACGCGGGGGCAGCGCCTCGGGGAGCGCGGGGGCGGGGGCGAGGCGGGCTGATCGACGGAAGAGGGCTCGATCATATCCTCGATATGAGGCCGCAGAGGCCGCCGAGCATCGCGGCAGTTTCGCCCCGTTCTGCGGGCCTCATTCCCCCGCGCTGTGCCGAGAGTTTCAGCGACGTGCGCTTGCTTTCGCGAGGTGGCGCAGAATGGTCGAACCCCCCCGTCCACCCCGGCCAGATGCCCCGGATATGGGTCAGCTCCAGGTTCCAAAGTTCCCGAACTACGTTGCGACGCGCCGACCCCCCCCCCCCCCCCCCCCCCCCCCCCCCCCCGAACCGAAACGAAAGAGGCGGGGCGGAGAGCGCCAGGGCGGGGGCGGGGAGAGGCGGCAGAGAGAGCATTCCTTTGCGTTCTAGGGCATTGTTCGGCGTTCCTTGGCATTACTGGGCATTTCTCGGCGTTGCTTGGCACGGGAAGAATGCAAAGCACCGGGGGTGGGGACCTGGGGTGCCCAGGGAACTCGAGGAACCAGAGGAACCCCAGGGGGTTCCGGGGAACCCGAGGGCTCCCAGGAATCTCCGAGGAATAGACGGAGTGGCCCCCCGAGGCGCCAACCTTTAACCAAGAAGGACCCCTTAGGCAAGCCTGATTGAGGAAAAAACTGATCCTTCCCACCCCGAACATCAAATCGATCCAGACACGTCAACCCTCGTTCTTCGACCTACGATCATCCTCCTCCCCCCAGAAACTTGCACACCTGTCCGCGCTCTTGCGTTCCCCCCCTCCTCCCGTTTCCGAGCGCAGGCCTCCCCATTTCTCCTTTCGGCTCCGTGGCCATTTCGGCTGCAGCCGTGTTCCTTATTTTCCCCTATGCCTTCTCTCGCCCGTGGCCGGCGGCCCGAAAGCGGTCGGCCCTAAAGAGAGCAGGGGCAGGGTGGCTAAACGGGATGAGGCCCCGGGAGGTGGCCTGGCGACTCCAACGCCCGTTGCGAAGTTTGCCCCTTCGGGCAAGGTCTTGCTTAACCGTCTTCAACGTCGACGTGCTGCAGGGCGCTGTCGTCGCAGGGGGCGCCTCCCTCATTGTGCTATCGAAGAAAGCGTGCATGGTGAAGTTCCGGGCCTGACCCTCGATTCGATAGAGAAGGGGTCCTGTTCGTCGGAGGATGCCGCGGGCACGCGGTGCTTGCGTGGCGCGGTCGTGTTCTCGATATTCATCGGCGCGGCTTGCGGTGCGCCGCGTGGCACAAGGGCGCCGAGGAGCGTCGTGAAACAGGCTGTTGCAGCGGAGGAATCGACAGAGCATCTGCGAGTTAGCAGCGGTGGCCACGACGAGGGCATGGGGCGATGTTCCCCGGAGATAGGTGAACCAGCCCCGTTCTAGTTCGGGGCCGGCGCTGAGCTTCTCGCAGCCTTCGGTGGTCTCCCCGGCAGCTCGTGGAGTTTCCCGGCGAGGGTCGGGGTTGCAGATGCGGCGACGCGCGCAGCCCTTCCAATGAGGGAAAAAACACGCAGACACAATTAATCGTCGATTTCCCCAAAAATATAGGAAAATATGGGACGTGGGGGGGAAGACGAAAACCTAGAAAATCTGGGCAATCTTTTTTTTTATGTGTGTGTGTATTTATTTGTGTGTCCTGGGGCCCCTTCACCTTCGCGCGGCGCCGCGCCGCGCTGGCAGGGGCCCCGTTGGGCGGGGGCCCAGCGTGGGGCGCGCGCGCAGCCGCCAGCGCTGGGGCGCGGGCGGCGAGCGGGCGCAGCTGGTCGGCGACGCCGAGGCCGCGAGGGGCAGGGCGCCGAGGGCTGCAGCCGCCGGGCAGGCGGGCGCCGCCACGGCCCCGGGGATCGACTGGGGCGCCATCGTTTCCTCGAGTTCGTCTGCGGATGCGCCGGCGCCGCCGCGCACTTGTGCGGCGGGTGGCGGATGCGCCACGGATGGCCAGCAGATGTCAGGGCTGTCTTCCCTATACTTTTCGTTGTAAGTGAAGCTCATGGCGTACGTGGTCACGGGCGCCCTCTCGGGTTCCGCCGTCGTCCGCGCATGCGGTCGTGCGTTCTGATGAGGAGGTCAGAAAACCGTAGCGTTTCGCGTAATCGCCCGTTCCGATTCCGATTCGTCCTGCTCGATGCTTCCCCCGCTCCCTTTTCGGGATCACTGCCCGCCGTCTCCCCCCCCTTCTACCTCCTTGTCCCCTTCCCCTCATTCCCCTCGACCTCCTCGCCGCTCCTTCCCCCACTTTCGACGACCTCGGTCCTTTGCCGTCATCGCCGTCATCGCTGACTTTTTCTCTTCTAAGAATTATTGTTAATAACCACCTTGTGCCCATTTTGTGATTTTCGTTAGAAGTGTCCTCCCAGGGCCCGCACCAAGATTTACAAGGAAAAGCCTTGCGCTTCAGATTGTGTCGATGATACAACAACAGATGTTCCCGCTGGATCTTTCCTCATATAGAACGAAATCGCGCTCTTGCGTGGCATCTCCTGACGAATTATGCAGGGATCGCGTTTTCGCGTGGAACGCCCTCACAACTTATTGAAAAAACGCGCCGTCGACACTCAGGAATCACGCTCTCGCGCTGGACTTCCTAACGATTTCTTTCGGATTCGCGCTATCGGTCGAGACCTCTCGCGATTCATGCGGATTGGCGCTTCAGCGACCCGCCCCGTCGACCCGGTGTTCCAACCGTCCCCCGTCCCCATTGTCCATTCCATCCCCCTCCCTTCCCCTGTATTAGGGGCTGCGTCAAGCACACGTTCCATGAAAAAAACACCCCGAAGGGGACGATCGAAGACGAAGAGGGTGGGATGGTTTTAGGATTCGCGTGTTGGGGACACGCGAGCAGATAAGAGCAAACAGTCCTACAACGATCGTAGTTGTTGTTGTCGTCGTCCCTCCCGCCACGCCGCATGGGGCACCTCGCGGCCCACCATGCGATGCCAGTGGTTTCCGTCCGCGGGAGCGTACGATTCACGATCGTGCCACCTCATTTGCCGATGCATCTCTGACGCGCGTGGCCTCTCTCTCTGTTCCTCTCTCTCTCTCTCTCTCTCTCTCTCTATTCGTTCTCGAAGAGAGGGCAAGAGAGACTCTTGCCCTCTTCTCGGCCACGCGCGGAAGGGGGGTATGGGGGAGGGGGGAAAGGCTTCTGAGAAACGCCCCTGCCTCTCAGCAGGTGCGGGCCTTGTCTGCATACCTGCAGGTGTGAGAGCCCGCGCCTTGTCAGAAACAGCCTCGCTCTAAGAAGCCTGCCCCCCCATCCCTCCCCCCCCCCCCCCCCCTCCCCCGCCCCCCCCCTTCTCAGAGGCGGCCTCCTGCCCCTCCACAATTACTCAATATGAAAATACTCTCCCACTTCCCCTGATGGCGGTTGGGTGATCGCCGACCCCCCCCGCGTACTGTTTTTTAACACACAGGATTCCCGGGAAAGGGGTTTTCGCTTGCGTTTTTTTCCCCAAATGCTGCTCTCGCTGAGGCGCCGGCCTCATTTCTGCTCCCGAATCGTTCCGAATCGTGCTCCCGCTGCAGCGTGGGCCTCATTTTCGGATCGGTGTTTGGCCTCCGTCGTTCAGGATGGCGTTCTCGCCCCAGCGCGGGCCTCTTTCTCGCGCGCCCATCCGCCCGCCACCACCGCGCCGCACCACCACCACCACCACCACCACCACCACCACCACCACCACCACCACCACCACCATCCACCACCCACCACCACCACCACCACCATCACCACCACCACCACCACCACCACCACCACCACCACCACCACCACGACAACCACGCACACACGCACGCACGCACGCACGCGCACCACCACCCACTACGCACGCGCGCGCGGAGCCACAGGTCCGCTACGACACGCGTCCGCGGATAGAGAAAATCAGCGCCATGGTAAGGGATGGGAGGGAGGGGGGACGTCAGGACGTCAGATATGACGCGAGCGCACCTAGCTTGCCCTCCCCCCCTCCCCTGGCCCCCCCTCCCCTGGCCCCCCCTCCCCTGGCCCCCCCCCTCCCCTGCCCCCCCCTCCTGAGAAGCAGCCTCCTCCTCAGAAGCAGCCTCCCTGCATAAGAAGCCTCCCCTCTGGCCCCCCGTCGGCGCGCCGCCAGCCTGCGGGTCCGGGGGCGGCTCTGGTGTCCGGGGCGCTCTGCCGCTCCCGGCGGGGGGGGGGGGCCACCCGTGCCCGAGGCTCGCCCTGGCCGGAGGGGGCCCCCCCGCCGCGCTCCCTGCCTGGGCGCCCCCTTGCTGGCAGCATGGGGGCCCGGAGGAGGAGGAGGAGGAGGAGGAGGAGGAGGAGGAGGAGGAGGGGGAGGGGGAGGAGGAAGAGGAGGAGCAGGAGGAAAAAGAGGAGGAGAGGAGGAGGAGGAGAAGGAGGAGGAGGAGGAGGAGGAGGAGGAGGGCGGAGGAAGAGGAGGAGGAGGAGGAGCAGGAGGAAAAGAGGAGGAGGAGGAGGAGGAGGAGGAGGAGAAAGAGGAGCAGGAGGTGGAGGAGGAGAGGCGGAGGAGGAGGAGGAGGAGGAGAAGAAGGAGGAGGCCAGGAGGAGGAGGAAAAAGAGGAGGAGGAGGAGGAGGAGGAGGAGGAAAGAGGAGGAGGAGGAGAAGGAGGAGGAGGAGGAGGAGGAGGAGGAGGAGGAGGAGGAGGCGGAAGAGGAGGAAGAGGAGGAGCAGGAGGAAAGAGGAGGAGGAGGAGGAGGAGGAGGAGGAGGAGGAGGAGGAGGAGAAAGAGGAGCAGGAGGTGGAGGAGGAGAGCGGAGGAGGAGGAGGAGGAGGAGGAGGAGGAGGGCACCCGCAACCGTGGCCCCCCACCGTCCAGACGTCCGAGGTGCTGATTTTGCCGAGGCGGGGGGGGGCCCTCGATCCCCCGCTCGCCTCCTCCTCCTCCTCCTCCTCCTCCTCCTCCTCCTCCTCCTCCTCCTTCTCCCCTGGGCCGGCTCGTCACCCCGAGCCTCTTGTGGATGGACGGGCCCCCCCGGGGCCCTGCGAGGGCACCTCCAGCGGCCGAAAGGACGGCGCCAGGCCGTTGTCTCGCGGCGGTGTGCTCCCACGAGACGAGCAAGAGGCCCCGCGCAGCGCGGGGGGGCTCGACGCACCCGTGGCGCAGGATCCGCCGCGGCGTGCACTTTTTCCAACAGTGCTGGCATGACGGTCGAGCGCCGGCCCACGGTCGGAGCGTCGCGGCGGAGCGTGGCCCATGGTCGGAGTTGTAGGCTGACGTGGGGCCGGCGGCCTTCGCTCTGCATCCCCTCGTGCTGCCAGTGATCTCTTGGGGTGGAAAGGGCCTGCAGCGGGCAGGACGTCCCCGCCCACGCCCCGTGCCCGGCCCGCCGGGCCCCCCTAGCGGGCGAGGCGCCCCCCCTCGCGGGGGGGCACCGGCGGCGGCGCCGGCGCGCGCGCGCGCGGCGCACCAGGCAGGGCCGCCTACGAGCCGAGTCGATGCGGCTCGACTGGCCGGCTGGGTCCGCGATTCCGATTCGCTTCGATTGGGTTCGGGTAGAGCCAGGACCCCATGTGAGGGGGCCCCGATAAGTGGCAGGGCCCCAGAGCCCTTGCATTGGCCAGGGTCATTTCAAGCAGGTCTGCCGCAGCTGGTGCTGTTTCGGGTGACGCTAGTTCCAGTCAGTGGAACGGGGCGGGGGGGCGTCCCCCAGTACACATCATTAAACCGAGTCCCATTGAACCCAGTTCTGCCAACGCCCGATCGGTTCGATTCGGCGCTGTCGACCATGGTCAGCCAGAGCTGTGCGCGGCGATCCGAGCTCGTCCCGATTCGGCACGGTTCGCTGGCGATCCGAGCAGTCCCCGATCCGATCCGATTTTGCGATTCTCATTGGCTTGCTTTCCACCACCACCAGAAGTTGGAGGGGGAAGGGGGTGGAGGATGAGGAAGAGGAGGAGGAGGAGGAGGAGGAGGAGGAGGAGGAGGAGGAGGAGGAGGACCCCCTCCCCCTCCTACTTATGGTGGTGGTGGTGGAAAACAAACCCACCAGATTCGATCCAGCTGTAGCCTGGCAGGCCCCCTTCCTGGAGTTCATGCGCGAGTTCCCGGTCTGCATGCAGCAGCTGTGCAGCATGCTCAACATCGCCCACCGCCAGCGCGGCCAGCCGCCCCCCCGCGGATGAGGGGGGGTAACCACCCCAACCCAACCCGAAGGCCCGCCCCGATTTGCCTTGCATTTCGAGCGTGGGGGGGTCGGGGAACATTGAAAACACACATATGAAGCCCGTACCCCTCCCAACCCGAAATTCGGGTCTTCGGGTTGGGTTGGGGCACCTGCAGGGTCTTCTCCCGACCGCAGCTCCCCGTGGGCAGGTTTTTCGCCCAGTGCTCCCGGACTCTCGTGGGGCCCAGCCATCCCCGCGTCGTGGCAAACAAAAATCGGAGGGAGGTTTTTTGCTGTTCGTGGACTCCGGGCCCGGGACCCCCAAAACTTTCTCCGTTCGGGGTTCAAGAGACGGGGGTCAGTGCAAACGGGGGTCAGCAAGAGCGTCGAATTTTGCAGGATCCTGCAGGGCCAGGGTCGCAATGACTCGGGTTTGGGTGCAGGATCCTGCAGGATCTTGCAGGATTCTTCGCGTTGACCCGGATTTGGGTGCAGGATCTTGCAGGATTCTGCAAGGCCTGACTGACCCGGGTCTGGATTGACCCGGGTCAGAAGATCCCCGATCCGTCGGCGGCGATGCGGAGGCGATCCGCACCAGCGTCGGGCTAACCGGGGGCACCAAGAGGCAAATCGTCCGGCGTACAAGAGATGGGTGGGGGGGTAGGGGCCGCCGCGCGGGGGGGGAGGAAAGGGGCGCCGGGACCCGCAAAACATGCGTGGTCGTTGTGTCCTTCCCTCTGCGGGCCAGATGAACATCCGTATCCACTGTGTCCCAGAGGTTCGGGCTCCCTCCCCCAGAACACGCCGGCGTAGGGGATCTGGGCGAAAATGTAGTCCCTGGAGGTCAGATTTTCATCCATATCCTCTTCGGGGAGCATGCAGAATAACAAAGGGCGGGGGAAGCTGTCACAGACCCCGAGAGGGGGAGGATGGAAGAGGAATCGTCGTCGTCGTCTTCGGATGAGGAGGAGGAGGAAGAGGAGGACCATCGCACGGCTTCGGAAGGGGTTCGACTTCGCTTACTGCGACTCGAGCGCCTGGGCTGCCTGGGTGGCAACCGCATCGATTGAAATCGGAGGCATGAAGACAATGGGACTCGTCTTAGAGGCCCGTGGATGTCTCCCCTCCTGGAGGCGCGCATGGGCGCCTTCTGAAAAGTGTGACTTGAATTTCCTGAGACAACTCTTCTGGAGGCTCTTCACAGTACACTCTGAATAACTGCCGCACAGGTGACATGCAACAATAAAACTCTCGTCAACACAACTGTCATAAACAAAAAGCTTGTGTCCATTGGGCTGCATGCCAAGCTTAGCTAGTCTAGCAGCATTGCCTGGGCACCTTTCCTTATCACGTGAAACCTTTACTTTGTCTGAGCGGCAACGCGAGTGGCATACGCAGCAGAGCCAACGATTCTTCTGCCACGCCCAGACGTGCCCAACGCGAGCACGGGCGGCCCGAAGGGGGCGGGGAGGGGGAGGAGCCGCCGCAGCTCCAGAGCCCGAGGAGCCCCCTGAGTTAGCTCCGCCTTGCCACACTTCCGCGATTGAGCCAGCTCCGACAACGGGGTTGGTAGCCTTCACAGGCCCCTCCAGGGCCTTTCCCCCAATCCTCGGCGCAATTGGAGGCCACAACACGAGGGCCTTCGGCACAAACCGAAGGAACCTTCGAACTCGCTGGTCGAGCAGCTGCTGGGCGTCACGCTCATTGGCCGAGGGCTGGGGGAGGCGAGAGGCAGCTAATTTGGCAATTCTGTCGGCTGCATCGTTTCCCAAGGCGTGGCGCCACTCTTCAGAGTAGCGCTCGAGGGAATCTACATCTTGATGGGCTTTGACCTTGGCAACTTCGAAACCCCCGTCGCGGCTGGCTTCTCCAAGCTTGGCCATAGCACCAATCCCGTCATATATATATTCTTCCTACTGGCAGGGAGTCCCGAATTGTGGCAGGCCACGACTCCCTTAAAGTCGGAGTAGATCTTAGTTACTCCTCTAAACTGGCTGCTGGCTAAGTACGCTCGGAATTCGGCCGCTGGGGAGGTGGGTGGTAGCGCGCTGCCTACTGGCCCACACAGGTAGGCTTCTATTTCCCCATGGGGGTCACATTTAACCGTAGCCCAGCCTGGGGCGTGAAACCAAGCGTGGCCCGTTTTGGCCACGCTGCCGTCGACGTAAACCTCGCCAACAAAAACTTCCGCGGGTTGACGGCCATCACGGGACCAAAACACAGCTTCATTCAAACCTAATCCTACGGGCCGCGGGACCTTGAAAGGGGGCGGCTCGGGAAAACCCGCACACGTGGCAAAGGCTGCTGGGTCCTTCAGGGCTTCCACATCTCCTTCCTCAAGAAACTCCTCCCTAAGCTGAGCACAGTTGGGGCACTCCAGAAGGCGGTGGAATATGTGGTCCTGGGGGGCCCCGCATATGCACGTGGTGTCAATGTCGTAACCTGCTTCCTTGAGTCTACACTTGGTCCATATCGACTGGGTCAGGTACGAGACGAGAACACTTCGATCTTGCTTAGATAATCTTCTATCTGCAACTGCTGCTTTGGCGTGTGACAAATCAATTGCTGGCACTCCTATCTTGATGGCCGCCTGCTCCGCCTGCCTGTCGTGCCAAGCTGCCTCCAGCATCTGACGAATGAGCGCTGGCGAACTGGTGGTGAGCGGGTAGACCTCGCCCTCCCCACTCATGAACTCCATGGGGCTGGTCCATGACCAGCCAACTCTAGGTAGACTTAAATACACCGCCCCAAGAGGACCTCGTATGTTTCCCCATCCCGAGGGTGGCTTGTCCAGGATATTGGCCGCCAGTTGTCGGAGTTCGGGCAGGGTGAATTCTGATTTCCTTGGGTCTTGGGCGGCTCGGAAGACTATGATGCTCCAGTACATGCATGGCCCCAGGGCGGATCTCCAGGTAGGGTCCTCAAGGATAGCGAGCGACAAGGCCCGAGAACGCGTAGCACACTTGGGCCCAGCAACCTTCAAGAACAGCGATTGAGCCTCCTGGAGCTCCTGCACAGACATCCCAAGAATTTCAGTCCCAAAATAACCAGCTTGCTGGAGCCCCGTATTCCAAACCTTACGAGTGTCAGCTCCAGCAGCACGAAGGGCGCGCAGGCGACGAAGTCTCAACTTCAACTTGCAGGCTCTTCCTTTCAAAGCTTTCCTTCCCTTGCTCCTTAGTCTGGCTCCTGCAGTGAAGTCGACTCCTAAGTTAGTGGCTGCCGTCTCGGCCAGACCAGCCTGAGGGCCAGCCCACTGGCCAAGCTTGGCCGCAAGATCGGCCTTGATCCTCGGCGTCGAAGCCACAACAGCAGCCTTGTGCTTAGCGATATCACACTTAAGATCGACGACGATCGACTGATGCATACTGGCTGAGGCCGTGACTAGATCTGCTATCAATTTGTTCGGCTTGCTGTTGTGGCTGGCAAGCAGGAAATCGTCAATGAAAATGGTAGGCTGCACTCTGGGGTTCTGAGCCACCCAGATGTCGATGGGCGGCAAGCAGTACTGCTGCACAACAAAAGTGGCGGCCCAGCAGCCTGCAGCTATACCTCTCTCTGGGCAACCTGCAGGTAAGGCTGAGGATCTCGTGGCTACTGTCCTGGGCGCCTGGTACTGGTTGCTAATAATGACAACCAGGGAATCCGAGAAATTGGTATCCTGGGCTCTGCCAGAGTCTCCTATCCACATATTCATAATAATTTGATAAATCCCAAAGAACAGCAGCTGAGAAAACTTTCTTATCTCCCAAGAATTGCCCTTCTGCTTGCATTGCTTGCTCGAAAACAACTTCCAAAACACCTTTGCCAGCTTGATGAGCTAGGTATCTACGCGGGTGAGCGCGTTCCCAGGCACGAAACTCAAGCTGACGATGTTTGCCCCAAACTCTCCAAAGACCAGGCATCATACATATACCCCTGTAGCTAGGACCTGGGTTAGGACCTGGTTTGTGCTTTTCGATCAGAACCGTCACGATGGCTCTTATCTGCGTCGGAAAGGCCCCTATCTTCTCGATGGACCTAAGGAGCCTACACACAATAGCCAGCTGGGCGTCCTCGAGGAGGCTGAAGTGTCTAGGGTGGATCCCGTCCCAGGTCCTAGCAGTGGTACTACTGAATTTGCGACTGGCTGCGCGCAACTGATCTGCTGAAATGTCTGCAAGGTCTTCACCTCGCAATTCGGCTTGAAGAAGGGCAGGCTCCTCAGGTCGAGCTCGCCACAGCTTACTTAAACGTTGCTGTTCCGCCTCCAACGTATCGATCGGACGACCGGACCAGCGGGCTTTAGCAGAACCCCTGACTCTTGAGGGTTGCCAAGCCGTCAGTCTACTACTCCATCTGTGGGCCCACCCAACACCTTTCCCCATGGCTGCTGTGACCCAAAGTTTCCAGGATTGACGGTCGTCGGAACGGTCCCTGGCGATTTCACGGTCCAAAGCTTTTGAAATCTCCGAGTCCAGATCTTCGAAAACGGTGGCGATGAGCTCGAAATTGGGCTCGCTGTGGGCGGCATCCAAAAGCGTAGCCTGAATACACGTGCGTACACTGGTTCTTAAAGCTTCAAGCTCAGCGACTACTTCCAAATCAGCAGGAGGTGAGGCGAGGTCGAGCTGAGCCTGGTGGAGCTCCTCGAGGTCCTGTTCCTCCACTCCCCTCCTGATGTTGGTAACTTTGTTCCTTAACCATCTATAAGTAGCTGCTGCATTCCTCCAACTCCTCCTATCCTTGGCCTCGACAGCCTTGGCGGGTATCCATCTTATCGTTGGCACCTGAGCTCGGCGCCTCTTACTTGTGAGCGGCGTGTCGGTAACGATACTGAGCGTGGTGGACATGTCGTCCACTAGATAGCCATACGCCGCGTCCACGGCAGCATCAAGCGAAACTGGCTGAAGAGGAAAACACTGCCCCGTGTCCCCAAACACGGCATATTGATCACGTTCCTCAAGAAGTCCCTCCAGACAATCCAGAGCCCCAAGACTTCGAGACCACGGTGGGACCATGTTGCGAGGACCCACAGGGGCGACCACTGGGATGAACTGAGGCTGCTCCAGGACGGGGATGAGATATGGGGCCCCAATCACCATATCCAACACGACTGGCCTATGTGGACTACTCGGGTAGTCAACTATAACTTTAGGCTGCTTCAAGAAGTGCTCGAAACAGTAC
The DNA here is from genome assembly GCA_963575745.1 of Prorocentrum cordatum. Taxonomy (NCBI): domain Eukaryota; class Dinophyceae; order Prorocentrales; family Prorocentraceae; genus Prorocentrum; species Prorocentrum cordatum. The sequence continues at coordinate 183,709 of CAUYUJ010015129.1, read as the reverse complement.
GACCTCATGAAATAATCTATAATTGTCTTTGACTTCTTAGTGTACAAGGTGTGCTTGTCTGGAACGATCACCTGGACCCCAGCCCTGGTCGGGAACTCCGTTTCGATCACTTTAGACGGGCACACGTTGAAATCACCTGTTAGCAAGAGCGGCAAAAGATGGTCGGAGGCGGCCTGCACAACACTGGTCAGCACTGTGAGGTTCTCCTCATTCAAGCCGACGGAGTCGGCCAGATACAGCGATCCTAAACAGAAAGGTTGGTGACCTGGAGCCTCAATGCTGACGACAGTAGCCCGAGACTTCTGGAAACCTTCAGGAAGAGGTAGCTTGGTAATTCCAAGATCTAGGCCAGAACGTACTAGTACTCCAGTACCCTGACACGGAAAACCCTTGGTACTCAAAACAGCTGGCGACAAAATTGCTAACCATCCCCTGTTAGCACACCACTCCGTTTCTTTGACCAGATCATATTCCCGAATACGCGTCTCCTGGCAACAGATAATATGGATTTCCTTGGCCTCCTTGGAAACCATGAACTTACGGACTCCAGACCAACTGCTACAATTGAACGTGCATATTCTGAGGTTGTTACCCATCCAACGGCTTAGCCTCACCCGAGCCTGTGCCGCCAGGTGCAACAGCGGCAAGACGGGCCTGGCGCTTGGCGAGGCGGTCCTGCGCCCCCTGGGCCTCCTCGCTGAGGCACTGGATGCCCGTGGCGGTGGAGAGGACCAGGTGCTCGCCGTTCCCCGCGTGCTTGCGAATGACGCCACGGTGGCTGTCATCCTCCATGGCGGCTGCAGCAGGCCCAAGCCCTTCTCCAGGTCGATCAGGTGGAGTGGGCGTCTGGACTGCAACAGGTTGAGCACCACCATCAGGCGCCCCAGGTTGAAGCACTTGCTGCGGCTGCTGCTGCTGCTGCTGCTGCTGGTGTTGCTGCCACTCCTGCTCCAGCTTCTTGTTGACCTCCACGAGCTCCTGCTTGATGTGGTCTGGCAGGCCCTGCGGGAACCTACTGTCCACAAAGTTGAGCAAGGTCGTGTCTTCTTTGTTGTCAGGGCCATTGAGGCGAGCAGCCGCCTCCGCCACTGCTGCCTTCGCTGCCACGCTGTGCTGAGCCTCCAGCTGGGAGGCCTCGGCGAGCAGCTCCTTGTACGATTCCACGGACTTGTCGTACACCTCGGCGGCCTTGTCCAGGCTGATGAGGTTCTTTTCAACTTCGCCCTTCTTCGACTCGAGCCTGCGCTTCTGCCGCTGGAGCTGGTCGGCCAGCGACTGGGTCTTGGCGTCCAGCGACTTGCCCTCGAGCGCCTTGGTCTTGGCCAGGCGGAGGTCTTCGCAGGCCTGGATGTACTGCTTCCCCTCTTGGCCGACCGTTTTCTTCCAAAAGTTGACAGCCTGAATCCAGATGGCCACGTCGTCCTTGGCTGGGTCAGTGCCCTCTGGAGCGAGGGACGTCTTGGGTCCATGATCCTGCTGCTGTTGAGCCTCATGACCACGGGATGCACCTCGGCTGCGAGACCACCTGTTGCGGGGGGCCTGCTGGGTGCTGCCACCATCATCGTGTCCTGCCGCTTTGTTACCTGCTGGACGGGAATGATGAGGCTGAGGCTTGAAACTGCGTCCGCATTCTGAACAATGCTTGTGACCACCATGCCCTTGCCAGGTCCAGCCCCAGCAGCTGGGCGTCTGGCAGTAGCATTTCACTGCTTGTAGCCTCCCATGGCTGCGGGGAGACTGGGTGCTGGCCGTTCGCCGCGGCGACCAGCAGAAGAAAGAAACTGAGGTTGTGCGTTGCTGGAAACCTGGGGCCGAGGCAGCCTGGCCTGAGGCGGGCTGCCGTTCCACCTCGGTCCCCGAGCCTCTGGAGTCGGGACGGGAGGTAAACTCCGTCTTGAGCCAAAATGGCTACGGGGGAGGAAGAGGAGGAGGAGGAGGAGGAGGAGGAGGAAGAGGAGGAGGAGGAAGAGACTGAGGAGGACATGGAGGAGGGCGAGGACGAGGAGGACGAGAAGGAGGAGAAGGAGCAGAGGGAGGAGAAGGAGGAGAAGGAGGAGAAGGAGGAGGAGGGGGAGGAGGAGGAGGAGGGAGGAAGAGGAATAGGTGGTTGAGGAAGAGGAAGAGGAAGAGGACGGCGAACCGAAGAGCCAGAAGCGTCTTGAATGCCTTTTCGGAAATCCTCTTGAGGCTTCTTGTGGGTCTCTTGGGAGCCTCTTGGAGGGCGTTTTTTGGGCGCCTTGGGGCATCTTGGGCGCCTCTTGGGGCCCTCTTGAGGCGCTGTAGGGGGCCCTCGGGGCGTTCTTGGGGCCATCTTGGAGGGAGTCGATCAAACAAGAGGGGAGCTTCAATTAGCCTCCCCCCTCGGGAGCCCCATAAATCGCCTCTTGGGCCCCTCTTGGAGCGCTCTTGGAGCGCTCTTGGGCGCTTTTGGGGCCGTCTTGGGGCTCTCTTGGGCCTCTCGTGGGGCCCTTTTGGGCCATCTTGGAGCCATATTGAGGCCTCGGATGTCCATCGGAAGCGAAAAGGCGAGAAAGCAAAAAAACATTGTTTTCCCCACATCCTAAGTGGGGTTCTTGTTTTCTCTGCACACCCTCCGCGCAGGATCTCCTCCTCCTCCTCCCTCTCCTCTGCTCCTCTTTGCTTCCTCCTCCGCATCATCATCACCATCACCATCACTCCCCACTCATCATCATCATCATCATCATCATCATCATCATCACCATCACCATCACCATCAGCATCACCATCACCATCCCGCGATCACTCACCATCATCGGCATCGAACGATCATCATCATCATCATCATCATCATCATCATCATCATCATCATCACTACTCGCTGACTTGAGGCCTGAATATGGAGGAAGTCTCGAGCGGGAGCCTCGTCTGTGAGTGAATTGCGAGGAAGTCTCAGGCGGGAGCCCCCTCCCTATGGGGCCCGCCTTTCATGTTTGAATCCGAGCGGGTCATCCGCAACGTGCAATTGTCGTCACTTTTGGGCTCTTGAGACTTGAATATGGAGGAAGTCTCGAGCGGGAGCCTCGTCTGTGAGTGAATTGTGAGGAAGTCTCAGGCGGGAGCCCCCTCCCTATGGGGCCCGCGCTTCATGTTTGAATCCGAGCGGGTCATCCGCAACGTGCAACTGTCGTCACTTTTGGGCTCTTGAGATATGAATATGGAGGAAGTCTCGAGCGGGAGCCTCGTCTGTGAGTGAATTGCGAGGAAGTCTCAGGCGGGAGCCCCCTCCCTATGGGGCCCGCACTTCATGTTTGAATCCGAGCGGGTCATCCGCAACGTGCAACTGTCGTCACTTTTGGGCTCTTGAGACTTGAATATGGAGGAAGTCTCGAGCGGGAGCCTCGTCTGTGAGTGAATTGTGAGGAAGTCTCAGGCGGGAGCCCCCTCCCTATGGGGCCCGCACTTCATGTTGAATCCGAGCGGGTCATTGCAACTGTCGTCACTTTTGGGTTCTTGAGACTTGAATATGGAGGAAGTCTCGAGCGGGAGCCTCGTCTGTGAGTGAATTGCGAGGAAGTCTCAGGCGGGAGCCCCCTCCCTATGGGGCCCGCACTTCATGTTTGAATCCGAGCGGGTCATCCGCAACGTGCAACTGTCGTCACTTTTGGGCTCTTGAGACTGAATATGGAGGAAGTCTCGAGCGGGAGCCTCGTCTGTGAGTGAATTGCGAGGAAGTCTCAGGCGGGAGCCCCCTCCCTATGGGGCCCGCACTTCATGTTTGAATCCGAGACGGGTCATCCGCAACGTGCAACTGTCGTCACTTTTGGCTTTGGAAAATATGGAGGAAGTCTCGAGCGGGAGTCGTCTGTGAGGAATTGCGAGGAGTCTCAGGCGGTGAACCCCATACCTATGGGGCACGCCTTCAGGTTGAATCCGAGGGGGTCATCCGCAACGTGCAATTGCGACGCCGGTGGCCGCTTTTTGAGTAATGAATATGGAGGACGTCTCAAGCGGGGGCCTCGTCTGTGAGTGACTTGCGGGGAAGTCTCAGTCGGAGGCCCTCTCATTATGAGGCCGCCAGATCATATGATTAATTCGAACGGGTCATCCAGATTTCGTAATTTCCTCGCCTTTAGGCTCCTGAGGCGTGGATCTGGAGGACGTCTCAAGCGGGGGCCTCGTGTGTGAGTGAATTGCGAGGAAGTCTCAAGCGGGAGAGCCCCCTCCCGGGGAGAGCCCCCTCCCTATGGGGCTCGCATTGCTTTTTTGAATCCGAGCGGGTCATCCGCAACGTGCAAAACTTCGACTTCTGGGCTCTTGAATACTTGAATATGGAGGAAGTCTCGAGCGGGAGCCTCGTCTGTGAGTGAATTGTGAGGAAGTCTCAGGCGGGAGCCCAATCCCTATGGGGCCCGCACTTCATGTTTGAATCCGAGCGAGTCATCCGCAACGTGTAACTGTCGTCATTTTTGGGCTCTTGAGGCCTGAATATGGAGGAAGTATCAGGCGGGAGCCTCGTCTGTGAGTGAATTGTGAGGAAGTCTCAGGCGGGAGTCCCCTCTCTATGGGGCCCGCACTTCATGTTCGAATCCGAGCGGGTCATCTGCAACGTGCAATTGTCGTCACTTTTGGGCTCTTGAGATTTGAATATGGAGGAAGTCTCGAGCGGGAGCCTCGTCTGTGAGTGAATTGTGAGGAAGTCTCAGGCGGGAGCCCCCTCCCTATGGGGCCCGCACTTCATGTTTGAATCCGAGCGGGTCATCCGCAACGGAAGTCTCAAGCGGGAGCCTCGTCTGTGAGTGAATTGTGAGGAAGTCTCAGGCGGGAGCCCCAGGAGGAAGAGGAAAGGGCAAAGGGTAAGCTAAACAGATTCTCATGTGGGGTCTTACCGTCGGAGTAATTGGCCTCGAGGTTTTGGCTTCGTCGGGGCCTCCTTAGGGAGCTCTTTGGCCACTTGGAGCCGTCTTGGGGCCTCTTGGAGCATCTTGGGAGCCATCGTGAGCGATCTTGCGCTATCTTGAGCCATCTTGGAGCTCATCTTGGGCTCTCTGACGCGCTCTTGAAGCCATCTCGGGGCCAAAAGAGCCGTCCGACCGCTCGCGAAACCCTCCGCCCAGGTCCAGGGGGAGGGGGGAGGGGGGAGGGGGAAACCCCTCCCCAAAAGGGGAAGAGGGAGGGGTGGAAGAGGATCTGTTCTGGACCACCTACGCCCAGAGGGCTGGTGGGGCTCTTGTCCGCGCCCTCGGCCACGCGTGCCGAGTGGCCCCTCGCAGGGGGTGGCGCCTCCGGCCCACGGGCCCTCCCAGCACCTCTGCGCCCGGGCCGCCTCCCGACGCCGCGCACGGAGAGGCCACCGCCGCGTGTGCGCAGCCGCCTCCCCGGGGGCGGAGAGAGCGACCGGCCTCCGCTTCAGAGAGTCCATCAGGAGGGGAAAAACACACAGACACAATGAATCGTGGATCCCCCAGAAAATATAGGAAAAAATATGGGCAGTGGGGGGGAAGACAAGAGCGTTGAAAATCTTGGAAAATATGGGGATATCCTTCTATTTGTATGTATTTATTTGTGTGTCTCCTGGGGCCCCTTCAGTCTAGGCCTCCCAGATGGGGTCGGCGCAGATGGGGTCGCAGGGCCGCGCCGCATCGCCGCTGCATCGCCGACGCGGCTCGATGTGAAGCCCGGTGTGCTCCACGGCGGTGCATCGCCCGTGCCTCGCCGACGTCTCGGCGATGCGGCGCGGTCCTCCGCCCCCATCCACTCAGGAGGGGAAGAAACACACAGACACAATGAATCGTCGAGTCCCAAGAAAAAATTGGAAAATATGGGAAGTGGGGGGGAGAGACAGAAGCCCAGAACATATGGGGAAAGATGGGGCAGTTGTTTTATTTGTGTGTATTTATTTGTGTGTCCTTGGGCCCCTTCATCTTAGAGAACCGTCGACAACGTCGGAGGTTGGCGCCTGCTGGGGGGTCCGAGGTGGTCCAGCACCGGCTCGGGCAGCGGGACGGGCAGGCTCGAGGCTTTCGGCTCGGGGTGATCTTTTCTGTTTTTCTGCCTCCGGGGGCCGCTTTCGGGCCCTGGGGCCGTCAAGAGCGGATCCAGGGCGGACAAGTGCACCAAGGGGATCCTGGGAGCGGTCCAGGGGCCGATCTCGAGTTTGAGTCTCGCCCCGTCCTCCTGACAGATTTCAGGAGGGGGGGAAAGAACACAGACAATCAATCATGGACTTCCAGGAAAGTATGGGAACATATGGGAAGTGGGGGTGAAGGCGAAAACCGAGAAAAGATGGGAGAACAAAAAGGGAAATCCTGGGATTTGTGTGTGTATTTATTTGCGTGTCCCTGGGCCCGTGTAAGATTTTCTGGGTTCCCAGCCAGTTCTGGCCGCCTCCAAGTCGACAGGTTGGTTCCCCCCACTGTGTCCGCGGTGGGGTCGGTTCGGCTGCGTCGTCGTCGGTCGCGTTCGCTCGGCTCGGCTCGGTCGCAATTTGGCGTCGCTGCTGCGTCGCGGTGCCGTTCTGGGCCGCCTGCGGCCTGTCGGGGGCGGTCCGTGTCGATGTCGCCGTCGGCCTCGCCCCGCGGTCGGTCCCATGGAGGAGGAGGAGGAGGAGGAGGAGGAGGAGGAGGAGGCGGAGGAGGAGGAGGAGGAGGAGGAGGAGGTGGTGCCCTGGCCGTGGCCGGCCAGTGCCTTCAAGGGAGGCGCCGTTGCCCGAGGCTCCCTCTTCGAGAGGGTGCCGTGTGCGGCCGTCGGGGGGCTCGGCACCGCTCGGACGTGTGCCTTTTTGTTTCCTTCGGCGAGGGCCCTCGAGGAGCATCCTCGATCCTTTGGCAACAACAGCCGCGCACGAAACCGAAAAAAACACACAGGGGATGGACGTCCAAGCGATGGCGAGGGGGGGGGGGAGGCGTTCGTTGTTCGGGCCGCGGGGGGCTGCATCAGAGGCAGTCCGCCACGAAGCTGTCGTGCGTACACGGACACGCTCCAGTGGGCTGTGCCTGGGCCTCCGGGGAGGGGTGGCGGTGCACAAGTCAGCATCGAGAGCCAGCGGCCTTGTACACCTCCACCCTGCCTGAAGATACAGTCGGGGCCCTGAAGAAGGAACCCCTTTCGTTGGGGAGGGGCTCCGCGTTCCTTAAGTGTTTCACAGCTTGCCTCAGGTGTTCCACAGGTTGCCCCAAGTTTAACTTATGGAAAAAAGGGGCCTCGTTCCTTATTTAGGGTTCCTTAGGTCAACGACTCGACTGTACAGTCAGCCATGATAGCAAGGATGGGCATTCTTCCCAAGGGTAACTCCAGTCAACCCGCATAGTACGGATGGGCAACCCTCCCAAGGGTACCCTTGCATCCTCGCCTCCTCGGCCCATCCTTGGCCGCTTTCATTGGCCGCGGCCCGCTCGGCAGGCTTCGAATTGGGCGCCCAAGGCCCTTGCATCCTTATCGCGCATCCTTACTTTACGGGTTGACTGTACCCTTGCATCCTCGCCTCCTCGGTCCATCCTTCGCCGCTTTCGCTCGCCGCGCCCCGCTCGAAAAGCTTCGAAATGGGCGTTCAAGGCCCTTGCAGCCTTATCGCGCGTCCTTATTATACTGGTTGACTGTACATGCAAAGTTTGTCGCAGGGCCCCAGTGTACGTGTTTTCGCGGCGTTGCAGGCATCGGCGGCGAGCGAGTGGGGGAAGCGAGAAGGGGGCCTTTTCAGAAGGCTCGGAAGTCCCCGGGCCGTCTGAGGAGTCTTCTGAGCCTTCCCCGAAGACACAGAACACTTCTCAGAGGGCGCGAGGGCGTCCGAGAAGCCCCGCCGCCTTCCGAGAGGCCGCCCTTCTCCTTCTCTCGCTTCCCCCCCCCTGCTCGCCGCCGAAGATTCTCGCAGCGTGGTAATTGGGCAGGCCTGGGGCCCAGGCCGAGCCCGCTGGCGCGAGGGCAGGGGAGGCCCCGAACGGTGTTTTGGGCGATTTCGTGGGCCGTTCTCGTTTCGATGTCGTTTCGCGGTACAGGCGGACTGAAGACGAGACGAGGGAAAACGAAAACAGAACACGAAGACGAACAACACCGTCTAGGTTCAGCCCCTAAGAGCAGGGCCCAGTCGGTGCACGTCGCCAGCGCGGCCCTGGGCGGGGCGGCGCGCCAGCGGCGTCGGATCTCGCGCACCACGTCTCGTCCGTCCCCCCGCGGGCGGGCAGAGGGACGCTCGCGGCAGCGTGCGAGAGGAGCAGGAGGAGCAGGAGGAGCAGGAGGAGGAGGAGCAGGAGGAGGAGCAGGAGGAGCAGGAGCAGGACGAGGAGCAGGAGCAGGAGGAGCAGGAGCAGGAGCAGGAGGACGAGGAGGACGAGGAGGAGGAGGAGGAGGACGAGGAGGAGGAGGACGAGGAGGAGACGGAGGACCTATGACTCCAGGACTCCCGGTGGGCCTCGCGCGCGCCGCGGCGGGGCGAGAGGCCCAGAGAGAGAGAGTGCGTGGCGGCCGCCGGCACGGCGGCGACGACGAGGCCGAGGGGCGACCGACCGCCGGCTGCCCGCAGAACGCTGTGCGGTGCGCGCCGCATCGCTCGGCCCTGGGGTGGCGGCGCGGCGAGTGCGCACGCGGGCGGGGCACTCGGAGGAGCAGGTGTCGTACCTCACGGCGGGCTCTCCGGCCGACTCAGAGGAGGAGGAGGAGGAGGAGGAGGATAGGGAGGGGGAGGAGGGGAGGAGGAGGAGGAGGAGGAGGAGGGGGGAAGGAGGAAGGAGGAGAGGAGGAGGAGGAGGAGGGGAGGAGGAGGAGGAGGAGGAGGAGGAGGAGGAGGAGGAGGGAGGGGGAGGAGGCGGAGGAGGAGGAGGAGGAGGAGGAGGAGGAGGAGGAGGAGGAGGAGGAGGAGCAGGCGGGATAAAGATCCTTTATCGTTTCCCTGACCTGTCGACGAGGAATCGGCAGAAGAGGCCCACGGGCCTGCGCCTGCAGCCCACGGGTCGCCATGGGGCCAGTCCTTCATCATGGGCGCGCGGTTTTCTTTCGAAGGGCAAGTCGCCATGAAGCAAGCGGGTCCTGAAGGAAACAATTCCCGAGGTTTTTGTCCGAGCTTTCTAGCTCAAGGGGCTCTCAACGGTTCCAGGGATTGTCGGAAGCGATTCTGGATGGATAGTTGATCTTGCGGGAAGGCCCCAGGGTCAAGGACCCTTGTCCCTCAGGACCCGTGTTTTATGCCAGTCAACAGCAACAGTGATACGTGGACAGCGGAATCCTAGGCATGTGAGCCACGCGCCAAGTTGCACGGCCGTTCGGTCATTTTCTCGGATGACATATCAGGAGGGGACAATCACACATACAAAGCGTTCCGTCGATTTCTAAGCGATACGGTGGGGAAATATGGGAAGTTGGGGGGAACACGAACATCCAGAAACATATCAAACAATCATGGGGTATCCTGGGATTTGTGTCTGTTGATTTGCGTGTCCCTGGGCCTCTTCAACAGAACGCGATGGGGACTAGAGCGAGCAGCTGCAGTATGTGGTGGCGGCCGAGGGGCCGCGGATCGGCAGGAGGACGGGGACGATCTTCTGATGACTGACGGTGGCAACACCTTTGCCCATGTCGTTGCGATTGGTGCGTGTGCGCAAGGATAGAGGATCGAACAAAAAGGACGTACAGGTACATGAATCCATGCTGGTTTCGAGAGTACGCATTGCGCGAACGTTCGCATCAAGCGACTGATCTCGTGGACTGGGGGCCGTATTCATGTACCTGGTTGGGCGCGTATGTTTTTGTGGGTACCCTGAGGGATGTGGTTGTTACCATGCCGGCGTGCTCCCTGCCCGCATGACGCGAGCGCATGTGCTCACAGGTGACCACCTTTTCCGTGTGGGCGAGAGGAACGATTCCATCCAGCTCATCCGAAGTGGTGCTGTGTGGCGCGTCCTGCGCCCTGCCGCTTGCGGGGGGGCTCTTCGCTCTTAGCTTTTCTCTTACTTTTACTTCTGCACTCTTTCTACTTTTGTAGCCCTCTGCAGTCGGAAGCAGACTCGACAGGTGCAGCAGACCTTTGCTGGCAGCAGCGTGGGGCAGAGGCGCAGCAGCAGCAGAGGACGGAGAGGGGCCGGAGAGGGGAAGGAACATCACCGTGGGTCAGGTCAGGAGGGAAAAAACACAGACACAATGAATCGTCGATTCCGCAGAAAATATAGGAAAAATATGGGAAGTGGTGGGGAAGACAAAAACCCACAACATGGGAAAATATAGGGAATCTTTTTATTTGTGTGTATCTATTTGTGTGTCCCAGGGCCCTTTTATCAGGGGAAGCCCAAGCTTCCGATGTCGTGAGTGTTTCGCGGTGACGTGGGCTACTTTTTCGTCTGCGGCAGTTTTCGGACGGTCCTGGGGCTTGAACGGGGCGTCCATCCGGTCCAGAATTTTGCGTTGCATCTTCGGGGGACCTCGCCTGTCCCCCAAATTGGTGTCTTCTCTTGTGCCCGACGCGAGCTCGATGCGGACTCGACGCGGATTTGGCGTGGAGTCGACGCGGATTCGACACGGAATCGACACGGGATCCCACGAGTCCGACATGGATTTGACACGGATTCGACGCGGATAGGGCCGCGACGGGACAGACAAGGTCCCCCGAGGGTGCAACATAAAGAATTGATGTTACACGCCTTTGTGATTTTACCACGACGCCACAGGGTTTGGCCCTTCCATCAACATGGACCCACAGACCTCCCCTGGGGTTTCACAAGAGCGCCCAGAGCACTGCCCCGAACTTCGAAGTCTGCCAGATCCTTCTCCTGGTCCTCCTGGTCCTCCTCCTCCTCCTCCTCCTCCTCCTCCTTCTCCTCCTCCTACTCCTATCCGTATTCCTTATTAGAATATACTCCTACTCCCCCCTCAGGCCGGCAGATATAGGGGCCGCATCCGGGTGGTCCCATCCTAACCTGTAAAAAACAATACAAAATCAACATTGTTATTTTTTTTTCCTCTCGACATGGACGTCCTGTCGTCCACGGCGATAATCCATTGCAAAAAATACAACAAAGAGCACACGCGCGCGTTCATGTCAGAATCCTACCGAACACCGTGTGTTTGCAAGCAACATCAAAAACCCAATGCTTTTTCACAAAAACTCTAAAAATTTCCTGCCCGGGCTCTCTTGCCGAAATCATAGGAAAACCATAGGAATCTTAAGAATTCTTTCAAATCCAGCGATTTCACGTCATCGCGCGGTGCACTCGCGATGCTCTGTCATGCACCCAGGCCGCGAATCCTGTGCAAAAAATACCACGCGGGCGACATGCGCGCGCGTCGCCGCGAGCGCATGCTCAAATCCTTCTAGAGTCGTCGCCGTCATTGGCACCGTCGCATGGACGTCCTGTCGTCCACGTCGCAAAATGCATGGCAGGAATGGGACGCGGCGCACACCCCGCGCCCGCCCATCCAATCCGTCCCATTCTAATCTGCAAAAGACAATACACAGTTTTTGTTACTACTACTACTACTACTACTACTACTACTACTACTACTACTACTACTACTACTACTACTACTACTACTACTACTACTACTACTACTACTTCTACTACTACTGCTTCTTCTTCTACTACTACTAATACTACTATTAATAGTACTATTATACTACTATACTACTACTACCACTACTACTACTACTATACTACTATTACTTATTTCCTACTACTACTACTACTACTACTACTACCACTACTACTACTACTACTACTACTACTACTACTACTACTACTACTACTACTACTACTACTACTACTACTACTACTACTAGTACTCGTAGTACTGCAAGTACTTGTCATAGCACTACTTTTTCTGTTACTACTACTACTACTACTACCACTACCACTACCAACACCACTACCACTGGTACTACTACCCCTGCCTCTTGGGGCCTCCTGGGCCCCCTTGGGGTGTCCTGTCAGACCGTCGGGCTTCCTCCGGCCACCTCTGGCGTCCTGCGGTGTACCGGGCCATTCTCGACTCGTCTGGCAATGCGTGCGCGGCATTCACTACGCGCTCGCCAGTGCCCGTCGGCAACGCCTCCACGTCGGCAACGCCATCGCGGCCGCATCAGCGTACAAAACCGGCTGGCCGGGTGTGGACTTCGGCCCCCGTTGTGCCAGCTTTGATTTTTATGTTGTGGGATGGGCGGGTTGGGACTGGCATGCCATGCTGACCTGCAGCGGTGGCTAGCTTGACTCCTAACCTACTCCTACTCCTTTTCCTCCTCCTCCTCCTCCTCCGCCTGGTCCTCCTCCTCCTCCTCCTCCTCCTCCTCCTCCTCCTCCTCCTCCTCCTCCCCAAACTTCGAGCTTCGGCCCCTTGTTCCTCGACGGGCCCAGGGGTGCTGGCTTCCTCGATCCAGCGGCCCTCGGACCTCGGCCTCTTCGCCTCCTCGCCGCGGCCCTCGCCCCTCTCCTCTGCGCGCCCCCTGTCCTGCTGCTCCGGGCCGAGCCCGCCCGCCGGGGCAGGGCAGGACTCATTTCGATTCCTCCGATTCGAGTCGAAACGATTTCGATGGATTCCGATTCCGATTCGATTCGACTTCGGATTCCGATTTGGGCTTCGATTTCTCAATGGATGCCTACAAGCCTTCCGATTCACGCCGATTCGACTTTTCCCGACTCGGCTGCCGATTTCCGCCGATCCGACTGATTTCGATCGCCGATCCGACTTACCGATTCGATTCTGGGCTCTCCTGGCAGGGACCTGCTCCATACGTACCTCGGAGCCCAGCTATGACACCGAAAGCCAATTCCCGGCCGGAGAGTCAACAACGCAATAAAGATCAATGATGCTGACCTGGCATCGCTTGGACGTGTGCATTTTTTTTCTCGGCGAGAACCATCGAGGACCATCCTCGACCAACGAGCAAAAAAAACACGCACGAAACCGACAAATGCACGGGAAATGGACATCCGAGCGACGGCGAGCTGGCCTCTTCGGGCCCGCCTGGAGGACCTCGCGGAAGCCTCATGGGCTGTCATGGAGGCCTCTGGCGGGCCTCGTGGAGGCCTCTGGGCCCGTCTTGGGCCGTCCAGGCTTCCTGGGCGGTCTTGGAGGCATCTTGGACTCGCTTGGGCCGTCTTCGAGGCCATCTCCTGGGCCCTCTTGGGCGAGCTTGGAGGCCCTCAGCCTTCGGAGCGTGGCCGGTCCTCGCCCCTCTCCTCTGCGCTCCCTGCCTTGCTGCTCCGGGCCGATCCGCCCGCTGGAGAAGGGGCATGCTCCATACCTCGGCGTCCAACTGCGGCGTCGCCAGATCAAAGCCCCAGCCCCAGCTCCTCGACCCTCCAGGGCAGGGCCGCCTACACGATCCGACCCGACGCGGTGCGGTTCGCTGGCCGGGGCCGCGATTCCGATTCGATGCGATCCGCAGCTGGCGCTGCGGGGAGCGGCCATTGGGCGGGCGTTCCCACGCCCCCCAAGAAGGGAGGAGGAGGAGGAGGAGGAGGAGGAGGAGGAGGAGGAGGAGGAGCAGGAGGAGTCATATCGATGCGAGGAGGATTTCAATTCGATGCGGTGCAATTCGATGCGATTCGATTCCCCGGCATCGGCCAGGGCCGGCTGGAAGCGGGGCGCGGCGATCCGGGCTGTCGATCCGCTTCGGGACTCTCCGCCGGCGCTTCGATCCGCTCTCTCGATCCGCTCCGGTTTTTCGCGAGCCGATCCGGCGCAGACCTGCCCTATCGGTCTTTGACCTTCGTTCGCTCCTCCTCCTCCTCCTCGCCCTCCTCGTCCTCCTCCTCCTCCTCGTCCTCTCACCTCTCATTCCTTCCTCTTAGACATCCTTCGTACTCCTCCTCCTCGTCCTCCTCCTCCTCTTTCCTCCTCCTTTACTACTCGTTATTATCCTCAATCCGTCCCTCCTTATCATGCTTCTCCATCCTTCCCCGTCGCTCGGCACGTGGACGGGCCAGGCCGTGCCCGGCGACCGCGCAGCCCCGTCTGGCCCCGACGCGTGGTTTTAGGGCGCGCGGCGTGCGAGGCGCACGCGCTGCCCGCTCCGCGCGCCCCGCGCGCGGGCGCGCGGGGCCCACAGAGGCGCGCGGGCGAGGGCGGCGGGCGCCCCCCTCGGCGGCGGCGGCGGCGGCGGCGCCCCCCTCGGCGGCGGCGGCGGCGGCGGCGGCGGCGACGGCGGCGACGGCGACGAGGACGGCGACGGCGACGGCGACGCTCTGGAGCCGTAAGCCTCTCCCAGGGAGGTGCGACACCCTCCGCGGGCAAGACCCGCTGACGTTCGTCAAGCAGTGGCGAAGAGTCCTGGCTCGCCTATTGGCCTACCAAAGAATGTTCTAAGAGCCTTCTGTGGCATCCACGAAAGGTTCTTAGAACCTCTCTGGCTGGGACTGTCTTGTTTTTTTAACACATTGGGTTTATGTTCTAAGAACATTGTTTTTGTGCTTGGAACAGCTTTGGGTTCTAAGAACATGTCGTGGTCGGAGGTGAGGTGGTGAGATCGAAGTGGAACGGAGAGCCCCCCTACCGGGAAATCGATTTCGGTTTCGTGTTCGTGCGTGCCGTGCGCGCGGGCGAGGCGAAGCTGCGTGGGCGGGCGAGAGGAAAGTCTCCTGTGGCTGAGGCGCGGCCGGACCATGAGTCTCCGCGGGCGGCCGGTGGCGCGCGGTCGTCCCGCTGTCCGCTTGTGTCCCGTCGGTGTCCCTCGGCTGAGGCGCGGCGGACAAATGTGTTCTTCGGTGCGGCCGGTGGAGCGCGGTGTCCCGGTGTCCCGCTGGTGTCCCGTCGGTGTCCCTGTGGCTGAGGCGCGGCCGGACCAAATGTGTCTCTTCCGGGCGGCCGGTGGCGCGCGGTGTCCCGCCGGTGTCCCGCTGGTGTCCCGTCGGTGTCCCGTCGGTGTCCCGATGATGATGATGATGATGATGATGATGATGATGATGATGGTGATGATGATGATGATGATGATGATGATGATGATGGTGATGATGATGATGATGATGATGATGCTGATGATGATGTTGGGTGTTGTTGTTGTTGATGATGATTATGACGTCGATTGTGAGATCGATTGTGCCATCGATAGTGAGACCGAATGTGAGATCGATTGTGAGATCGATAGTGAGATCGATTGTGAGATCGATAGTCAGATTTTTTGTGAGATGATGATGGTAATGATGATTATGATGATGATGATGATGATGATGATGATGATGATGATGATGATGATGATGATGATGATGGTGCCGAGTGAAAATTGCCGAGTGAAAATCGATAATGAGATCGATTGTGAGATCGATAGTGAGACCGAATGTGAAACCGAATGTGAGATCGATTGTGAGATCGATTGTCGAGATCGATAGTGAGATCGATAGTGAGACCGAATGTTGAGACCGAATGTGAGATCGACTGTGAGATCGATTGTGAGATCGATAGTGAGATCGACAGTGAGACCGAATGTGAGACCGAATGTGAGATCGATTGTGAGATCGATTGTGAGATCGATAGTGAGATCGGCAGCGAGATCGATAGTGATATCGATAGTGAGATCGAATGTGAGATCGATTGTGAGATCGATAGCGAGATCGATTGAGTGAGACGTTGGTTCCCCCTCCCCCCTCACCTCCTTATCACCCGCAGGGTGGTCGTATAGGTAGGACTATAGTAATGCCTGGACGGTCGGTCCTTGCTCGAGTTCGGCGCCCCCGCGGTGCGGCCGGCCGCGCCCCATTCCGGAGGGCCGGGGAAACGTGGCGTGCTCAGAGGAGGGAAAGGTACCCATACCGCTGCGCTTCCCTGGGTGGGCCGACGATGCGGCAAGTTCTAACAGCAGAAGTGGCGGAGAACCTTGGCAGACAATTCTCCCAGGGAGCGAAGAAGAAACAAAACCACAGACACATACACTTTTGGCGCTCCGCGCGGATCTCTTGGATCCGCGCCTGGGGCCCCCCAGCGCCTCCAGCGCCGCCGCTGGCGCGCTCCGCGCGCCAGGGAGGGGGGCCCAGGCGCGAATCCAAGAGATCCAGTCGAACACAGGTTTGTGTGTGTGTGTTGTGTGCTTTTGTTCTCCTTCTAGGGGAGGGACGATTCCCCCCCGCGGGCAAGAGCCGCTGACGCTCGTCGCCCCCAGCGGTGCGGGGGGGGGGCACGAGGCGCCCCTTCGTGCCGCCAGGGGGGGCGCCCCCCCATCGGGCAGCCAGGGGCGGCCCGTTCCTGCGGCGGCCGCTCGCGAGGCCATGCCGCGAGCCCCGGGGCCCCCCGTTCGGAAGCTGGAGCATATATACTCTGCCATGAAGCCGGGCCTGTAAAGGGCCTGTCCCTACACGGGAGGAGTTTTCGGAAACAGTCAGAAATAGTATGGGAACTATGTTTTGCCTCTTTTGGGGGCGTTTTGGCTGGCCCATCAACGTCCTTGGGTCCCGGAGGGGTCCTGGGGTGTTTGTGGGCGGTCACGAATTCGTGCGCTGGCGCGTCCGTGGGGCCGCGCCCGCGCTCGGTAGCGCGGCCCGCCGCCACACGCCGCGCGAGTCGGCAGTGCCGATGACAGAAGCGGCCGTGGGGCGCGCGCCCGCGCGCGGCTAAGCCCTACCTCGCAGCGCCGAGCGCCGCGGTGCGGCGTCAGCTCGCCGCAGGCTCTTCAGAGAGAGAACCGACGCTCAGATTGCTTGCTTGGAGATTCGTGCGATCGCGGTCGGGCTGTTGACCTTCGCAGAAGCTCTGCGGCGGCGCAAGGTGCGGATCTTGTACTACAGCGTCGTGGCGGAGGGGGCCCTCCGCCGCGACGCCGCGCGCGCGGTCGACCACAATCTTCTGATTCAGAACACGTGGTCCCTCGCCTTGGCCGAACGCATCCACGCGTGGGTGGATCGCGTTCCCAGCAAGCTGAATGTCTCCGATCTGGCATCACGCAACCAGTACGGGTTACTGGCAAAGATGGGCGCGGCCCGCGTGGCGCCCACGATTGCGCCCGCGTTTCTGCGCAACGGCTTCGCATGAGCCCGCGTGCGTTGCATGGGGGGAAGTATAAAGCGTGCCCACTCGCGTGTCGTAGGTCAGGTGTGCTGCCCAGGCGCGGCTTTCACGCGGTCCATCTCCCGCTGGGTGCATACCACAGGTACGGCCCCAGAGGCGCAGCGCGGAAGGTCGCCGCGCGCGGGATTTTGACAGCCTGCCATTGGCGGCGTTCGATTTGCGCCCTTTGGATCCGTCTGCGCCGCTGCCGCTGTTAACCTGGGCGGCTTGGCTTTTTGCGAAGAACGGTTTCGTGTCTACGTGGGAATTGAGAGGCGCCCTCGTGGGCGACCTCGCCGGATTGCACGACGCTCCCGGTGAGGCGTGCGCCGATCAGGTTGTCCGGCTGATCGCGAGCGCGAATTCAAGCCAGGGAGGTGGCGGGGCGCCCCCCTCGAGCGCCCGCTGCACCCGCGGCGGCGCTGTGGGCCGCGCGAGTGCTGCGCGGAGCCGCTCGTCCGTTTCCCCCGGTCGCGCCGCTCAGAGGGAGGCAAGGGGGCTCGTCGTCAACGAGCCAGCGAGGCTCGTGGCAGCGGCAACGGCGCACGCGGCAGGGGCTGGCGCCGGCCCCCAGCGCGGGCCCCGTGCCGCTGTGGGGGCGTTGCGCGCGACATTGCTTTCCGTGTGCGACAGAGCTGACTGGGTGCGCGCTGCATGGGCGGCCGCTCTGCTGGGCAGCTGCCCGGCAAGCATAGCCAGCGTGCAGTCCGGTGTGCGCTGCTGGTTCGCATGCGCTGACGCGATTCTGGACCTCCGTCCCAGCTCGGCCTTGCCCCCGACCGCTGAGGGCTTGGCGCCGTAGAGCCTGACCTTCAGGTGCCCGGGCACCCTTGCGAACTACGTAGCGCACGTGTGTTTGGGCAGCTTGCTCGCGGGCGCCGAGGCCACGGTGTTTGGGCGCCCAGCCGTGGCCCAGAACGCCTCACCCATCGGACAACCTACCCCGAAGACCGACGTAGATGCAGTCATGTAAACAAGCGATGCTGTCGAGCGCATGCCAAAAGTTGGGGAATCTGGAGCCACAGCTTGGCCCAAACATGACTCAAACCAACGAGTTGACCCCAAAAGCCCCCGCACCAAAACGAAAGCGGAGTTCCTCTTTAGTCGCCTCCCTTGCCCCCTGTGGGGCCACTCCTGCAGACGAGCCCCTTCTCTGACCCCCCAGACAAACAAGCCCTGGGCCCTCTCGGAGGGCGGCCTCTCCGCCCTTCGCCCCGCCCGTTTCGCGGTTGCTATATGAAATACCGGCAGCAGCGCCCAGTGGGGGGAGTTGGCCCGGAGCCTAGCATGCAGTGGGAACCCCATCTCGAGCAGCACCCTGCTTGCCTCCAGGGTGCCCTGGCTTTGCGGGGGGTTCTCGGTGGGTTCTTGCGGTGGACAGCGCGGCGCTCCCACACAGGAAATAGAAGCAAGGGGCGTCCTGGGGTCTCGGTGCTGGGCTTCTTGTGGGAGGTTTCTTGTGGTCGAGCTCCTACTGTGGCGGAATAGTCAAGAAACGTATGCTCTTGGAGTACATACGTCGCCTCGCTCGCTCTGGCCACGACGACGCGTGAGTTCTCAGGCGCTCTGGCGCACCCGCCGGGACGATGTCCGGCGTTTCCGCTTCCGCTTCCGTTTCCCGCCCCCTTTCGTGCGCGCGTATGAGTTCGGTGATGTTTCCTGGGAGGTTACCGGTGTGATACGGCGGGCTCCAGAGAGGGCCTCGCCTGCGAAGGTCGGAGGAGTTCTCATCTCCTCCTCGGCGAAAGGTTGGCGGAAGGCGGCGGAAATGAGACGAGGCCGCCTCCGCTGGCGGAATGCAGCGCAAGGCTGGCGGAAACCAGCGGAAGTAAAGCAAGCACTCCTAAGAGATGACAGCATCTTCGGGTTGTGGGTTTCCGGAACCCGCCATGCCCGTAGTCGTCAGCTCCTGCTTCGCCCCACTCCCGCCGCACCGAGCCTCATCCGGCTCAGTCCTGGGCAATGACCCCTACATCTGAGTCAGTCCTGCATCGTTCCCACGAACACCTTCCAACAACTACTTCCCAAGGTTCCGTAGCCATTTGGCTCAAGCAATTTGGCTCGAGGGTGGGAATTTGCCCGCACTCTCACACAAACACCAAGCTACTTCTTCCATTGAGTCTTCTGGTACGGTAATGACCAGGGGAATATCATGCATCATCTATTACGCGGTGGCGCTCCTTGCGAGTATACATGCGCAGGCCGCGAATTCCACGCAGATCCAGTTCACTGAGACGCACTCACTTGTCCGCGCCCAGGCGACGATTTCGGCATCATATTGGCGCGTGATGAATGCCGGTGTGACGAATTGGCGCCCCGTGGTCGCATCCGTGTACTGGTACGCGGATGTTGGTTGCACGACCTTGCTCACCAACGGACAGGGACCGCAATCTGTGTCGGATGTGGGAACGTTATGCTCTGGGTACGATAATATACAGCAGAATTGGAACAGTGGGGGATGCCACTTGGCTGACGACGGATCATCTTCAACGTCGTGGCGCCCGCAGTGTCATCCTTGTAGTGCGCGTGAGGCGTGGATTGGTGTTCGGTTTCCAGCGGCGATCAACGTCATGTGTGTTTCGGCATCCAATCTAGGACTCGGCAGCGGCTCGGGATGGGGGTGGAGTGGAGGCATTGTGGTGCAATCGTCAGACGATGGCCAGACCTGGCAGGACGTTGCTGCCGTGGTCAATTCGAACACTGTGTCGTTTGCGAACCCGGCATCAACGCCAGCAGCAACGCCCGCGCCAACGCCCGCACCAACGCCTGCACCGACGCCAGCAACACCCCCCACACCAGCGACCAGCACTGCATCTGCAACTGGAGATCCCCACTTGCGAAACGTTCTTGGTCAGCGGTTCGATTTGATGAAGCCTGGTCAGCACGTGCTGATAAATATCCCTCGCGGGGAGCACCCCGAAAAAGCCTTGCTTCGTGTTCAGGCCGATGCGCGACAATTGGGTGGAGGCTGCGCAGACATGTACTTCCAAGAGTTGAATATTACAGGGTCTTGGGCAATCGCAAAACAAGCTGGGGGATACCGTTACACCGCATCGCAACATGCCACCGAGGTTCAGGCCTGGCTGGCCTTGGGAAAAGTCGAAGTCAAAGTCGTTCATGGGCGCACAGAGACAAACCTCCCGTATCTGAACTTCTACGTCAAGAATCTCGGGCGAGCAGGATTTCCTGTCGGAGGCCTGCTCGGAGAAGACGACCACTCCGACGCAGGCGCGATTCCAGAAGCGTGCCATCGCATAACGAGCCTCGACTTGAAATCTTCCGCAGTTGCAATGTAATGGCGGAGACAGGCGCGTGACCACGGCACGATGTTCGCAAGCTCAGTGGTGGACATGATGTGGACACTCTCTTGAGTAGGTTCGCGTGCATTTCTCGATCCAACCAGGGAGTCTTCGTCGGGCACAGACCGCAGGCTCCCTGGCTGATGCATCATCATGATGGCGATGGTGGTAGTGCTGGTGATGATGAGGGGGGTGTGGAGTTGGAGAGACGGAGAGTGGGCCGACGGTTCAGCAAAGCCCCAGGGGGGTGCCCCTCGGAGAGGACCTCTCGCCCCCACAGCTCGGCTTCACAGCGACCGCACCGTGGGCCAGCGACAGGGCCCTCCCGTAGAGAAAAAAGCTCGCCGTCTCTTCGCCGAGCCCGGGCAGGTCGTCCTGCAGACTTTTTCCTAGCAGGCGCGTGCCGAGGCCTCTGCAGCCTCCTTTTTTGGCGTGAGCTGAACGCCCGGAGGCAGTCAGCCAGGCACAGCCCGTGCCTCGCAGGGCCTGGTGGAGCTTGGAACGTTTGCCTCGTCGCCAGTGCAGACCTTTTGTACACGTCAAATCAGCTGCGCGCCGCCTTTCGCTAAAAAA
>CAUYUJ010015129.1:130426-157926 GCA_963575745.1 Prorocentrum cordatum | reverse complement strand
GCGGCGATCAACGTCATGTGTGCTTCGGCATCCAATCTAGGACTCGACAGCGTCTCGGGTTGGGGGTGGAGTGGAGGCATTGTGGTGCAATCGTCAGACGATGGCCAGACCTGGCAGGACGTTGCTGCCGTGGTCAATTCGAACACTGTGTCGTTTTCGAACCCGGCATCAACGCCAGCAGCAACGCCCGCGCCCACGCCCGCACCAACGCCTGCACCGACGCCAGCAACACCCCCCACACCAGCGACCAACACTGCATCTGCAACTGGAGATCCCCACTTGCGAAACGTTCTTGGTCAGCGGTTCGATTTGATGAAGCCTGGTCAGCACGTGCTGATAAATATCCCTCGCGGGGAGCACCCTGAAAAAGCCTTGCTTCGTGTTCAGGCCGATGCGCGACAATTGGGTGGAGGCTGCGCAGACATGTACTTCCAAGAGTTGAATATTACAGGGTCTTGGGCAATCGCAAAACACATTGTGGCCGCGCGCTGCGTCGGACGGAGCCGGTTCGGACCCCTCAGTTACAGTCAGTTCTCCTCAGTTACACTCAGTTACACTCAGTTTCCCTCAGTTACAATCAGTTTCTTTCAGTTACACTCAGTTTCCCTCAGTTACACTCAGTTTCCCTCAGTTACATTCAGTTTCCCTCAGTTATATTCATATTCCTTCAGTTGCGTTCAGTTTCCTCTCGGTTGCATTTAGCTTTCCTGGCACTGTGTTTGCGGCTTGGTATCCTACACCTGCAGCTTTTTTCTGACGCAAGGAACTGAGACGAAATTGAGGGAAAACTGAGGGGGACAGCGGCGCCCCTTTGTCAATACCTCCCTTCGCCCCCTCTTTTCAGTTTCCCTCAGTTGCACTCAGTTTCTTCTCGGTTGCATTTAGCTTTCCTGGCACTGCGTTTGCGGCTTGGTATCCTACAACTGCAACCTCTCTCTGACGCAAGAAACTGAGACGACACTGAGGGACAACTGAGGGGTACAGCGGCGCCCCTTTGTCAACACCTCCCTTCGCCCCCTCTTTTCCCATCTTCTTCCGCCATCCTTCCTCGCTGCTCTGCCTCCCTTATGTTCCTTCCTCCCCCTCCCTTATCCTTGTCCTGTTCCTGCTGTTGTTGCTCCTCCTCCTCCCCTCGTGCTTCGGGGTATCAGGCTTTCCGGGGTCGCGACCTCATGACGATGATGATGATGATGATGATGATGATGATGATGATGATGATGATGATGATGATGATGATGATGATGATGATGATGATGATGATGGTGATGATGATGATGATGATGATGATGATGATGATGATGACGGTGCGTATGGCGATGAGGACAGGGGGGTGATTGTGGCGGACGGCGGGGACGAACGACATGATGTGTTGAGGACAACGAGGAGGAGGAAGAGGAGGAGGAGGAAGAGGAGGAGGAGGAGGAGGAGGAAGAGGAGGAGGAGGAGGATGGTGGTGGTAATGGTGAGGGGGATGAGGAGGAGGAGGAGGAGGAGGAGGAGGAGGAGGAGGAGGAGGAGGAGGAGGAGGAGGAGGAGGAGGAGGAGGAGGAGGAGGAGGCGTGTGGCGCCGCCGGTTCTGGCTCACCACGCTGCGGCGCCGCATGCTAAGCACGATCCGGTCCCACAGCGCACAGCGTCATTTCCTCGAGCTCCTGCCAGCCTCCCGCCCCACGGAGCGGAACGACACGCTATCAGCTCGCCAAGACATAGCGTGCCGCCAGGGGCGCCGCTGCGACACGCCCAGCAAAAGTCCCTGGCCGTAGGCTTCCTGGCGGTTTTGGGCCTTGGCTGGGACTGCCAGCGCGTCCTTGTCGCCATGAGGCCAGGTTTTCCAGAGAGATATTCGGCAGGCTGCAAGCACCACGTGGGGCGTTTCAGAAAGGGCCTTGCCTTCAAGGGTCGAAGGAGTTGTCATCTCTTCCTCGGCGGAAGGCAGCGGAAGGGCGGCGGAAGGTCGTCGGAAGTAGAAAATGTCCCCCCAAGAGATGAAAACAATTTTGGGTTCAAGGTCTCCGAAACCGCCCACATGAGAGGTCCGAGGGGCCGACAGGAACGGGAGGGGCCCAGATTTCCAGGTGCCGTCGAGGCATCATCGGGGGCGCCAGAGAGGGACTACAGGGCGGCAGTCGTCCGGGATTGCGTTTCCCATAGCTTAAAGTTATGGGAGACGCTATTGTGGCTCAGTGAGTGCGGTTTTTGAAAGAAAATTACGTTTCCCATCACTCGCGAGGTGTAGGGCCTCGTCCAGGGAGGTTCTTTGCTGGCGTTTTCGTGGGCTCCCTGGGGTTTTGCCAGCCTCCGGATGCTCAGCCGCAGCCGCGCCTCGCCAGGAGCGGCCCCCCAGGTGTGCCCGGATCGTCCCGTGAGAGGCCGCCGGAGACCGGGTGTGGCGTCCTGAAAACACCAGGCGCCCGACAGGGGGTCAGGATTGTGACTTATTCTTTTTCTTCTTCCTCTTCCTCTTCTTCTTCTTCGTCATCTTCTTCTTATGTTTCGTCTTCTTCTTCCTCTTTCTCTTCTTCTTCTTCTTAGTATTAGTTTTCCGATATTTACATTATTATTATTTTCGTATTCGTATTTTTCGCCCTCTTCGTCATAACACTGATGGTTACCATTGTGTCTTGTTATGTTGTATTTGGTATTGTTTTCTTGTTATCATGATTGCTCTTCGCATTCGTATGTGTACTCTCATTCGTATTCGCATTCCTATTCGTGTCATATGTATTTTTCCATAAGTACTATCAGTAGTTGTGATGTCTATGATCAGGAGACCATGAGTATTATCATTCTTTTCGTATAATTCATATCATTTTTATCACTCTTATCCTTATTATTGACAGTATTATTATTATCACTATTATTATCACTATTATTATTATTGTTATTATTATTTATTATTATTATTATTATTATTATTAATATTATCATTTTTGTTCTTCTTCTGCTTCTTTGTTCAACACTCTCCAAGGCCCCCGCTCGTCCGCGCCCCATGCTTTTGGCCCCAGTGCGCACCACCCCCTCTTCCTGGCCCCCCTGGGTCCGAGCAGATGGGTTGGAGGATCGCGCTGCATCGTCGATGCATCGGCGATGCGGCCCAATGTGGAGCTCGATTTTCTCCGCGCTGGCGTCGTTGATGCATCGCCGATGTCGCCGATGCATCGGCGATGTATCGCCGATGTATCGCCGATGTGTCGGCGAGGTTGTCTTGAAAAATGAAACCAGGATCGAGTACCGAGTATAGGATCGATGACCGAGGCGAGGATCGAGGACCGAGGTTCCAGGTTCGAATGCCTGCACTCCGATTCAGACTGATTGCGTCATGCCTTAACTCGGGTAGCTGAGGGAAACTGAGGGTAACTATGTGTAACTAGGTGTAACTAGGTGTAACTAGGTGTAACTGGGCGTAACTAGGTGCAACTAGGTGTAACTAGGTGTAACTAGGTGTAACTAGGTGTAACTAGGTGTAACTAGGTGTAACTAGGTGTAACTGGGTGTAACTAGGTGTAACTAGGTGTAACTAGGTGTAGCCGGAAGCGCTCTCATGGCGTTTGCTGAGACGCTCGTTGCCGGGACACTGTTAACATTAATATTCTTATTAGTATTAGTATTCGTATTAGTATCAGTATTCGTATTCGTATTAGTACTAGTATTCGTAGTAGTATTCGTATTCGTAGTAGTATTAGTATGAGTATTAACATTTGTATGATTACTCGTGGCACGAATACTAATCAAGAGCAGTGAGAATAATACGAATGCGGGTGCTTGTAACACAGATAATGGGGCTACTGCTATTAAGACAACGGGTGCTATTAATACGAATGCCACTACCGTTAGTATCAATGATAACACGCGTACTAATACTAATACTGGTACGTCTGTGAATGGTATTATTTGTGTTAATGACTTCACGACGCAGATTACTGATACCAAGACGAACACGGATACTACTAGCACGACGAATGCGAATGATAGTGGTACTATAGTTAGGGACGGCGTTCGTACTTATCATACTCTGAACAATGGTAAGAAGAAGGAACACAATATGTAATACAGTGCGGGCAGGGCATTTCTATTATTACGAAGCGTACACATCGGCAGAAGCATCAACTTTGGAGATCCGCGCGGATCTCTTGGAATGGCGCTGGGCCTCCCTTCCTGTGCCTCTGGCGTCCCCCCCCCGCCCCCCTCCCAGCGTGCTCCGCGCGCCAGGGAGCGGGGTCCAGCGCCGATCCATGAAATCAGCGCCGACCTCCGAAAGCTTCGCTTTCGTCCCGATTTTGCTTCCTCTCTGGATGCCCCCTTTCGGAGCAGGCCGTGGGTACCGTCGGGTCTGGCACGGAGAGCGCGCGCTCTCGCACTCCCCGCAGGCCGACTTCTCCGCGGAGGAGAAGGAGTTGATGGAGGCGGCGGGCTCCTCCCTTGCGCTGGGATCTGCTGCTCCTGCTGCTGCGCCTCCAGGGGGACAGGGGGGGCCGAGGAGGAGGGATCGGGAGAATGGATGCGCCAGCGAGGGATACAGGTATGGACAGAGGCGGAGGAGGAGGCGGAGGAGGAGGAGGAGGAGAAGGAGGAGGAGGATGAGGATGAGGAGGAGGATGAGGAGGAGGAGGAGGAGGATGAGGAGGGTATGGAAGAGAGTGATGATGATGCTGCTGCTGATGATGATAATGACGATACTGATGATACTGACGATGCTGATGATGCTGATGCAGATGCTGCTGCTGACGCTGATGATGAGGATCACGACGATGCTGATGCTGATGATGATGCTGATGGTGATGATGACGATGATTATGCTGATGATGACGATGATGCTGATGCTGATGATGAGGAGGACAAGGAGGAGGAGGACGTGGAGAATAATGAGAAGGATGATGCTGCTGCTGATGCTGATGATGACGATGCTGATGAGGATGCTGATGATGATGAGGATGGTGATGATGAGGGTCAGCATGGTGATACTGATGATGATGATGACATTGATGATGCTGATGATGATGCTGCTGCTGATGATGATACTGCAATGAATGATGATGATGATGCTGCTGCTGATGATGATGGTGCTGGCGATGATGATGATGATGATGATGATGATGCTGATGATGATGATGATGATGACGGTAATGATGGTGATGATGGTGGTGATGATGATGATCATGGCGGTGATGATGATGATGATGGTGATGATGCTGATGATGATTCTGATGATGATGTCGATGATGATAATGATGGTGATGATGATGATGATGATGAGTATGAATGTGCTCATGCTGATGATGATGACGACGATGACGATGACGACGATGATGATAATGATGCTGCTGATGATGATGACGATGAAGATGGTGACGATGACGATGACGATGATGCCAATGTTGATGATGATGATGATGCTGCTGCTGATGATGATGGCGTTGATGATGCTGCTGATGATGATGATGAGGATGGTGGTGATGATGATGATGGTTTTGGTCGCGGTGGCCATGATGCTTATTATGATGATGAGGATGATAATTATGATGATGATGCTGATGATGATGATGATGATGATGGTGATGGTGATGGTGATGGTGATGATGGTGATGAGGATGATGATGATGATGATGATGATGATGATGATGATGATGATGATGATGAGGATGATGATGATGCTGCTGATGATGATGATGCTGATGCTGATGCTGATGCTGATGCTGCTGCTGATGATCATGATGATGATGATGATGATGATGATGATGATGATGATGATGATGATGATGATGATGATGATGATGACCATGCCGCCCCGCCGCCGACGACGACGACGATGAGGACGATGATGACGACGATGGACGGCTGCGAGGCTGGGGGCGCGGAGGCCGGCCGAGGAGGCGCCACAGTATCTGCCAGGCATTCTGTCCGATGCAGGTTGTGTAGGAACACCTGAGAGGTGTGTTTGAGTTCCATCGATGCATGTTTTTTCCCTGACTCTACCGCACAAGGCACGCCGCTCCCGCCAGCGGGACGAGACGTCTTAGGGCGCTCGATCGGACGTTCTGCGTTCTGCGTTCTGCAAGCGCTGCGACACCGCTCCTGGCGAGGGGGGGCGCCCCGCCCAGACGCTGGGAGGTGCGCCTCTCGTCGACCCGCCCAGGGCCGTGCGGCGCGCCCGCTGCCGCCCTCCAGCTCGGAGGCCCCTCCTGTTCTTCGGCTTCGAGTCAAGGGAGCCTTCCTGCTTGCGCTCCATTCCACTCCACTCGTCCTCGGGTCGCCTGCGGCCCCAGGGGAAGCCGTGCAGGCGGTGGGGCTTCGGAGACGGCTTGGAAAGCTTCCCAGGAGGCCAGATGCCTCTTGAGCCTCCTGGGAAGGCTCGCCCCCTTTGCCTTCCCCCCCTGGGCGTGCCGCCGAGAGGATGAGCAAACGGGAATACAGTGAGCGGCTGGAATAAGTCAGGCGATCGCAAACATGGATCAAGGGGGCGTGAATTAGCGACGGGTCCCGTTTCCATGAGGAATCCCGGATTGCCGCCGCCGAGCGAGGCGACACGGGCCGCACTTTGGGGAGGCCACCTCCCCCGATCCATGGATTTGGCGACCGCGCGCCAAATCCATGGATCGCTAATCCTTGTTTGCGCGCCCCCGATTGTATGCCCTCGTAATTCTGTCTTTAAGGTGCACTGGCGGCGATTAGCGTCTGGTTCTCGATGATTCAGCGTCAATTTGGCGTCGATGAGCGTCGATGGGCGTCGTTTAGCGTCGATTGAGCGTCGATTAGCGTCGATTCGCAAGAGCCGACAAGATGGTGTGGGAGGCTTCCATGAGTTGCCACCGAACTCTTCCGGCGCGCGGAAGGACGGCCACGGGCGTCCGGCGGTCACCCCGCCTTCGCCCAGGGCCCACATCTCTGGGAGGTCTTCGCTGGCGCCGCCCGGGGCCACTCAAGCGAGCGAAGGCCTTGGCATCGCTCGGACGTGTGCAGTTTCCTTCGGTGAGGACCATCGAGGAGCCTCCTGGATAATCGGGCAAAGGAACACGCACGAAACCGACCAGTGCACGGGGAATGGACTTCTGGGCGACGGCAAGAGGCGCGGGGATTCGCGTCGATGAGCCCGTGGGTTCAGCGCCGACCCAGTCAGCGCCCAGGGCTGGAGGTGCCGCCGCGACGCTGCCACACCGGAGGTCCAGGAGCAGCTCATAAGTTAAAGCGCGGCCGCGCCCCCCGGAGGCCAGGGGCGGCGCTCGTGCCAGAGCGGCAGACAGGCCCAGACGACGGGCGGCGACGAGGCGGCGACGGTGCGGCGACGGCGGCAGCATGGCCGCCAGAGCGGAGAGCAGAAGTAAGAACCCCTGAGTGCAAGCACTGTTTGGGGAATCGGGCAGCGTCGTCGACCGTTTCGCCGCGAGCCGCAGCGTTGCAGACGGCGACGCCCCACGATGGATGCGGGGAGGGGCGTGGGATTGTAGGGGGTTCGGTGAGGAAGCCGCTGAAAGTAACGCGCGATGCAATATACTTATACTATGTCTGCGTCGCTTCCGAAAGGGGCGACTCGCGCACTCAGTCAGAAGTTAAGGAATAGGAGTTCCAGGACAGTACCGAAGCAGCAAACGGCACCTGTGCAGAGCAAGGGTGCTGAAGCTGCTGGCGTACGTGTTCCTGGTGAGCCTCATGTTGTCAACTTGGACCCAGACGATACAGACCTCAAGGAATAGCTGAAGAGAGCAGGAGTTGCCGCAGCCGACGACCCCGAGTTGCTCAAATTCCTCGTCGTCGTCGTCCTCCTCCTCCTCCTCCTTTCCCTCTTCCCTCCCCTACCCCCTGCCCTCCACTGCTCTCCCTTTCGCTCCTCCAATTCATTTTCTTACTCTTCTTTCCTGTCTTCTTCTTTTCCCCCTCGTCCTCCCCCTTGCCCCTGCGCCCCCTCTCCCCGCTCCTCTCCCCGCTTCTCTCTCCCTCCTCACTCCCGCCTCCGCACTCCCGCCTCCCCGCCGCCTCCCTGCCGCCTCGTCCCCCCTCCTCTATCCCAATCCCACCTCATGCTGCTCCTTCTCCTTCGCCCTCTCCTGGCCAAGCCAGGAGGGCATGTACACCGATCCTGTTCCCAGGATGGGCCTGGCCAGGACCGATGCAGGCGGAGAGTTGGCGTCCTTCTTCGGAGAAGGTCGACTTCATGCCTTTACTCCTGGTTGCAGTTTTTTTCATGCTCGCGGCCGCTGTCAGTGACGGAGCCTGTCCACTGATTGTGCTTCCCGCTGCAGCCCAGCCTTATTGCGCCGCTCATCATTAAGAACGATTTTTCGGCCAGCCGCTCCCGCACTCTTGCCGTGCTGCCCCATCGCCCGGACCCCAGGTGATTGACACCCTCGCCCGCGCGACAGCCATCCTGGACAGCATGGGATGGAGGAGGAGGAGGAGGAGGAGGAGGAGGAGGAGGAGGAGGAGGAGGAGGAGCAGGAGCAGGAGCAGGAGGAGGAGGAGGAGGAGGAGGAGGAGAGGAGGAGGAGGAGGAGGAGGAGGAGAGGAGGAGGGAGGAGCAGGAGGAGGGGGAGCAGGAGGAGGAGGAGGAGGAGGAGGAGGAGGAGGAGGAGGAGGAGGAGGAGGAGGTGGTGGGATCGGCTGCGCGAAAGTGGCCTCTCGCTGGAGTGACCTTGAGTGCGGGCCCACAGGGGCCACCCGAATGATGGCTTGCACGCTTGGACTTGCCCCCCCCTCACCTCCGCGCCCCCCTACAGGGCATTCTTGCCTGGGGGTCACTCCTGCGTGCAGCCGAAAACAGCATTTTTTTTTTTTTTTTTGTTCTCTCTCTCTCTCTCTCTCTCTTTCTCTCTTCTTCTTACTCTTGCTATTCGTATTCGTGTTAGTGTCATCCTTATTATTGTTTGTGGATGCTGGTATCATTATTAGTATTACTATTAGCACTTTAATATGATTATTATGATTGTATGTATTTATTCATTTATTTCTTTATTTATTTATCTGTTATGGCCATCTATTATTTATGACATATTAGTTATTATCTATACTTAGCTTTTTGTATTATTTAGTACTTATGATTTATTATTTTTTAGTTAGCTAATATTATTTAGTATCGTTACTATTGTTATGTTTATTATTATTCTTGTTGTCATTATGCCATTACTATTATTGTTAGCATTCCTATTTGTATTCGTATTAGTATTCATTTTATTCGTATTCGTACCAGTATCGTCAGAACTATCCTTGCCATTGTATGATTAGTAATAGTATCATGATTAGTATTGTTCTTAGTTTATTGGTGTTGCTATTGTTGTTATTGTTGTTGTTTTTGTTCTTATTTTCATGATTTGCAAGGAAAATCAAGTTTGGGCCACGTCAGTACGGTAGTCGATCTCCCACTCGAATCACCCCGAGGGGGCTTGCTCCTACGGCAGGAGGGCCGGCTCCCGGCCAGTATTGCAGGCGCAGGAGACCGAGAGAGTGAGCCTCGGCGGCCAACGGCGCTGCCGAGGGCAGGGGCCGCACCCCTCCCACGGCCAGAGCTCAGCCACGCGCAGAGGGGGGTGGGGGTGGAGGGTTTCTCCGAAGGGCTTAGGCGACCCCTCCTCCTCCTCCTCCTCCTCCTCCTCCTCCTCTCTCTCCTCTTTCTCTCCTCTTTCTCCTCTTTCTCCTCCTCCTCCTCCTCATCCTCTTTCTCCTCTTTCTCCTCTTTCTCCTCTTTCTCCTCCTCCTCCTCCTCCTCCTCCTCCTCTCCTCCTCCTCCTCCTCCTCCTCCTCCTCCCCCTCCCCCCCCCCTCCCGCTCCCTCTCCCTCTTCCCTCCTCCCCCCCTCCCCCTCCTCCTCCTCCTCCTCCTCCTCCTCTCAAGCAATCTGGGCTCGAACGCAAGTCCCTCGCCCCCGTGCGCAGGGCAGTTTCTCGCTCCGAACCCAGCCTCGGTACCTCCCCGTGGTGCTTGGGGCACACCACTTCTCTCGGGCTGAAGATCTGCCCGTCTCTCCCGTGCTAGAGTGGTGACGAAATCCGAGGTTTCCAGCATCCATGGCGCCATGGTCGACATGCCGCTCGTGTGGGCAGTGTGAATACAACGACAGACTCGAGCAGCGTGATCGTAAGTGTGCCCGTTGTGGACGCAAGGTGAAGCTCTACGTGCTGAGGCCCAAGAGTCCCAGTGCGCCGCCGAAGGGTATCATCAAGAACGTGAGCTTCGCCAAGGATAGTAAGGATAGTGATGCAGGTAGCAACCAGTCCACGCCCCGCAGCTCCAAGACGGGCAAGGGGACGCGTGGACAGGCTGGTGAATCATCAGCCCGCACCCTCCTCGAGCAGGCGATCGCTGCCGCGCAGGATCCCAAGTTGAAGGAGGCTTTGACGCAGCAGGTCGCCCAGCTCAAGCGCGAGGAGGCTCAACACCAGCAGCCCAAGGATGCGCTTCCATCTCTTCAGAGGGCTGACAGTGCTTGGAGGGATGCCAACAATCGCCATACCCAATCAGTGCAATCAGTCCTTCGCATTCGTCGGCAACTAGAGGCAGCGGAGCTCAAGGAGCGTCGTCTTGCCGAGGAGCTGGCGGAGGCGACCATCGTGAAGCAACAGGCCGCGCGTGCACTGGCAGCGGCCGAGGGAGTTGTGCCCAAGCCAGATGGGGAAGGCCGACGACAAGTGTGGCAAGCCCTTCGAGCTAGTGTACGACCACACGCTGTTCGACAATCTTGACGAGTTGGAATGCGAGGACTCCGAGAAGGAGACCTTGAGGAAGATTCATAGCGAGCTGCAGTCGGCCAAGACCACCCTCGATGGCAAGGCTGATGAGGTCACCATGATGCTCAAGAACGCCCAGGGCATGCGCCAGGCCATCAAGGACCGCTTCATGAAGAAGAGGCGCACGGCCGAAGGCCAGGCCGCACCCCCCGCAGCGCCGCAGCCAGGCGAGGCCGCGCCCGCAGCCAGTGGAGGCAGCGGCAGCGGCAGCCAGGCAGCGGCGGCGGCAGCGCCGCAGGCGCCCGAGGGTGCGGCCGCAGGCGCGGCTCCAGCAGATGTCCATGCAGAGCGAGTTCGTGCTGAGGCAGCCAAGCTCTCAGCCGCCAAGTTCCAGTCCCAGCAGCATCTGTCGGAGGACCCGGCCCCTGCATCATCTTGACTAGGGGTGGCATCGAATAGCACGAGCGATGACAAGTATGCGCAGCTTCTGTTTGGCAACGTTACCGCCATGGGGGAGAAGGTGTGGAACTTCGTCCGTAGGGCTCGTGAGAGTGACACCCATCAGATTTTTTGGTTTGTGGAGACGC
Organism: Prorocentrum cordatum; assembly: GCA_963575745.1. Lineage (NCBI taxonomy): Eukaryota > Dinophyceae > Prorocentrales > Prorocentraceae > Prorocentrum > Prorocentrum cordatum. The sequence continues at coordinate 146,688 of CAUYUJ010015129.1, read as the reverse complement.
ACGTTTCCCGCACTGCCTTGCGTGAGTGGACGAAGAAGTCCCGTCAGTCTTGTCTCAGATTAGTTGCCAACCCAGCTCGGGCTACAGGCAAATCCACGACTGCGCGAGGATTCGAGAGAGCCACTGAAGGAGGTGAGTGGATTTTGGCCCCTGGACACTACCAGGTGCACTCACTTGCCCCCCAGCTGAATTTGCCAGAGTATCAGTTTGACGGCCAGTCGGCCACCGACGGCTTCACGGCAGTAGTTGTGCACATGTCAGGCTACTCGATCGTGATCATCACATTCTACGGTTTCACTTCGGTCGGCATTGCCGACGATAATATCGCTCGCTTCTCGAAGCTAGGAGCTTTTCTGTCATCACTCCAGTTGCCCTGGATAGTTGTGGGAGATTTCAACGTGTCTTCGACATCTCTTGCCGCATCGGGGTTTTCAGCACGAGTCGGGGGCGAGGTCGTGAAGGCTCCCATTGATTACACGTGCGACGCTGGAAAAAGTGGCAGTCACATTGATTATGTTGTGCGTAGCTTTGCAGCCGCCGCGTACCTTGCAGATGCGCAGGCGGCCCTGTCTGTCCCATGGAAGACCCGCTGTGGTTTGCAGCTGAGTCTCCGGTCGACTGCCAGCCAGCTACTCACACGCCGACTCGAGCTGCCAGCTCGCCTCCCTCAGGTGCCTAGGCCAGTCCGTCTTCCCACGCCAGGATCGAAGTCGCAGCGTGCCAAAGTTGAGCGCACAGCTGCCACTCAGCTTGCAGTCGAGAAGCGTCGCGATCGGTATCTAGAACTTTTTGGCGACCTCTGGAAGGCTGCCGACGATGACAACTTCGGATCAGGCACTTCCAGCGCGGCAGCTCCAGCTTCGGACCCAGACAGTGACGAATTGAATCAGCTCAGTGAGGACCCCCTCGACCATCTCTTGGATGGTTACGAAGAGGAGGACCCTTGGGCCAATGAGTCTTGTTTCCACCACCGCCCCAATATTTCGGAGCCCGCTGCCCAGCCCGCAACCAGCGGCGAAACCAAGGTGGAGCCCATTTCGTCAGAGCAAGGCAACGTGTCATCGAGTTCTATGGGGGCTGCCGTGACTACGTCCCCCATTGGACACGCCGTCGTGGACAGTGGAGTGCGTGTCGAGGCAGCGCCCAGCGGGGTGGAGCCCAACACTCGGCCTTTTGTCTGGAATCCTGAAGCTCATGTTTTCAAGTTACCTCAGTATGCTCCGTGCATTGAGTGGGGTCTGGTTCCTCCAGTGGATGCTTGTACACCGTCAGTTCCCAACGAGTCGACCACCCATCCCAGCGAGTTTCAAGAGCCGCCCCCCCCAAGGCTTGGAGAACACCGAGGCCAGCTTCTTTATCCCAGCCGAGACCTGGATCGAAGCCAGGACGGCGGTCGGGTTTATCCCTGAACACCAGTGCCCTCCCCCCATAGCTTTTGCCTCGTCCGTAGCCGCTAGGCTTGAACCCTCGTCCGTCGGCCCCGTCTCGGCTCTATATGCCTCGTGGGTGACGACGTTGGAAAGGGCGGTGTACGAGCATCACGGAGTGGACGGCCCGCCTTCGTTATCACGTGGCAGAGGGTATTCTTTCAAAGTCGTCGAACAACGTGTGCCTAATAAAGGTAGGTTAGTGCCGTATCGAGATGTGGTTGCTTCATGGTGGGAGCGAGCCCACACGGTTCTGCATAGACTAAACAATCATCGTGCACGGGGAAACGGCTATGCCCAACAATCTCAATTGCAAATTGCGTGTCGTAACTTGTTGGATGAGTCACCTGATCAGGCCCACAGGGGCCTACGCGAAGAAATCGACCCGTCTTGGGAGGTTTGGAAAAGTGTGCTGTCTCAGGGAGCTCCAGAAGACCAGTATAAGCTTGCAGATTTTGTTCTCTCGGCTAGGAAGATAGCAGCTCGCTGTCGGTGCCGTGCCATGCGAGCCTCGATTGCTGAGTTCCGAGATTGGATGGTACAGCCAGCTGCATCAGGCGTTTTGCATCGTGCGATGCGGCAAGAACCTTTGCCCTTAGACGAGGCTACAGTCGGCCAGCAAGTTGTATTTCACCCACGGGATATTGTTGATGCCAAAGCGAAGGTTTTTAGAGACCTCTGGGCCCCTGGACCTCTGGAGGACACCAAGGTTCTGGAAGCTTTCGAACGAGCCCGAGTCGAGGCTCGTCAGGGCCCCCTGGAGCCAATCTCAGTTTTAGACATTCGCCAGGCAGCCCATGCGATGCGCCCTCGTGCAGGCATGGGTGTCGATGTCTTGTCGCCGACGGACGTCGAGCGACTGCCAGATGTTGCCCTGGACGAGTTAGCCCGCATGTATGGAGTGATTGAGGAGACCCTCACACGGCCATCACAGTTGGGATTAACCATAGGGCGCATGATCCCAAAAAAAGCCTCAGGGGACAGGGTCATAGGGCTGCTCACGATGGTTGCTAGAATTTGGAGTCTCACACGCGAACCCTTGGTCAAGACTTGGGCCAACGAGTCCGAGCCCATGTGGGACGCTGCGATTTCAGGAAATGCTGCTTTACGAGAGGCTTTTATGAGAGTCTGCGAGGAAGAGGTTTCAGGCACCCTTGGGATTCCCACGGGCCACGGGCTTCTGGACATCCAGGGTTTCTACGACGCCATGTAATGGTTTCTACTTATACTTGCAGCAATGCGTTTGGGATTTCCGTCTGTTGTTCTGGTGCTAGAGCTTGTGCAATGCCTCATGCCTCGTGCTGTAGGTCAATGTGGAGCTTTCGCCGAACCCATACTCCCAACGAGAAGCATCGTGCGGGGTTTACGAGGAGGGACCAGGTTTGCGAGGTGCCTTACGTATTTTATCGTATCAAAGATTACTACCGCACATCCAGGTATGGGTTCGAGGATCTGGATAGATGATCTATCTCAGCGGGTCCATGCATCACGAGGACAGCTGCGCCAAAGATTACTATCAGGTCTTTTGGACACCTGTCGAGCCCTTCAGCGCGAGTCTTTGACCGTTTCACCAAAGAGCATCATCCTGTGCTCTAACATTGCCGATGCGAAGTATATCTCCATGAAACTCCGAGTTGCAGGTTTTGTTGTCCATCCCCAATCTCAGGCTGGATATCTCGGGGTGGATTTGGGAGGAGGTATCCGACATGCTCGCCAACAACGGTCGAACAGAGTGGTGAAAAGGCAAACAGATGCATCGGAAAGTAGTCGGTTTTGCACGTGCAGCGCGGCGGTACGTCGTTACCAGCAAGCTGACAAGAGTCGGCACCCTGTCTGCCCAGCTCTACGGGCACCAGTTGCACGGAGTCTTTGGCACCGCTATGCTAGGGGCTCGACGGCAGCTTGGAGCGGCTTGCGGCACTGGCAAGAAGGGCCGATGTTTGACAACGCTGTTGGATATCAGATGCCCTGGAGGGGACCCAGCACGTATTTTGCCAAGAGCCTGCCTCGACCTCTGGCTTCGCCAGTGGCTGTCGCTGCCGACAATCAGGCCAGGCATATCTCGGGCTTGGCCCAAGTTATTGGAACGTTTGCGAAGTACCCCTGAGAATCAGAGATCTCGGTGTGTTCGGGGTCCCACTGGTGCCGTTATATTGTATTTGCTCCAAGCAGGATGGGACCCCGCGGAGCCCTCGCATTGGAACGCTCCAGGGGATTGTGATGATTTAGCTGCTTGGCGCTTCCCATCTTCAGAGTTGGCTGGAAACCTGATCGAGGATAATCCAGAACCCCTCTTGGACGATTTCGACCAGACCATCCAGAATCAGCTTTGGAGGAACGCTTCTCAACACTATTGTGGAGAAGGTATGCAGTGGGGGATCGATAATTATTCATTACGTCGCCTGTTGAAGCAGCTGCTTTTCGCTCCACACGGGAATCGTTTAAGTGAGTTGCTTGTCTCAGTGGCCACAGGCGGAGCCTGGCCACGAGTGCGCCGACATGAGCAGCTGAAAGGAAACCAAGATGTTTTATGTCCCAGGTGTTCCGAGGAGCCCGAGACCCCATTCCACAGGTTCTGGGGATGTGCTGAGAACAGGGGCTGTAAGGCATATACAGATTCTGAATCGCTCACGCCGGCAGCGTACGCAGGTGCAGATTCTGAAGCATGCTTTTGGCTGCGGGGCCTCATCCCAGCAGCGTGGACTGCAGTGCCGCAGCCTCCGTCTCAGGAGAACTGGCACATTCGAGGCAGCTCGTCGAACGATCTTGAGGGATGTCTTGGTGAAGGGTCCTTTCACGAGCCCATCATTGTGTTTGGCGATGCAAGTGGAGGTAGAAACGCTGCAGATCAACGTTTCATTCGTGTCGGGCTCGGAATTGTTGCTTTTTACTCGTTTGAACCCTGCCGCATCCGTTCGTCGGTCAGTGGGCCCTTGGTCGGGAAATCTCAGTCGGTGCCCCGAGGCGAACTCAGAGCTCTTTTGTTGGCTGTGGAATGCACGCGTGGTTTCGTTTGTTATGTGACTGACAACGATGCTGTTGCCCAGGGCTTTTATTCTGGTTTGTACAAGAGGCCCTCTGGGCCCAATGCTGACCTATGGTTGACCCTGGGAAAAAAGTTGCAAGCCCGTCCGACCCAGTTGAGTGTTCTGTTCGTCAATTCACATTTGACTGCTGATGATATCATTGCGCGCGAGGTCCCATCCTGGCTCGCCCAGGGCAATCTTGCAGCCGACGAGGTCGCCAGTGCCGCGGCCCACTGTGCCCCTTCCCCGACGAGGCGAGGGCGCGGGCCTACCAGGCCGAGGCGACGGCCGCCTTGGTGCGGCACCGCCTCGTGCGCGCCACGGCGGACGCGCTGGAGGCCGAGGGGCGGGGTGGGAACGGCGCCGTGAGGAGTGAGGACCCGCCTCCTCCTCCTCCCCCCGCCCCTTCCCTCGTCTCTTCTTTCTGCTCCGCCCATTCTCTCAGTGATGATCGTAAGAGTTGTTTGCGATGCTGTGGCTCAGCATCACTTGCCACCCAGAAAGAGTGGTGGCAGTCCGTTTGTTTCCAGCCCGTCACGCTTGACAGTAAATATGCTGCAGTTCCTCGGGGGGGGCGGCTCCATATTGCTGGGGGTTGGATCGATTCGACACATGCGATGCGATTGCAGCTTGCACACAAAGTCTGGTTCTGCCGTGGCTGTGGTCGATATGGCAGCCAACAGAATCGTGTTCTTAGCAAGCCGTGTGACTTTCAGATCCCTGCTCACCGACGAGAGTACTTCGATCGAATAGAGCAGGGGAAGTGGCCAAAGCTCCTTAGCAAAGCTGAGCAGCGAAGCCGCCTTTAGTTTGTAAACTCGACTACGTCGAATAGCTCGATACTCGATACTCCTCCTCCTCCTCCTCCTCCTCCTCGTCCTCCTCCTCCTCCTCGGGTCGCCTACGGCCCCGGGGTAAACCGTGCAGGTAGGGGGGGGGGGGGAGGCTTCTTAGAAGCACCCTGCTTCTTTGATGGCGCGGCCTTATCTAAGTATACATGCAGGGCCGGCGCCTCCTGAAACGCAGCCTCCTCCTAAGAAGCCTTCCCCCCTCCCCCAGTCCCCCCTGCGCGCGCCGCCAAATAGCGGCGCGGGCGCCGAGGACGTGCGAGAGCTGAGCGGCGCAGAGCAGCAGACCGACCTGCCTGGCAGCGGCAGGCGGAGCTGCGGGAGAGAGGGGACTCGGTGAGACGTGGCGTGTGCTCCGATGCCGCCGGCGTGCTGTCCCGTCGTGGGGCCACGTCGGCGTCGTGAGCCAGTGAGTGGACCCTCCGCCCCCATCCCCAACGAGAGAGAGAGCGAGAGAGAGAACAAAACATATGAGAAGAGGGAGCGAGGTAGCGCGAGGGAACGAGCGAGCGAGCGAGTGAGGGAGCGAGGGAGGGAGGGAGCGAGGGAGGGGGAGGGAGGGGGGGAGGGAGAGAGAAGGAAAGGCCCGTGGAGGCGGAAGGATGGGCGGGAGGCGGGAGGAGAGAGGCCCGAGAGGTCAGACGGACGGCCAAGAGAGAAGAGAGAAAGAGAGGGAGACCCAGCGGTTCAGAAGGACTGGCAGCAGACGGCCTCCCAGCACCCTCATCCGGCCATCGCAGGAGAGGGAGATGGCCAAGATCGGCGCTGCGTCGATGCTGCAGCTGAAGAACGCCAAGAGCCTCACGCAGGCGCTCGGAGCCATGGTCCAGGCGCGCCCAGCGCCAGCGCGCGCACGCGGCGGGCGGGAGCTTGGCTCTCCGGCGGCGCGGCGCCCCTCCTGGAGGGCCCAGGTTGCCCAGCCGTCGCGGAAGAGAGGAGGACGAGGAGGAGGAGGAGGAGGAGAAGGAGGAGGAGGACGAAGAAACCACAATGAGTAGCATGCTGGGGCAAGGGGAAGGAGTCCGAATCGGTGTCGGAATCGGAGTCGGCGCTGGTGCTGTAGTCGGAGTCGGAGCTGGGATCAGGCTCGGGATCGAAGTTGCAGCAGGAGGAGGAGGAGGAAGAGGAGGAGGAGGAGGAGGAGGAGGAGGAGGAGGAGGAGGGGGAGGAGGGGGAGGAGGAGGAGGATGTTGTCTTCTTTTCCTCCTCCTCGTCCCTGGTGCGCCGCAGGCGTCCCTCCTCAGTTCTACGGACGCCACCAAGCTGCGGGGCCCCTAGCGTCGTCCTTGCGGCGCGGCTGGAGGTGGGGGGGCCAGGTGCGGCGCCCCGGCCTCCCTTCCTGCACTCCTGGGGCCGCAGTGGCAGTCATGCGCGGCAGTGGTGTGGGGGGGGGGACCGGCGGTTGGGACTCCCCTCCTGCAATGAGGGGGATTACAATGAGATGGGGAGGGGGGAGCAGGAGTGGGAGGAGGAGGGAAAGGAGGAGGATGAGGAGGAGGAGGAGGAGGCGGAGGAGGATGAGGAGGAGTGTGATGATGACGAGGATGCTGCTGCTGAGGAGGAGGATGAAGAGCAGGAGCAGAAGGGGGGGGGGCGTAGGAGGAGGAGGACGAGGAAGAGGAAGAGGAGGAGCAGGGGGAGGAGGAGGAGGAGCAGGAGGAGGAGGAGGACCAGTGTAAACCCAAGAGTCATCAACGATGTTGGAATACACCCTCTCTCCAAGCTCCCTCTTAATAGGCCCCATACAACGGTTCATTTCCACTGAAGGAATGCCTCGTCGGAAGACAACCGTTTGAAGACCCTGAAGTATGCCATAACATTATTCTCGGGAGGGGCTCCAACGCCACGGATCAACCTGACTGTTAGTCGTGAACGCCATCTCTGGGACTTCAGCACCGCGAATCAACGTAACAGTGGAACCCTCATCATCCTGGACCTTTCCAAAACACCATTCCTGGTACGTTGATCATGGGAATCCGTGAAACTCTTTCAAATTTTAGCACGAATGTGCGCGGCGCTAAACCGAGAGCCACATTTTTAAAAGGAACCGCCCTCAATTCGTGAAACTCGTGCACATTCTTAAAACGAATGTGCGCGGCGCGAAGGCGAGAGCCACATTTTGAAAGCCACCCGCCCTCAACCCGTGAAACTCTTGTAAACTTTTGAAAGGAATGTGCGTGGCGCTGAAGCGAGCGCCACAGTTAGAAAACTACCCGCCCTCAATCCGTGAAGCTCTTGCAAATTTTTAAAAGGACCATCAGCCAGCGTTGACTCCAAATAGATAGGAGGACAGGAGGAGGACGAGAGCAGGATGGGAGCGGGAGCAGGACGTGAGGAGGACAGGAGGAGCAACATCAAGCAAGCGCAAGAACCACGCGGAATCAAGCAAACGCATGCGAGCATAGGCATAGGTATAGGCATAGGCATAGGCATAGGCATAGGCATAGGAATAGGCGTAGGCATAGGAGTTAGGGGGGAGGCATATGCATTGGCATAGGCATAGCAATAGGAATTTGGGGGGCATAGGAATTAGGGGGGGAACGGACCAATTAGTGGGGTTTGAGTTAGAACTCCTATAGGGCAAGCCTATTTGGAGAATGTACGTGGCGCTAAGGTGAGAGTCACATGTTGAAAACCACCCGCCCTCAATCCGTGAAACTCTTGCAAACATTTAAAAGGAGTGCGCGTGGCGCTAAGGCGAGAGCCACATTTTGAAAACCACCCGCCCTCCATCCGTGAACCTGCTGCCACTTTGGAATACTCAGGGTCATAAGTGGTGAGGAAGTCTCAGGCGAACAGGCCTCGGGGTGCGACATGGAGAGGTTATGTGCAAGGGAAAGGAATGGAGGAGGAGGAGGAGGAGGAGGAGGAGGAGGAGAAGAAGGGGGAGGAGAAGGGGGCGGGGGATGATGCTGATGATGATGTTGATGATGATGCTGATGCTGATGATGATGATGATGCTGATGATGATGCTGATGATGATGCTGCTGATGATGATGATGCTGATGATGGTGATGATGATGGTGATGATGATTATGGTGACGATGGTGATGATGATGATGATGATGACGATGATGATGATGATGATGATGATGCTGACGATGATGATGATGATGATGGTGATGGTGATGGTGATGGTGATGATGATGATGATGATGATGATGATGCTGATGATGATGATGATGATGATGATGATGATGGTGATGATGATGATGATGATGCTGCTGATGATGATGATGATTGACGATGATGATGATGCTGATGATGATGATGCTGATGATGTTGATGATGATGATGATGATGCTGATGATGATGAATTATGATGATATGAATTAGATGATGATGATGATGATGATGATGATGATGATGATGATGGATGATGATGATGATGATGATGATGATGATGATGATGATGATGATGATGATGATGATGATGATGATGATGATGATGATGATGATGATGATGATGATGATGATGATGAGGATGAGGATGAGGATGAGGATGATGACGATGATGATGATGATGAGGAGGAGGAGGAGGAGGAGGAGGAGGAGGAGGAGGATGAGGAGGAGGAGGAGGGGGATGAGGAGGAGGAGGAGGAGCAGCTGGAGGAGGAGGCGGAGGAGGGGGAGGAGGAGGAGGGGGAGGGGGAGGGGGAGGAGAAGGAGGAGGAGAGCGGGGGAAGGGTCTACCGAGGGATCCAATGGGCGTCAGATGGTTAGGAGAAGGCCGGTTAGGATGAGGATGATGCTGAGGATGATGAAGATGATGATACTGATCATGATGTTGATGATGATGATGAGGATGAGGATGCGGATGCGGATGAGGATGACGACGCTGCTGCTGATGATGCTGCTGATGATGATGACGAGGAGTAGGAGGGGGATGATGATGAGGAGGAGGAGGATGAGGCTGATGATGATGACAATGGCAACGGCGATGATCATGCTGATGCTGCCGCTGATGATGATGTTGATGATGATGCTGATGGTGCTGATAATGATGGTGATGATGATTTGATCATGATGATGCTGATTATGATGATGATGATGATGATGATGATGATGATGATGGTGACGAAAACGGTGATGGTAATGCTACTACTAATGATAAGAATGTTGCTGCTGCTGTGGCCATGATGATGCTGATGCTGATGCTGATGCTTCTGCTACTGACCATGAACATATTAAGGGCACTAACACGACTAATAATGATCATCATACCTCAAACCATACACATACTGCCATACTGCTGCTGCTGATGATGCTGAGGCGGTGGAGGAGGAGGAGGAGGAGGAGGATGAGTATGAGGATGATGATGACGATGACGATGCTGATGATGATGCTGATGATGATGGTGCTGGTGGTGGTGATGAGGATGCTACTGACGATGATGAGGCTGACGATGATGATGATGATGTTGATGCTGACGATGATGATGATGCTGATGCTGATGATGATGATGATGATGATGATGATGATGCTGATGATGATGATGATGATGATGATGATGATGATGACAATGATGATGATGATGATGCTGCTGATGATGATGATGATGATGGTGGTGATGATGACGATGCCGATTATGATGATGATGATGATGATGACGATGATGAGTATGCTGATGATGATGCTGATGATGATGATGATGATGATGATGATGATGTGGGTGATGCTGCTGATGCTGATGATGCTGCTGCTGATGATGATGCTGACTATGTGCTGATGGTTATGATGAGGCGGACGATGATGTTGATGCTGACGATGATGGTGTTGTTGGTGGTGATGATCATGATGCTGCTGATGATGATGGTGAGGCGGACGATGCTGATGATGATGATGATGATGATGATGTTGATGATGGTGGTGACGATATGATGATGCTGACGACGATACGGATGATGCTGATAATGCAGATTACGATGATGACGATGATGCTGATGATGCTGCTGATGATGGTGATGATGCTGCTGATGCAGATGATGATGCTGATTATGATGATGATTATGATGCTGATATTGATTATGCTGATGCTGATGACGACGATGATGATGACGATGATGATGATGCTGATGATGATGATGATGATGATGATGATGATGCTGATGCTGATGATGATGGTGATGGTGGTGGTGGTGGTGATGATGATAAGGACGATGCTGGTGATGATGGTGATGATGGTGGTGATGATGATGATGATGATGGTGGTGGTGGTGGTGGTGATGGTGGGGAAGGAGGGGGGGGAGGAGGTCAAGAGCGGGGGGCGGTCGTGTACGATGTTGATTTGTTTTTTTGTTGGATGAGGATGAGGATGAGGATGATGACGCTGATGATGATTATAAGGAGGATGAGGAGGAGGAGGAGGAGGAGGAGGAGAAGGACCCGTGTAAAGCCAACGATGCTGGAATAAACCTTCCCTCCAAGCCCCCCCTTCATGGGCCCCTACAGCGGGTCAGTTTTACTGAGGGAACTGCCTCGTTGGAAGACAACTGTTTGAAGACCCTGAAACATGCCAAAACAATGAGCTCGGGAATCCAACGCCACGGATGAAACTGACTGTTGCGCCTTGACGATCCTGAATCGTGCCCGAACGCCGTCCTGGGACTTGAACACCGCGAATCAACATACCTTGTGCACCCTCATAAGCTTGAACCCTTCCAAGACACAATGTCTGGTTCGTCGATCATGGGAACCCTTGACTTTCTTGCAACCTATATAAACGAATGTGCGCGGCGCTAAGGCGAGATCAAGATTTTGAAAAGGAACCACCCTTAACCCGTCAAACTCTTACATTTTTTAGACGAATGTGCGCGGCGCAAGGCGAGAGCCACATTTTGAAAAACATTCGCCCTCACTCCGTGAAACGCTTGCAATTTTTTAAGACGAGTGTGCGTGGTGTTAACCACCCTCCCTCCATCGGTGAAGCTGTTGCCAAGTTTTAAGCGTCAGAGTCATACATGGTGAGGAAGTCTCAGGCGAAACGCCTGGCCCGCCCTAAAAACTGCCCTCGGGTTGCGACGGGGAGAAGTTATCTATATGGAGAAGGCATGGAGCACGAGGAACAGTGTCTTGTAGCATTGGATGATCTAATGGGTGTCAGGGGAGTATGCTGTATTCTGCTTGCCTGACCTCTGAAGCTGCGAGACACGCAGAGTGGCGCCGCCTGCCGCTGGCATGCGCCGAGGACGGCGCTGCTTCAGAGCATGCAGGGCTCCGCTGACCAGGACAGAGATGGAGGAGGGGGGAAGGAGATGGCCTCCCTCCTGCTCCTTCCTCTCATTCCCTTTCTCCTCGTCGTCGTTCTCCTCCTCCTCCCCCTCCTCCCCCTCCTCCTCCTCCTCCGCCCCTTCTTCCTCCTCCTCCTTCTCCTCCTCCTCCTCCTCCTCCTCATCATCATCATTATCATCATCATCCCCCCTCTCCTCGCTCTCCTCATCATTCTCCTCCTTCACTACCTCGATCTCTCCTTGGTGCGGCTACTGCTGCTGCTATTGCGGCTGCTACTGCTGGTGCTACTGCTGTTATTCAGGTGGTTTACGCTATTCCGCCGACCGCCACAAGGAGTGAGTGTTTGAGACGATCGTGGAAGTTATATCTTGGGTCACGAGGCTCTTTGATGCATATGAAAGGGCTCTTATAATGTTTCTCGGGGGCCTCTTGAAAGAGCTTTTAGGGTTATCTGGGAGGCTTTTGGGGGCCTCGTGGGAGCCTCCGGGGACCTTCTTGAGGGCGTCTTGGGGGGTCTCGAGGGGCCTCGTGGCCCTCTAGGGGACTCGAGGGACCATCTTGGTGGGAAAGGCTCGACACGTCAGTTCGTATTCCCCGCTTGGGCTTTCTTGGAGCCCTCTTGGGGCCCTCCAGGGGCTGTCTTGGGCCGTCTTGGGGGGCCCCTGGGGCTGTCTTTAGCCCCTCTTGGGCCGTCTTGGGACCTTCTTGGAGGCATCATGGGCCGTCCTGGGACGATCTTTGGGGCCACTTGGGCCGTCGTGTTCGCTGTCAAAACGTAAAATACGAATGTGCTGCGCATGTATGTTTTGCCGAGGGAATGAAACAATTTTGGCCTCTTGGGGCCCTCTCGGCGATCCTCTGGAGACGCTTTTAGGCTGTCTTGGGGGCCTCGTGGGCCAACTTGCAGCCATCTTGGATCGTCGTGGAGCTGCCCTGGGCCGTCATGACGCTCTCTTCGACTGTCTTGGCGCTCTGTCTGGGCCCTGTCGGACTGGACTGTCTTGGGGCTTTTTGGGGGCTCCGGAGGTCCCGGGGGTGCGTTGACGAGCTCGTGCCCCCCCCTCCAGATTTGCATTTTGGACCCCAGGGGAGGGGGAAAGGGAGGAGGAGGACAGCCAAATGCCTCACATGACTTTTCACCCATGGCAAGCGGGGGTCGGCGGACTACTGTTGCTTCTCCTTTCCCTCCCCCTCTCCCTCCTCCTCTTCCTCCTCCTCCTCCACCTCCTATTCCTCCTCCGTCTCCACCTGGACGTATCCTTCCTCGCCCTCCTCCCTCCCCTCTCTCTTCTCCTCCCCCTCCCCCTCCCCCTAATCCTTCTCGTTTCGCTCCTCTTCTCCACCTCCCTCTCCGCCTCCTCTTCCTTTTGCTGCTCTTCCTCCCTCCAGCAGGGTGACGATGATGATGACGATGATGACGAGGAGGAGGAGGAGGAGGAGGAGGAGGAGGAGGAGAAGAAGGAGGAGGAGGAGGAGGAGGTCCTCCGGCTGCCCTCTTCCCCCGCTTCGGGAAGGAGATATAACGGATAAAAGGGGTTGTGGGGCGTGTTTTTTTTGTTTTTTGTTTTTTTTGTTTGGTGTGTGTGTGTGTGTGTATGTGTGTGTGTGTGTGTGTGTGTGTGTGTGTGTGCGTTCGTGCGTTCGTGCGTTCGTGCGTGCGTGCGTGCGTGCGTGCGTGTGTGTGTGTGTGTGTTGCTCCTTTCCTCGGGCGCCACTTGCGCCTTGTGTGATTCTCACTGCCTGGCCCACCGCTCTGTCATTGCTGCTTCCTCTCGCAGCTCGTCGCTGTCGCTGTTTCATCCTGACGCCTGCCTTCCTCCAGGGCCTCATCTGTCTGCTCGTTCGCCCCCTCTCCCCCTCGCGGCTCGCTTTGGTGGCCATCGCTGCGCCCCTCCCTTTCTTTCGCGCTGTGCTGCTTCTCCCCTTCTCCCCGCCTGCTCGTCGTCCTCCCCGTCGCTTCCTCTACCCCTTGCGTAGTCCCCAGCGAGTGGCGCTGTTTATCCCCCTTCTGGGCGGGTCCAGTGCCCCCATGCCGCGTGACCTGGGCCTATCGCGCTCAGTCTCTTCGCTTGGCTTTCTACGCCACGCTGCCGCGCGCGTGGCCGCGACGCTGGACAAGAAGGAGTGTGTGTGTGTATGCGTGTGTGTGTGTGTGTGTGTGTGTGTGTGTGTACAGTGAGCGGCTTGAATAAGGAACACTTACGTTTCAAAAGGGGCTCGGTCGTTCCTTAGGCTTGCATGCATTATCCGTAAGGGCTTCGCCCCATGCCGCCAGCCCCCTGTCTCGGATAATGGTAGATGCAAACGCTAAATCATAAGGTCTGGGCGCCGCCGTGAAGCAGTGTCGAGACCTTTTTGTTTTTCGACCCCGACCCTACGGATCTGCGAGAGGGGTGCGACCGAATTTCGGAAATGTGGCAAATCCCTTGTGTTTTTGAACCCTGACCCTACGGATCTGCGTGAGGGGTGCCGCCGAATTTCAGAAATGTAGCAAATCTCTTGTGTTTTTGGACCCTGACCCTGTCGATCCGCGTGAGGGGTGCTACCGAATTTCAGAAATGTGGCACTTCCCATTTGTTTTAGGACCCTGACCCCGCCGATCTGTTTGAGGGGTGTTATCGAATTTCAAAAATGTGGCAAATCATATGTGTTTTTTGACTTAGACCCCGCCGATCTGCGAGAGGGGTGCCACCGAATGTCAGACATGTGGCAGATCCCTTGTGTTTTTGGACCCTGACCCCGCCGATCTGCGTGAGGGGTGCCAGCAAATTTCAGAAATCTGGCAAATCCTATGTGTTTTTGGACTTAGACCCCGCCGATCTGCGAGAGGGGTGCCACCGAATGTCAGACATGTGTCACATCCCTTGTGTTTTTGGACCCTGACCCCGCCGATCTGCGTGAGGGGTGCTACCGAATTGCAGAAATGTTGCAAATCCTTTGTGTTTTTGGACCCTGACCCCGCCGATCTTCGGGAGGGATGCCACCGAATGTCAGAAATGTAGCAAATCCCTTGTGTTTTTGGACCCTGACCCCGCCGATCTGCGTGAGGGGTGTGTACCCACTCCAGCAATTCAGAGCACACGCTCAGGGCGTGCCAAACCTGCCCGTTTGGGCCTCCCCCCCCTCGCGCGGTCCATCAACAAGGAACAGTAAGCAGCAAGAAGCAGAACTGCAACAGTGGAAATTGGAAGCTGCAACTGGTGCAGGAAACTACGAACCTTCGCCCTACAGCCTGGTGGCCCCACAAGGGGGCGGCGGATCTATCGTTCCCTATGCGCTATTTTCATTAATCGTTCCTTATGCGTTACTCCTTGGAAAAAGGGTTCGTTCTTTATTTATCGTTCCTTAGGTCAGGCCGATGGCTGTATGTGTGCTGTTACCTTCGCTCTGGCTGCCGTCTCTTCGCCTCTGCCACTTCTTCCCGCTGTCCGTCCGCCGCTCCCTGCTGCGTCCGCCTTGCCCTGTCCTCTCCCCTTGCTCCCTGACCCACGGCCCGCTCGCTGGCCTCTAGATGGCTGTTGCCGCCGCGAAGTAGATCGAGCGGCTGCCGCCCCGAAAGGTGTGCGCATGTTTGCATGTATGTATGCATGGTTGAATCCATGTATGCATGTATGCATGTATGCATATTTGCATGCATGCATATATGCATGTATGCATGTATGAATGTATGCATGTTTGTGTGTGTGCATAATGTATGTATGCATGCATGTATATATATGTATACCTATATATGTGTATATGTATGTATATATGCATGTGTGCATGCATGTATATATGTATGCATGCATGTATCCATGTATGCATGCAGGCATGTACGAATGCATGCATATATGCATGTATGTATTTATGTATATACGCATATGTGTGTATATGTATGTACGTCTGCATTTATGCCTGTACACATGTATGCCATTATGTATGTATGTATGTATGCACGTATGTATGTATATAGGCCCGCATGTATGTAGGCAGGCCGATACACACATATACATATATGTATGCATGTATGTATGTATGTATGCATGCATGCATGCATGCATGCATGCATGCATATATGCATGTGTGTATGCATGCATGCATGTATGTACGTACGTACTCATGTATGTATGTATGCATGCATGCATGCATGCATGTGTGTATGTATGTAGGTATGTATGTATGTATGTATGTATGTATGTATGTATGTATGTATGTGTGTGTATGTATGTATGTATGTATGTATGTATGTATGTATGTATGTATGCATGTATGCATGTATGTATGTATGTATGTATGTATGCATGCATGCATGTATGTATGTATGTATATGTGTGTGTGTGTATGTATGTATGTATGTATGTATGTATGTATGTATGTATGTATGTATGTATGTATGTATGTACGTGTGTATGTATGTATGTATGTATGTATGTATGTATGTATGTATGTATGTATGTACGTATGTATGTATGTATGTATGTATGTATGTATGTGCGTACGCACGTACGTACATATGCATGCATGTATGTCTGTATGTATTTCTTTATTTGTGTAAATGCGTATGTCTGTGTGTGTGTGGGTGGGTGGGAGTGTGGGTGGTGGTGGAGGATGAGGAGGAGGATCTTCTTATGTTGGGAATGTTATCCCGATGGCACAGGGTCACGAATGACGATGGTGGTGGTGGTGGTGGTGATGATGATGATGATGAGGAGCAGGATGAGCAAAGTGACGACGACGATGGTAATAATGAC
>CAUYUJ010015129.1:95426-115426 GCA_963575745.1 Prorocentrum cordatum | reverse complement strand
TGGCTGGCCCTGTTCTCTCGATCGGCGATTGGCAGAACCGTGTCGAAGATATCGCCAGGGTCGATTTTCTCGGCAGGCTCGGGTTGTGTGAGATCACTACTGACCTGGCCGTCGCGTGCACTGGTGACAGGGGCGCTGCAAGCAAGATCGACTTAGGCCCAGTCACCAGCAGTATCCTTTCTGCCGTCAAGATTGTCGGCCTTGACTGCGCGGCACCGTGGGGGGGCCACTTGGCTCTGACGTATGAGCTGCAGGCATCGCCCGGGCTGAACGAAGGCCTTCGGAACATGGCACCAAAGGCCTTGGACGTTGCGACCGGTCTCAGCAAGTCTTGGGGGCTGGCTTGGAGCGAGCCAGTGCTCGGAGCCCGCGCCCTAAAGGCGCCGGGCCCTCTTGTTTCAGATCCAATCTTCAGGTGGCCACGCAGCTAAGCGAGCAGCGCGATGCGCTCCAGTCCGCCACCGACCTCGGTCGCTCGCTCTCTGTCTGGGCGCGCGCTCTAGAGTTGGTCACGCGTGCGAGCAAATGGCTGCCTGGAGCAGAGTGGCCCCAGTATGTGAGCAGATGTCAGGCTCCGCGCGCCAGGGAGGTTCCTTGCCCCTACGGCCTCCGAGGGCCCCCCTCTCGCGGACCGCCATGCTCGTTTTTGGCACGCTCTCGCTTTCCAGTTGGCTTCCTTGAGGCGCCTTGTGGGTCCCGAGGCTGACCCTGGGGGGCCCGTGGCGCCCCGAGTTTCGCGTGCTGCCCAGTCCTGGATTCATGCCAGGGAGCTCGGGACTCTTGTTCCGCCCGAAGCCCTCGACCCATCTGAGGCCCGTGAGGGGGCGATCCTTTCGAGATGGATTGACTGGCCCCGCTGCCTGCGTGAGTTGTCCTCCGAGAGCCTTCAGCAGATCGCCGAGGGGGCCGGGGCCGAGGGCAAGCGTGCTGCCGCTGTGGCCGCGAACGCTTCCCGCAGCCGTTGGAGGTGTGGCTAGGTGAAGCTTGGCAGAAGTCCGCTGCCCCAGCTCGCGGGCTTTTGAAGGGGCTTATGGGGCTTCGGGAGTGGGGGCATCTTCAAGGGGCGCCCAGCTGTTGCCTTTTCGGGGCTCCTGGAGGTCGGGGGGGGGGGGGGCGTGGCGCCAGATCTGGGGCCGCCGCGGCAGGCCTGGGGCGCTTGCTGCCCGAGCCCCCTGGAGGGTGGCTGCTCTTAGGTCCGAGCCCGTGGCCCCCGTAGGCCCCGATCAGGTGCGCGCTGCTTTGCGGTCGATGCCTGACAGTTGAGGGCGCGGCCTGGACGGCATGCCGCCCCGCCTGGTCAATGGCGGCCCTCCCGAGTGTCACTCAGCTCTGGCAGCCCTACATTTTTTTTTTCTTCTCCCCCCTTTTTTGCTTCCACTTCTTTTTCTTCTTCTTGCGGCCCGCGGGCCAGTGATTGGAGCTTTGGGGGGGGGGGGGGGGGGGCAATCGCGGGCCTTGGGGTGGGACTGTTGGCAGTTCAGCTGAGCATGCAGGCTGGGTCGACGAGCATGACGGAGAGTTGGCGGTGCTCGGAGGTTTCACTGTGGCGGGTGCACTGTTGGATATGCGCAAGTTCTACGACTTAGTCTACCTGCCCGACTTTGCCACCGTGGCCCACGAAATGGGATGCCCTCTCAGGCTCCCGGTCCTGGCCCTGGATATCTATCTCGGACCGCGCCTCCTCGCCCTCCGCAAGCTTGTCCACCCGGGGCTTCTTGCCCGGGGGGGGGGGGGGGGCATCTTGGCGGGCCGTGGGCAGGCAGTCTCCCGGGCCAGAGCTTTTCTTTTTGCCCCCCCCCAGAAGGCTGCCTCATCGGGCCCAGGTCTTCAATTCCGAGAGTGGATTGATGGCCTTACTTTCAGGGCGATTGGCGCGGAGCACTCGGTCAGCCTTGTTTGCCCAGTCGTCCTTCGCGCCCTGCTTGGGGGCTTAAGGCGAAAGTGGTGCGTCCTGTCCATCAAAAGTGCGCCTTGATGGCCTCCTCAGCGGCAGTGCCTGCGAGGTTGAATGGGTGGGCCACAGAAGCTGGGGGCGAGGCCTCGAGGCTTTCGGTCGTTCAGTCTGCCAGGGGCCCGGGCCATGGCGTACCTTCGGAGCTGTCAGATCGGTCAGGGTCCGCCGCCGTCGTCTCCAGAAGGGCCGACGCGCGGCCCTCGAGATCTCGGTGTTTGTCAAGACCAGGCCCATGGCGACGAGGCTCTATTTCATTGACAGTTTCCCCCGGGCCGCCCGGGCCCCAGAGGTCCACGGGTTGGCCCCTTCCACCTTGCGACAGTTGCGTGGCCGGGATCGCCCGGGCAGCGCGTGTCCTCGGCGCGGGTCCTGTGCTGCCGCGGCTATAATGGTTATTTATGGCCCTCGTCGTGATCCGTGGATCCAGTGTATGCGCGAGCTTGTTGGCGCCTGGCTCTCGAGGGTTTTCTCCGACCCCGGCCTCGCCGAGAGGATCCGAGGGCGCTGGGGTCAGTCCTTCTGCCCGCGTTGCCATGGGCTGGACGTGCGTCCGAGGCCCTCTGGGGGCCTGCCAGGCGTCTCCTGTTTCTCTCGGGTGGGAATGTCCCACCCTTGACTCTTTGTGCGAACCTGGTCCAGAGGGCTCTGCTTGGGAGCTAATTGGTCTAGGGGCGGCGCCGCCCACCCGTCTTTTGGGCGCCCTTGAGGCCGCGATCGAGTCCTGGGCGCGGCTCCAGGCCTCCAAGCATCTGGGCGGGGCTGGGGCGGAGGGTGGTGTCTGGTGCCAGCGTGTCGCTGCTCTCGCTGAGAGATTCGAGAAGAAAGATCAGCCTGCCCTTGCCATCGTGGTCCGGCTAGTGGCCTGCGCGGGCTACTGGGCGGGGTCTCGTAGGTATGCTGCAGGTTGCAGAACGGATGACTTGCGCCAGAGGTGCATGCGAGCCTCTGAGACGAGTGTGCACCGCTGCTGGGAATGCCCGTGGAACTTTTTCTCCCAGGAGTGGGCCTCCAGGGTAGGTGTCGAGCCCCCATCTGATTTCGTGGTCGAGACCAAGCATCTGTCCCAGCAGGCTCTGTTGGAAGTTGGTCAATGCCCGATTCATTCGTTGTGCGGGCTAATCCCCGTCCCCATGGCTGGATGTCCTTCCTCCCCTTAGTTTCGCCAGCTCGAGTGGTTCCGCGGGCAGGCCTGTCCCTTGCCTGGAGGCACCTTTGCCGCCAACGGCTCAGGAGGGCACCATAGTAAGCGGCCCTTGTCGCGTCGTTTGGCGTGGAGTTTTGCGCGTTTGTCCTCGCTGAGCCCCCTTGCTAGGGACTCGGGGTGCGCGGGCCTGGTGGGCAGCCCTAGGCAGACGGCCCCGCGGGCCGAGCAGTTGGGCCTTATTGAAGTGCTTAGGGCTGTCCGACCAGAAGACGATGTCACCATCCTCTCGGATCGTGTCAATTATGCGCGTGCTTTTGTGCATGGGCGCCACCGCTGTGTGAAGCTAGGGAATGCCGACCTGTGGTTCGACTTTTGGGGCCTTGCAGATCGGCGCGCAGACCAGCTCGGCCTTGTTCGCGTTTCCTCTCACATGGATGAGGACGAGGTGAAGCGTGCCAGATTTGGGGCTTCCGTGCAGGCAGGAGGTATTTCCCCGAACGCGGTGGCGGACAGCCTGGCCGAGGGGCGCGCTTCTCGCGCGCAGGTTCCCGAGCCCGCCGCCAAGCGCGCCCTCGGCTTCCTCGAGGAGGCCGAGTCAATCCTCCTCCGCCGCGCTTTCCTCGCCATTACCGCCGCCGTCGCTCCCGGGGACCCCGAGAGGTTGGTCAAGCCTCCCCGCCTTTCGCTGGTTCAGAAGAGAGCGGCCGCAGAGTGCAGGGCAAAGCGTGCACCAAACCATGCCTGGCGTGATCGCCCAAGGGCTGGTGCTGCTCCAGATGCGGGAAGATCGTTTTCAGGACCCAGCAGAGTACCCTCCCGCGTTTGCGGTCCTTGTGTTCGGTCCTTTGGAGCACCCTTGCCTCCCTGCCCGTGTTGCCTGCTTGCGTGGCGGTTCGCCTTCCTCGAGGGCTTGAATCCTCGCCGCCGTTTGATGAGCAGCATTTTCGGCTTAAAGGCTGGCCGGGCCCCCCAGTGCGTCTCGAGGGCCTTGGGTGGAGAGGCCATGTCCTGCGCAGCTCTCGTGTTCTTTCGCGGATCGACGGTCTTGTCTTCTGCGGGTCCTGTGGGAGGTGCGCTGAAGGCGCCCCGGAGCTCTTGACCCTCGAGTGTTCGTGAGCTGCTCGGCCGAGGCCTAGAAGCTTCGGGCTGTTTTCGCTCGAAGGTGCCCCCGAAGCTTCGGACTGTTTCGCTCGCCGAGGCCCAGTACGCCGCCATCGTGAGAGTGCGTGAGCTGCTGCCCCCCCCGTCGTGGAAAGAAGGAGTGGGGTCAGCGGCCTGCTTTCCTCGACCCGCTCTTCCTGCAGGTTGGTCGTCGCTCCTCGTGGGTTGCCGCCCAGCGTTGCAGCTGCTTCTAGCAAAAAGTCGTCGTCATCGTCGTCGTCGTCATTGTTGCAGTCGCCGTCATTTTTGCCTCCGCCGCAGCTGCCGCCGTCGTCGTGGTCGTCGTCGTCTTGTCGTCGTCGTCATCGTCGTCGTCGTCGTCTTCGTCGTTGTCGTCGTCGTCGTCGCCGCCGCCGTCGTCGTCGTCGTCGTCGTCGTTGTTGTCGTCGTCGTCGCTCGTCGTCGTCGTCGTCGTCGTTTTCGTCGTCCTCGTCATCGTCGTTGTTGTCGTCGTTGTCGTCGTTTTTGTTTTCGTCGACCGTCGTCTTCGTCGCCGCCGCCGCCGCCGTCGTCGTCGTTGTCGTCGCCGTCGTCGTCGTCGTCGTCGTCGTCGTCGTCGTCGTCGTCGTCGTCGTCGACCGTCGTCGTCGTTTTCGTCGACCGTCGTCGTCGTCGTCGTCCGTCGCCGTCTTCGTCGTCGTTGTCGTTGTCGTCGTCGTCGTCGTCGTCGTCGTCGTCGTCGCGTCGGATTTTTTTTGATGTTTTTTGTGTGTTTCGTCTCCGCGGATGGACGCAGTGCGATGAACCGGGCAGAATGGATACCGGGAGGCGTCCAGGGACTTTTGGGGCCGTTTTGGGATCTGTCTTAGGCCCCCGTCGAGGGTTTCTGGGGCCGTCCTAGCGTTTTCTTGGAGGTCTTCGGGGCACTCATGGACTTTCGGAAGCCATACATGGCGAGACCACGAAATGTTCCCGAATACCAAAGGATCGGTGTCTCTACAGGCTGCCACCGCTGCCGCCGGCCCCAAAGAAGACCATGGATGGTTTTTGGCTCAGCAGACGCGGTGAGGGGCGTGGTTCGGTTCCAGGTGAGGGGTTCAAACATTCCCCAATCAGTGCTTGCACTGAAGGGGTCGTGGCTCAAATTGAAAGATTTGGCGAAAGCTTCCCGCCGATTTTGGTGGCCGGCTCTGTTCCCGGGTTCCCTGTTCCGGGTTCCCGGGTTCTTGGTTATTGGTTCTGGGCCGATTTCGGTGGGTTCCGGGATCCCAGGTTCCCGGTCGATCTCTTTATCGATCAAGCCATCCTCTGATTGTGGTTTTTCTCGGGTGTAAGAAAGGTGAAGAGGGCGGGAGCGGGAGGGCGAGGCGGAGGCGTGGTGGGAGGCGTGGGCCTGGTCCAGGCGGGAAATGCCGGGTGGGAGGTCGCACGGACAGAGGTCCTGAGGTAGGGCTAGGTCGGGCATGTCTTTTTACAGACGGATTGTGGGCGACAAATAAAAAGTTTCCCAAACATGTTCAAACAATATTCAAAATTAATTCAAACAAATCGTCCCCATATTTTATTGTCTATTTGTGAATATTCATCCTGTAGAGGGAGATGCCCGACATGGGGCGAGGTGGAGGCGTGGTGGGGGATCGGGGTCGGTTCTGGGCGAGTGAAATCGGGGTGGGGGTTGTGAAAGCGGAGGTCTGGAGGCCGGGAGTGCGGGGGCGAAGTGGAAGCGTTCTGGGGGATCGGGGTCGGTTCCAGGCGAGATTTTTGGGGAGGAATTCTCGGGAGGGGGCTCAAGAAAAAGGGTCCAGAGGGTGCAGGTGGGCCAGGACGTGTCGGGTGGGGGATCCCAACATACAGGTGTCCCAGTGGGCGACGGATTGTCTGGTGGGGTGGGGGGGCCAAGGAGAGGGTGCAAAAGGGAGAGAGTGTCGATGCTGGGCTCGGTGTGAAGGAGGGTGGAAGGGAGTCGACCAGTGGCGAGGTGGCACATTGTCGAGCTAGGAAGGATATTGCACACACCGCTGGTGATGGGTAGGGTTAAGTCGGGCCTGTCCTCTACAGGAGGAATATCCAAAGCTAGTAAAACAATAGTCCTGGGACTATTTTTTGGGGGGGGGGCTATTTTGACTGCGTTGGGGTATTTTTTGACTATTTTTTATATTTCCTCCAAAATCCCCTTTACGGGGGACAGGCCCGACCTGAACCTGGTGCCCGCCTGTGCCCATGGGCGGGTTCGCCGATTTGGGGGCGGCCGGGAGGGGGCTGATGACCAGGGGGGGTGGATATCCTGGCGGGGGCCATGACATCTCCCCAGATTTCATGGCGCCTCTCCTTCTTTCATTACGTCCCTGGGTCCCCCCCATTGGGCCGCGCACATGCCGCCGGCCATGATCTGCGCCCCCCCCCCTCTTGGTCCCCCCCGACCGATGTTGCGCTTGGTGCCCGTGCCGTGATCGCCTCGTTGTTCTTCGTCTGTCGTATTTGACGCAGCAGAGCTCACAACACCTTGCTTGCACACCATATCTTGCACCACATAGCTCATGCCACCTAGCTTACACCATAGCTGGCACCACGTATCCCGCATAATCTTCACCACCACAGTGCAATGACTCACTGTTCGGGGTCTACGCTGGCCAACGCACGGTGGCGGACTTGATTTCCCTGCAGCTACCCACATGGAGGACCCATCCTGATCAAAGAAGTGCTCACGCTTCGGCGCCCCGCGCATTTGTCGTGGAGCTTCTGCCAGGGCGGTACCCTCTAAACAATTCACCGTGCATTGCCATTTGATTTGATGCTGCTGGATCGTAATCTGACTGCCAGATCCGATTGCTAATGCGAATGCAAAGAATCCATCAGCCTCGGTGATGTTTGCTGGGCTTCCCCCTCCCCCTCCAACTCGTCCTCCCCTTCATCCCCCTGTCTCCCGTCCTGCCTCCCCCCCCCCACTTGGTCCTCTTTCCCCTTCCCCTCCTCCGCCCCACCCTCCTCCCCCTCCTCCCCGCACTCCTCCCCGCACTCCTCCTCCTCCTCCTCCTCCTCCTCCTCCTCATCCTCCTTATCTCTTCCACCTCCTCCCTCCTCCTCCTCCTCCTCCTCCTCCTCCTCCCTCCTCCTCCTCCTCCTCCCTCCCTGTCCCCCGCCTCCTGCTGCCTCCTTCTCCCCCCCCCTCCCTTCCTCCCCTCCCTCCTTCCCCCCTGGCCCTCGCCCCGGGTCGCACCGGCTGGCCCTCCTGCCTGCGCGCCCGCGCCGCCCGCCGCCTGCCTCCGTCGACCGTCGTCGACCGTCGTCGTCGTCGTCGTCGTCGTCGTCGTCGTCGTCGTCGTCGTCGTCGTCGTCGTCGTCGTCGTCGTCGTCGAGGGTCGACCGTCATCCGTCGTCTGTCGTCCGTCGTCGTCGTCGTCGTCGTCGTCGTCGTCGTCGTCGTCGTCGTCGTCGTGGTCGTCGTCGTCGTCGTCGTCGTCGTCGTCGTCGTCGTCATCCGTCGTCGACCCGTCCGTCGCCCGTCGTCCGTCGACCGTCGTCCGTCGACCGTCGTCCGTCGACCGTCGTCCGTCGGCCGTGGTCCGTCGTCTGTCGATCGTCGTCGGCGGCGGCGTCGGTGGCGACGGCGTCCGCTCGGGCGCTGCCAGACCTGCTGGCGCCTGGGCGGCTGCTGCCGCGTCTCTCGGGCTCGCCGCGTGGGCCTGGTGCCTACCCGGGGGGGGTGGCGCGGCGGGCGGCGGCGCCTTGGCAGGGGCTGGGCAACGCCAAGGGGGGCCACCTTTACGGGGATGAAGCAAGGTAGAGGATCGGGAATGGAGTAAGATCGAAGATCGGGGATGAAGTAAGATCTCGAGGACTGGAGATGAAGTAAGATCGAGGATCGGGGGTCACCAACTTTTGGAAATCGAGGGTCGGGGATGCAGCTGGGGGGTCACTCTCTTCGAGGAGGCGGCGATCCCTCCTTGGCACTGTGTGGAGGGGAGAGTGGAGGGGGGAGGGCGGGGGCGAAACCCAAGACACATCAACGATGTTGTAATGAACCCTCCCTCCAAGTTCGTCCTTCCTAGGTCCCTGCAATATTATTTCTGCATTGCGTGAAGTGCACCATGGGAAGATGATCGTCTGAGAATCTTACATGGTGCCAGAACGCAGTTCCTGGGATTTCGGCGCTGCGAATCAACGTGACTGTTGCGTAATGATAATCCTAGATCGTGTCAGAACGCCGTTCGAAGGAGTCCGGCACAGCGAATCAACATGACTGTTGCGTCTCGACAATCCCAAGTCGCACCAGAACAACATTCTTGGGACTTCAGGCGAACGAATATGCGCGGTGCTGACAGCGAGAAACACATTTTGGAAACGGGTCGCCCTCCATCCTTGAGGGTGCTTCAAACTTTTAAGACGACTGTGTGCGGTGCGAACGCGAGAGCCTCATTTTGCAAACGAGCCGCCCTCCATCCTCTATCCTTGAACTTGATGCGAACTTTCAGGGCGAATCTGCGCGGCGCGAAGGCGAGAGCCATATTGTGAAAAGGAGCCGCCCTCCATCCTTGAAGCTGTTGCAAACTTTTGAGGCGAATGTGCGCGGCGCTGAGGCGAGAGCCGCATCTTGAGAAGGGGCCGCCCTCCATCTTCGAGTCTGTTGTAAATCTCCAGCCTCAGGATCACAACTGATGAGGCAAGCTCGGGCGGAACGCCCGGCCCGTCCGACCAGCACGGCTGGGGATGCGGCAGGGAGGAGTTGCTTATGATGAAAAGGGATGGGGGAGGAGGAGGAGGAGGAGGAGGAGGAGGAGGAGGAGGAGGAGGCGGCGGGAAATGGATGGATGAGGATGTGAAGGGACAGGAGGGGGACGACGAGGGGGATCGACTGGCACACGCTGGGCTGCAGCGGCTGGCAGGATTTTCCCAACGCGTTGGTGGACCACTTGCTCGCTGGGGTGCGCTGGAGGAGGAGGAGGAGGACCAGGGGAATCCCAGGATGCACCGGCGATGCGGGGGTGGACAGAACCCCCACCCTGACACGTCGATTAGTGAATTGTCCGTTTTCGGTTCTTGGGAGGGCGCCGCGGCCGTCATTTTCCAGGCTTGCGCCCGCCAGGTTTGGGCCCGATGTCGTTTTCACTAAACCACGTTTTGCTAAAGGGGGTTCTGTCCATTCCCGGTAGAAGCATCCCTGCTTCTTAGAAGGCACGGGCTTTGTCTGCTTCTAAGAAGGCGCGGGCCTCATCTATAGATGTAGGGCCAGCGCCTTCTAAGGAGCAGCGTCCTTCTCAGAAACCCTCCCCCCCTTCCTCCACCCCCTTGTGCGCGCCGCCAAGAAGTGGCGCCCGGAGCCCCAGACCCCACCTGTGCGCGTCATTTTTCGAGCCGTATCGATCTGTGAGGGTCCTGGGGCCCACCGCCAGGCGAACACGCCCCTCGTGGACAAGTTGCAACGCCATGATCTCAGTCGACTGCACCTAAGAGTGATCTTTCGCCGGAGTGACCTGTGGTGTGGGCCCAATGGGGCCCCTGGGTCGTTGGATGCGCTGCGATAGCAGCAGCTCGCGCGCCTGGTGGTGTCCCCAGAGGGCCCCCCCCCCTGGCCGCGCACTGAAGGTCACTCTTGCCTGGCGTCACCCTGTGCGTGTAGCCGACTCGTGGGAAGCCCATGGCCGGGCCCCTGCCGTCGGCGACACCCCCTGCGAGTAGCCGACTTGTCCGCCCGCCCGCCCCCCCCCCTCCCCGGGGCCCATCGCCGCCTTTGCCCGCCCTGGGCTCGCGGCGGGGAGCGGCGCGGGCGCGCCCGCGTGGAGGCGCGCCATCCGCCAGCGGGGGGGGGCGCGCCCTCGGGGGGGGGGGGCGCTGCGCCAGAGCGGCTTCGGCGCGGCCTGGGCCTCGGCGTCGTCGCCGTGGGCGCCGTCGTCGTCGTCGTCGTCGTCGTCGTCGTCGTCGTCGTCGTCGTCGTCGTCGCCGTCGTCGTCGTCACCGTGGGCGCCGCCGTCGTCGTCGTCGTCGTCGTCGTCGTCGTCGTCGTCGTCGTCGTCGTCGTCGTCGTCGTCGTCGTCGTCGTCGTCGCCGTCGCCGCCGTCGTCGTCGTCGTCGTCGTCGTCGCCGTGGTCGTCGTCGCCGTGGTCGTCGTCGTCGTCGACCCCTGCGATCTGGGCTGTGCCATTTTTTCTCGTCGGCTGTTTTCGCCCGGCTGCGGGCCCCGGGACCATCACAGATCGACCGGGCTCAAAAGATGCCTCAGAAAGATAGGGGAAATCACACAGACACAAGTAATCGTCGATCCCCAGGAATATATGGAGAACACGGGAAGACGAAACTCCTGAAGATATGAGAAAGTGTGGGGGATCCCCTGGGATTTGTGTCTGATTATCTGTGTGTTCCAGGCCCCCTTCAAGACAGCATGAACTTCTGGAGGTTTGCGTGGGTTTCTTGGATTTTCGCGGGACCCTCTGGCGCCGCCTCTTGCGCCGCCACGCGCTGCGCGCGCCAGGCAGGGGGGACCAGCTTCGGATCAGAGAAATTCGCCTGGACCTCCAAAGTTTGATGATGTGTATGCAGTCGTCTCTTCGTCTAAATCTACTTCAAGCGCTTTCCACTGCAGGGGTCGAACGGCCTCCCCTTCAGCCACGCGCAGAGGGGGGCGGGTGGAGGGGGAGGTCTTCTTAGAAGCACCCCTGCTTCTTGGAAGGCGCGGGCCTCATCTATAGATGAAGGGCCGGCGTCTTCTAAGAAGCAGCCTCCTTCTAAGAGGCCCTCCCCCCTACGCCCCCTCGTGCGCGCCGCCAATCCCTCTTTCTTCCTTTCTCAGTGGACGTGCCGACGCCCGACCCGCTCTCGACGCCCTCTCGCTCCGAGCCTCTGCCAGCCCTCTTCCGAGCGACGGCAATCGTCGACCCGTCCTCCTTCAAGGAAAGAATAGCCACCCTCACCCCTGTCATTAAGTCGGGCCTGTCCCTCTACAGGGGGAATATTCAGAAATAGTCCAAGAATAAAGTGGGGACGTTTTTTGTTTTTTTGTTTTTTGTGTATTTTCATTTTTTTCGCCCAAAATCCGCCTGTAGGGGGACATGCCCGTCCTAAGCCTATCATCGGCGTTTACTCGACCTTCGACGTTTATATACTTAGCAGCCCTGACCTGTTCGATTCCTTTTTCAGGTGCGTTTTCTACTAGAGGGCTTCGCTTATCGGTGTGCTTATATTATGAGGGTGACTATTCTGCCCTCTACGGCCATACCGATGACATCATAACATCCTTCAAGAACATGAGACCCTCCGCCGGCTAAGCCGAAGAACATTCGAGGGCACCCATCCTCAGGATGCACAAGCACATCCAACAAACACGAAACACATGAGGGCACATTCCCCGAACCGACCTCGATCTTATATCTCGGTCCGACCGTGCCCATCGGTCGTTGAAAGTAGGTGTTTTCTGGAGCCCCATCTTCCAATCTGCTTTAGGCGCCTTCCTGCTTCAGAGGTCGAGTGGCCTCACCTTTTCCGTCCTCCTTAGGGCACCCAATCTATGTTCAACGCCCTCCTACTTCATGTTCCTGCCTGCTTCGTGACCCGTCCCCCTGGGCGGCCCTCGCCCCTCCCCCTCCCTGCGGCCGCCCTCCCCGTCTCCTCCCATGCTCCTGCAAGGTGGCACAACTCGCTTCCACGGCGTCCCCGTTGATGTAGCTCTTCCGCCAGCGCAGTTGCTCTGCCTAGCCGCCGACGCAACAGCAAGTTTCTTCCTACTTCTTCCGACCGACGGGTACAGTGAGCGGCGTGACGAAGGAACACTTGCTTTTCAAAAGGGGCTCGGTCGTTCCTGAGGCTTGCATGCGTTCCGCTACCTTTTTGGCGGCGAGCCCCCCTAGGTGTTCCTTCAGATTTTGGACGCGCGTGTGGGCCGTTCCTTCGGACTTCGTAGACTAACGTGGGAAAAAGGCTTCGCTCCTTATTTCTCGTTCCTTAGATCAGGCCGATGGCTGCACTCCCGTCGCACCGTCTTGGCGCTGCCGACCGATGGGTTGTGGAGGGTTTCTCCGAAGGGCTTAGGCGACCCGTCCTCGTCCTCCTCCTCCTCCTCCTACTTTTCCTCCTCCTCCCTCCTCCTCCTCCTCCTCCTCCTGCTCCTGCTCCTGCTCCTGCTCCTGCTCCTGCTCCTGCTCCTGCTCCTGCTCCTGCTCCTGCTCCTCCTCCTCCTCCTCCTCCTCCTCCTCCTCCTCCTCCTCCCTCCTCCTCCTCCTCCTCCCCCCCATCTCCTCCCCCCCCTCCCGCCCTTCTCCACCTCCTCCTCCTCCTCCTCCTCCTCCTCCTTTCTCCTCCTCCTTCCTTCTCCTCCTCCTCCTCCGCCTCCTTCTCCCCCTCCTCCTCTTCCTCCTCGTCCTTCTTCTCCTGCTCCTGCTCCTGCTCCCTGCTCCTGCTCCTGCTCCTGCTCCTCCTCCTCCTCCTCCTCCTTATCTCTCCTCCTCCTCCTCCTCCTCCTTCTCGTCCTCCTCCTCCTCCTCCTTCTCCCCCTCCTCCTCCTCCTCCTCCTCCCTCCCTGCCGACATTCCAAGTTTCTACCTACTCCTTCCGACCGATGGGCACTCCCGCCGCACCGTCTTGGCGCTGCGCTCGCGACGCCGTTTCGAACGAGGGCGGCGACGCCGCCGCCCTTCGCCTGGCAGAGGCGCCGGGCCAGGGCGCGCGGGCAGCCGAGCGATTGCGCGCCCGCGCTCGGGGGACAATGCACATCGTCGGCGCCCTCCTGCCTGCCTGCCCCCTCCTCCTACTGCTCCTCCTCCTACCTCCTCCTCCTCATCCTCCTTCTCCTCCTCTTCCCACCTCTTCCTCCTCCTCCTCCTCCTCCTCCTCCTTCCTCCTCCTCCTCCTCCATCTCCCCCTCCTTCTCCCCCTTCTCCTCCTCCTCCTCCTCCTCCTCCTCCTCCTCCTCCTCCTCCTCCTCCTCCTCCTCCTCCCCCCTCCTCTCTCCCACCCCTCCTGCCTCGCGGCGCGAAGCTGATGGCGCCCCGCGCGTCGCGGATTGTGCCGCGGAGGCAAAGTGAAGGGGGGGGATAATATAATATTCTGGATGGGGCAATAACCGCCCCCCCCCTCGGATCCGCTGGGGTGGTTGGGCACGTGCTGTCGGGACGGGTGGAGGTGGGGTTGGAGGAGGAGGAGGAGGAGGATTACCCAGGATTACCCCAAGTCGACGCAGTCGGAAACGCCTCTGGAAGGGGGCTCACTTGAGAGGCCTACCCTTGGAGAGCCGTTGGAGGACCCACAGACCCATCTTAGTGGGGGGCTCGCCCCGCTCACACTTACACTCCTTGCCGAGATCCCTTATGTGGCCCACCCCCTTCTGCGCCCTGCAACCAAACCGTGTGCACACCCAATACGGCTCACAGAACGTGAGGGTGTGCGACCAGTGCGCTATGCGGGAGCCGATGGCTATACAAGCACGCGCTTGGGGCAGGAGCGAGGGGGGGCCAGGGCACTCGGTACAAAGCCAATTGTGCAGCACGCGATTGGATGCACTTGTGCTCACGCTGCTCATACAACACATACATGCCCATCGCGCGCGGCCCTCCTGCACAAGCTTGTGCGAGGAGAATTCCTGCGCGCGGGATCGTGCCGACGGCCTCGACCTGCGGAGGAACCTCCGCTCCTGCCACAAGGTCGGGGCGGCACGCTCCTCGGACTCAAACGCACACAAAGTGGCCCTCGCAATGCGGAGCCTGACCAACGCCAGCACAGAATTGACCCACTTGAAACAGTCTAGCTGATTCTTCAGGATGGCGTGTGCCTCGGCGGCTCTTGCCGCCATTTCATCTGCAATCTGGTTCCATACCCAGGCCAAGACTGGGACCCCACGGGCGATGGCCTCCTGGGGGGCTAGGTGGCTGTTGAGGAACTTGACAGAAACAACTGAAGAGCCTCTCGAGCGCCACTCTGAGCCTAGGGATTCCCAAAGGTCTCCGTTCACTGACCAGCTGGCTGGCTTGAGGTGTCTCCCCCTATCCCAGCCCTTGAAAAGGATGTCACTGTCTGTCCAATACTCTACTTCTCCGCTGGTGTGCTCAAGGACGGAGCGGAGACTCGTCATTTCAGCACGGTTGTTCGTCTGCCTGTGTCCCGCGAGGGGGCCAAAACGCTCCCCCCCTTCAGGGCTGGGCTCTCTGGCGGGCCCTCCAGCAGGCACCATCCCCAGCCGCAGCGGCGGTACCTCGGGTCGGAGGTCTCCTCGCCTCCGCTGCCGTCGCCACAGGCGAGGTGGCGCCCCGCCTCGGGCGCCAGGCGAGCCCCGCTGGCCACCGCCCCGAGCAGCCTCGGCTCGTGCCGCGTGGCGCAGGGCGGCGGCACCGTCCAGCTGCGCGGCGCCAGGCCGCGGAGCCGGAAGACGGGGCAGTCCTGGTGGCCTCCCCCCGCGCGCTCGCAGAGGCTCGCCGTCTTGTCGAAGTCCTCATGCTGCGGGCGGCAGGGGCACTGGCCCCAGGTGCGGTGGAAGTCATCCGCGATCTGCTCACACGCGCAGCGGCCCTCACCAGCACGCTCGGCGCCCAGGACCTCGCTGCACCTCGCAGGCGTCCAGGTGCTGGCCGTCATGGCCTGCAGCAGCGCATTGGCCTCCGCGGGCCTGGACTTGCGCCACTTGCGCAGCGTGAGCTTGGCGTCCGTCAGGTCCAGACCCTGCTCCATGCCCTTGGCCAAGTGGCCGCCTGCCGCCTTCCTCCAGAGCCGATCCTGGATGTCGGCCAGCACGGCATCGATGACGTCTGTGGGGTCTCGATGCTCCTCGCCCTCCCCCAGCTCCCAGTAGTCGCCTCGAGGGTCTCGCCAGGAGCCTGGCATGAGGGGCATCCAGCCAGCGTCCAGCAGCGTCAGCATGATCGAGCTCATGGCACCTCGGCGGCGCCTCCAGCGGTGCTGCGAGGGCCG
The DNA here is from genome assembly GCA_963575745.1 of Prorocentrum cordatum. Lineage (NCBI taxonomy): Eukaryota > Dinophyceae > Prorocentrales > Prorocentraceae > Prorocentrum > Prorocentrum cordatum. Next base: position 100,340 of record CAUYUJ010015129.1, on the reverse strand, counting down.
CTTCAGTATCAGCGCCAGGATCAGCGGCCATGCTCGAGCCGCCATCTGGCGCACGTCGGGTCGATGTGCGAACAGGTCGAGCCAGGCCCTGAACTGCGCCCGCGGTATCTCCAGTGCAGGGTCCTTCGCCTCCAGCGCCAGGAACGTGGTCGTGCAGCGGCCCGCGCGCGGCTTCGCCAGCGCCGCAGCGTATCGGCGGCGCTCCTCTGTGACCGCCGCGGGCGGCTCGCCGTGGGCCCTGGCGCCATACAGCAGCGAGGCCATCGCCCCCTGGTTCAGCATGGCGACCTTCTTCTCACGTCGCACCGACCTCAACTTCCTGCCCAAGGTCCTCATGCGCAGGTACGCCTGCCGTCGTCGCGCCGTGTGTGAGCCTCGCCTGCGGGTGCCCGCAGCGGCTCGGTCCACGCCCAGGTCTTGGCCCTCCTCGACCGCCTGGAAGTGGACATTCTTCTTCCTGAGACTGCTCACAATGCGCCGAGTCATGTCAGCGCTCGATGTGAAAATCATACTCTTGTCAGCGAGCTCGAGCCCCTCCTCGCGGAGGGAGTCCCGCAGCGACACCATGGCATTGGGCAGTATCTCCTCCACCGCCTGCGGGCTGCCGAAGACTGAGGTGCTCACGTCGTCGAACCACGCCCTCGGCTGGCAGCGCACGTGCTGCTGCGTCACCCGCTCCAGCGTGTGGTAGACCACCGCCCGCGCAAGGTTGTTGACGTGCCTGGAGTCCGCCAGCATCGAGACGTGTGCCAGGCAGGCCTGCGCATAGGCCTCGTCCTGGCGCACGAAGCGGCAGACCGCGGGCAGCTGCAGCTACAGCGCCAACGTCCTGACTGGGAACCCCAGCTCCATGCTCGCCGAGGCCACGGTCTCCACGCTGAGTGAGTCGTAGAACCTCGCAATGTCCGCGAGCCTGGCTCCAGAGGAGATCCCCAAGCCGTGTGCCGCCTCGTCCTGCAGCGCACGCGCCAGCGCCTCCCGCAGGCACGACGAGCCCTGCAGCGCTGCGTCCCAGTGCCGCGCCGCCCCCTGGACTCAGGAGTCGACCTCGGGCTTGGTCAGCAGCTGCCAGGCTCGCGCCAGCCAGGAGATCAGGGCGATCGCACGGCCCCCTTTCTTCTCAGGCTCGAGCATCACTATCGCTTGCAGCACTTGGTGTGGCCAGGCAACCGGCAACCTGGCTCTCAACCTCATTAAGCAGATCAACGAAGCTCTGCCATCCCTCTGGAGGCAAGCCCTGCCTCCCCTCTGGAGGAGGAGGAGGAGGAGGAGGAGGAGGAGGAGGAGGAGGAGGAGGAGGAGGGGAGGAGGAGGAAGAAGGAGTAGGAGGAGGAGGAGGAGGAGGAAGAGGAGAGGAGGAGGAGGAGGGGGAGGGTAGGAGGAGGAGAGGAGGAGGGCGCTGGGGAGGGGGAGGGGGAGGAGGAGGGGAGGAGGGAGTTAGGGTAGGAGGGGGGGAGGGACGGGAGGGAGGAGGAGGAGGAGGAGGGGAGGAGGAGGAGAGGAGGAGAGGAGGAGGAGGAGGAGGAGAGGATGGGGGAGGGGCGGAGGAGGACGATGAGGAGGAGGGGAGGAGGAGGAGGAGGGAGAGGAGGCGGGGGGGGGAGGGGGAGGAGGAGAGGAGGAGGAGGCGGAGGAGGAGGAGGATAGGGGAGGGAGGAGGAGGAGAGGAGGGGCGGAGGACTTTCGGAGGGATGGGGGGGGGAGTGGGCAGCTGGGGGAGCTCGCGGCTAGCCTAAGTCCCGGCTCGTCTCCCGTCCGGAAGACTTACTTCGCCGAACTGCCTTTCGATTCCATAAATCCCACTCCCCCCTGAGTAGGGCTCAGGGGTACGACGACGCATGATTCCCCAACGCCCCTTCATCGCCGCTGGGTGCCCCCGACGATCCCACCCCCAAACCCCCCACACCCCCCCCCCCCACCCCCACCCCACCCACCCCCGCCACGGAGGAGTGTTCGGTTTTGCCGGGGGGACCCATTGCTGATCTATCGGCGGTGCATCGCCCATTTTAGGTCGATGCTTCCCCCCCTGAGCAGGTCCCCCCGCAACGTTGCCCCGTGATCTGAAGATGTGCTGACTTTTTGAGAAGCCAGGGAGGCCCTCGCCACCGCAGCCCGACTCGCCTCGAAGCTGCGGTCAGCACGTGCTCCGGGACGGATCTGGGACCGCTTTCGGGGAGGAGGCGGGGTCGAACCGCGGGTCCGCCGCTTGTGCATCCAGCTCGTGGCCTCTAGATGTTGAGCACGCGAATCTATCCGCTTCTCTGTAGGGCCAACGTACTGGGTACTGGGGAAGACCCAGGACCCCCAAACGGGGAAGACCCAGGACCCAGTCGTTGGGGTTTCGGGGTCGTCGCACGGTTTTGGGACTCGGGTCCCTCTCCGAGGATGTCTCGAGCGACATGGGCCTCCAGGGTCCCAAGAACGTGCGGTGACGAACCGTGCGGTGAGGTCTCTTGGGGTTCCGAGGTCATCGCACGGTCTGTTACCGCACCGTTTCGGGACTCCAAAGAAGAGGGAGGGGAGGGGACGGTAATGGGGGGGAGGGTCAACAACAGTACCTTCGGCAAATTGGGCCATAGGGGCCAATATAGATCTGTACTCATTCCTTTTTCCACGCCGCGAGTGCGCGCTACAGCTCACCTATGGGAGGTTGGATTGTGCACTGCTCCATGCTTTTGGCTTGTCCTCCGCCTCCTCCTCCTCTTCCTCCTCTTCCTCTCCTCCTCCTCCTCCTCCTCCTCCTCTCATTGAGGCTGCTGGGCGATTCCATAGTATGGCTCAGCAATGGTGCTGCCGCATACCTCTTCAGTTTTGCTGTTGGTGGCTCCGTGGAGCAACCCGGACGCCCACGTTGAGGGTAAGCGACTTCATCAGATGCTTTCAGGTTGTTCCCCTGAGCTTGCTTCCTCTTCCCGAAGTGCGCTGGAGAACATGAACCTTACCTTAGGCAGGTTGCTTGCTTTGTGATCGTCATCGTCGGCCTCATCTGCGTGCTTTTCTTAGTTCCCGTCCTTGTCCTCGCCTTTCATTCGTTTGTGGAAGCGCGGACACGGGTGAGCGACGGATGGCTTAGCGACGGGCCCCGCTTCCGTGCGGAGTCGGTGCGCCCTGTCGCTGAATCGGGCGGCACTGGCCTCACGTTTCGGAGGGCACCTTCCCCGACCCGTGGATCTGGCGCCCACGTGCCTGATGCACGGATCCCCAATCCAATCGGAGGTTGATAGACCTCCTACTTTGACACGCCGATTGGCGAATTGGCCGTTTTCGGTTCGCGAGAGGGCGTCGCGGCCGTATGTTTGCGGGTCCAGGTCCGTCGGTTTCGGTCCTGGGCCGTTTTCACTAAAGGGTAGTTTACTATAGGGAGGTTTGTCCACCGCCGATCCAAGATGACGTGTGCCCGATTCATCTTCCAGTTGCCCCTGCGGGATTCTTCTGTTGGCCTCGTGTACCTCCAGTAGAGTCCTCTAGTGAAGCGTGATTGGGAACAGTATCTTGGGCAGATTGTCTGTTCTCTGGTGTCCTCGCCGGCCTCGCCAGCGTGCTTTCTTCTTCCTCGTCCTCGTCCTGGCCATTCCTTCGTCATCTTCCAGTTGTACTGTCTATCGTTGCCCGCTGGTTTTCGGGGCATCGCTCGGCGCTCCGGCGGCCCAATCGGGGCGATCTGGGCACCCCCGGAAAACGCTCTCGGCGAGGCGCGGCCGCTGGCACGCCTCCCGAGGCTGCAAAGCCGCTGGGGACCGACGAGACCGTCCGGAAACCTTCCCCCTCCTCCTCCTCCTCCTCCTCCTCCTCCTCCTCCTCCTCCTCCTCCTCCTCCTCCTCCTCCTCCCTCCAACCTCGAACCGCCCTCCGCCCGCCGTGGATCTCCAGGGACGCCTCCGGCCAGACTGCGGGGCGGGCCCGCGGCTGGCCGGCGGCCGCGGCCTCGCCGGGCCGGCCCGAGCGCTGCGCCGCGGCGGCCGCGGCTCGCCGGCGCGGCGCGCGGCAGCGGCGGCCTCCCAACCAGCTGCGATGCGGCGGGCCAGGGGGGGGGAGCGAAGCTTGCAGGCTTGCAGATGGGCACCAGCAGCAACCCAGACGTCGCCCGGAGAACCCTGGCGCTGCATTTTTTTCTCTCAGCGGACGTCTGCGCCCGGTGTTGGGCCCCGGGACCCTCCCACGTCGATCCTGCTCCAGAACTGATGCAGAAAAATGGGGTCTAGGGCTCCGGGCGAGATTTTTCTCGTGGTTGCATTTTTTCCGCAACGTCGGATCTCAGGGTCTGCTTTCTCGACAGAACCGAGACGGCGGTATGTCATAGTTTTCGAACTCTCGGGGCCCTCGCCGGGCCTCGGGACCGTCAGACAGCGATTCAGTATGAAAAACCGGTCCCTGGTTCGAGCTCTCTGGGCCCTCGCCGGGCCTCGGGACCGTCAGAAAACGACTCAGTATGAAAAACCGGTCCCTGGGAAGTGGTCGAGAGGTCGGGGCCCGTGTCTCGAAGAAACAAAAATCGAGACGCTGGATGTTCGGGAACACGGCACTGCCGCTGCGTGGGCTCTGCAACGGCTCGTCAATCGGTACGGGGACAGCCCCTTGGAGGGCCGGCGGATCGTGCAGCGTCCGCTCCCATCTGTCCCCTCAGCGCAAAAAAAGCTGGTTGCCTCCACCAGGGGAAGATTCTGCGGCGGGATGACTGCCGCCTGGGCGCTCGTTCTTCGCGGACCTCCACAGGCGGTGGATCTGGATACATCTTGGCCCCAGGGGTCAAAATACATTCATTTCCGCCGCCCGCTGGGGCACCAGGACGTCGGTTCCCAGGCGGTTGATGAGGATAAATCCCTGCCTCGCAGAGAAGATCCTAGGTTGTGGTGTTCATGATGCTCCTCTGGCCACCTCGGAAGCCCGAATATTGCCACCGCCACTGGGATCGGG
>CAUYUJ010015129.1:55000-95326 GCA_963575745.1 Prorocentrum cordatum | reverse complement strand
CCTGCGCCGAGGCCGGCACCGATGCCTGCACGAGCGCCTGCACGGACAGCGGCAGCACCGACGCGTGCGCTTACACCAGCACCAGCGCCAGCGCCGCACCGACGTCAGCATCAACGCCAGCACCTGGCGGCGTCAGCACCGCCGCTTGCGCTTACGCCGGCACCAGCGCCAGCGCCTACGCCAGCACCGAGGCCAGCGCCGACGCCAGCCCTGACGCCAGCACAGACGGCGGCAGCACCGACGCCTGCGCTTCCGCCGGCGCTAGCGCCAGCGATTACGCCAGGGGGCGCTTCGACAGTGTTGCCCTTCCACCCGCCACCTGGGTTTGAGGCGCTGTCGGGCCCTGCGGTCTGGCAGGTGGGGCCATCTCCCTGCCTCGCTAGCCTGGAGGCGGGCGCTCGGGTGCCGCCGCCGCACAACCGTTGCGCGACCGACGCCGCGGTTGGGTTTCCTTTTCCTGACAGCGGAAGTGGGCAGTCGGCGATCCCCTGCCTAGGGGCCTCGCCCCTGCCTCCAAGGGAGCCGCTTGCGGTCAGTGCCTCCCGTGCGAGCGCCCACGCCATCTTGCACTCGCTCGGGCTACTCGGGAATCCAACCTCGGCGTCGACGGACCCCGCGTCCCTGCCAGTGTCGGCCCCCTTGTTGTCAGGCGCTACGCGACATGTTTCTGCTGCTGCAGATGGTTTCGGGGTAGCTGGTACCTGCCTGCCGGGCGCCGCTGCTTCGGCGCCACAGAGCACGGGTCGCATTGATCCCTCAGCCCCCGCCGCAGCTCGCGATTTGGGCACGCCGCCGCAAAGCTGTCCTATGGCCACTTCGCCGTGTCTTCCAGGCTTCCTGCCCCCACCAGGGCTGGAGCCGCCGTCACGGCCGTGTGCCTCGCGTCGCTCTGGGGGCGCCCTCCGCGAGGCCAGAGGCGCTCCAGCCCTTCGCCGACGTGGCGGTTCGTCTGGGTTTTCAGCCATTCGGGATCGCGGCCACGTTGGCCAGGGCACCTGCGCCACCTCATCGCGTCCAGCTGCGCGCTGGGGCCCCAGCTTCGGCGCTCGTCTCAGCGTGGGGGAAGGCTCGGTCGAACGCCCCTCCGCAGGCGCTCCCGCCTGCCCCTCCCGCGCGCGTCCCCCCGCCACTTGGGCGGGCCGACCCCGCTGCGGTCGCCGGCTCCGCCGAGGGGGTCGCAGGGGGCGCACTGGAGCTGCCTGCCGAGGCGCCCCAGAGGGCTCTCGATCTGGCTTTCATCTGCCAGCGGGAGGCGCTGCAGCGGTGCATGTTCATCGTCCAGCTGGTGGGGGGCCGCGGCTACCTCGGAACCGCATGGTTCCTCACGGGGATCAAGCCCCCCCCGTGTCGCGTGACCTGGTGCGGGTGGCGGCAGGCCCTTGCCGCGCCCGTTCCGCCGGCTCCCAGGCCGCCGGTGGAGCCGCCCTCCACGGCGGCGCATCCCACCACAGGGGTGGACGCACGCGACCTGCGTGCACCGGCCGAGGGTTCACGCAGCGGCGAGTCGCTGTAAGCGACGACGCTGCTGCTGCCAGGCGTGCCTGGGCTGAGCGAGGCCGTGAGAGTAGGCACGCGCTCCTCCAGCGATGCTGTTGCGGCCCCGCAGGGAGGAGTTCGTGCCGCTGTCGCGACTCTCGCTCTACCCCTGGCTCCCCTTCAGGGCCGAGTGGCCATTTTGGCAATTTTCACCGTGCTGCCGAAGCCCCTTCCGACGGGGACTCAGGCGCACCGCCCGTCGCTTCCATCGGTTCTGTTGCCAGTGGGCCCCTCGAGTCGACTTGTCCTCCGGGGTCACTACCGCGCCACCGGCCCCTCGAGTTGACCTGTCCTCAGGGGCCGCTGCCAGTTCCGAAGCCTCTCGCGTTGACTTGTCCGCGGGGGATTCGAGGCCGTCTGCACCTGCCGGCACCACGCCTTCCTTTCCCAAGGTCGCGCCCTTTGTCGCTGACCTTTCTGCCTTGCTGCGCTTGTTTCCTGGCGCGAACATCGATATCACCCATTGGGCTGCTGCTTTAGCTCAGGTTGGGATGGGTGCTCGTTGTTCTCTGTCGTCTTTCACCCGCACCTCCCTCAGCGCGTCGGCCCGGGACGGATCGTACGTGTTGGAGCCGCCTCCCCGCGATCCTTGGCCGTGCCCTCCAGCGCCTTCTCTGCCGCCGCCTCCTGTAACCTTGACGGGTCGCGCGCGCGAGCGGTGGCGCTTGAGGCGCGCAGCGCGCACCTTAGCACAGCGCGCCGTTGTTGCGCTAAACTGGCTCACCTTGGGCCATCCCAGCCTCGCTCCCATCGAGGCCCATGTGTGCGCAGCGGCCACGCCCTGCCAGGAGGGTACTCGCGACCGCCTCGAGCGGTTGTGTCGGATCGCAGTTCGCCTTGCCCGCGGCGGCAAGAGCGACTTAGGTCGGGCTTTCTCCAAGTTCGACGCCACTGAAGTCTCGCTCCATGGCCTGGCCACCCATGTTGCAGCTATCGAGGCTTCCTTCGCCTCCTCTTCCCAGGTGCCCGCCCCCATGCGGCAATGCCCGTCCAGCGCGCCTCCTGTGCCTGGATCGTTGGCTTCAGCGGCAGGCTGGGACTCCACCCAGTCTGAGCCCTTCGACCTCCGAGTCAGGGCGTCCCGCATCAAGTGGGATTATTCTCCGACGTTTGATCCCACTCCCTTCCTCGCCGACGCGCGGGTCCGCAAAGCTTTTCACGACCCCGAAACCATGCGTCTTCCGTCGGCCGAGTGGCCATCGGGCCTCCCGGGGGCCCGCGTCCACATGGGCCGTGATCAGCTGTGGGAGCTTCTTCGGAAGTGGGACTCCTGCGGCGCCCTGTACTTGACTCCCACCTCAGACCTGGCTTGGGATGAGGCTTGCGGAGCGTTCAGGGTCCCCAAGGACAGCGAGTACGATCGGCTGATTCTTAATCCCACGGTGGTGAACAGTCGCTGTCAGAGCATTTCTTCCAGCACTCAGCGCCTTGGGCAGGGTTTCCTGCTCTGCCGCATGGGTCTCGCTGCAGGCGAGTGGTTGGTGGTGTCATGCGATGACTTACGCGAGTTCTATTACACCTTTAAGGTGCCACCAGCTCGAGCGAAGCGCAATGCCCTCCGCGTGCGGCTGCCAGTGCGCGGTTCAAGGCATTCAATGCGTGGCGCCCTGACCTCGAGGGCGTGGATGTTTCCCCGTGCTTGAACGCGCTGGCTATGGGCGACAACATGGCCGTGGAAATCGCAAACTCTGCTCACGAGGGTGTCCTTCGCAGCTTCGGGGCTCTTCGCCCCCATGAGCAAGCTGTGCACAGGACTCCGTTTCCGCGTGGCCATTTCGTCGAGATGTTGAACATCGACGATCACACGGGCTTCCAGAAGCTGTCCTGGAATGGCCTAGCTCCCCGCCCCGACGACCCAAATCGTCGTGATAAGGAAGTGTTTGCTGCGTGCGACCGCGGCTACCCTCGCGTGGGGCTGGTCCAGCACCCTGGTAAGCGGACCCGTGGCGCGACTCATAAGGTCGTGGTCGGTGCCGAGGTGGAGGGTCGGATAGGCATCGTGTGCGCGCCTCTTGTGCGCACCGTGGCCCTGTGCCGGCTAACCCTCATCCAAGTGTACCTCGGTCATTCGACCCGCGCGGTGCTAGCGTCGCTCGTCGGATGTTGGGTGCAAGTGTTTCTCTTTCGCAGGCCCATGCTGTCGATTTTCACGCACGTCTACAACTTCCTGTCGTCGTTGTCGACGGAAGATGGGTTCGAATACGAGCTCCCCGTCTCCGTTCGCGACGAGCTGCTAGCCTGCACTTACCTGGCCTTTGTCGCGATTACCGACCTTCGCGCGGGCTACTCCCCCGAAGTGTTCGGCACGGACGCCTCCCTCGGCTGGGGGGGAGTGGTCCGCTCCTCGATCAGTCCACATCTCTCCCAAGAGTTGTGGCGCCGGTCTGAGCACGGAGGGTGGCACACGGTCCTCCACAACCGAAGTTTGCTTGCCGTGCTGGACCGGGGAGTCCCATTAGGCCCCGAGCTCACGCAGCTGCATCGCGATTTGGGGCTCCCTTCCATTGAGCCCCCAGTCGCGCCGCACTGGATAAGCGAACTGTCGGAAGCGCTGCACTTCCGCCTGGCCTATAAATGGGAATTTCGAATGCCGCGTCACATCAACATCCTGGAGGCCACTGTTATCAAGAGTCTGTGCAAGTACTGCTGCGTTCGCATGCCGGACTCTCGGATCCCTGTGCTGCTCGATTCTAAGGTCGCCTTGGGCGCGGCCGCCCACGGTCGCAGCAGCTCTCCAGGGCTTTCCCATGTCCTCAGCACGGCTTTGCCTTACATCTTGAGCGGTGGCTTATACATGGGAGGCCTCTATGTGCCCACCGACGTCCACAGGGCGGATGACCCCACCAGGAATCGGCCTGTGCGCCCCCCCTCCAGGGAGGCTCCTGCGTGGCTGGTCGACGCTGAGGCGGGCGATTTCGGTGGGTTCGATTGGGTCGCACTTGCTGACGCGCATTCTCCCTACCCCACTTGCCTATGGGGACGGCTCGCCGCGCTAGTCCTAGCACAGGGGCTCCTTGCGCGGGGGAATGCCCGGGCCGCCCAGGGTCTGGCGGCACGTCCCCCTCTCTCGCCCGCCCCCGCGGCCGACGCATGGTTTGCAAGCGCGGCCGCCGCAACTGGGGTCGAGGCGCCGGTTTTTCTCGAAGCTCCTGGCACGCTTCCGCAGCCCGACCCAGCGCAAGCCGAGGCTCCAGAGATTCCTAGGCGGAACGCCTCTCCCGCGGTGGGCGGCGGATGCCTCGGGGGAAGGAGCGCCGAAGGTGCCGCTGAGCTCTCCGCGCTTCCCCATGAAGCCTCCCAGGGCGCGTCGCCTTTCGAAGCGCCCTTCAGGCCGGGTGCGGCCCCCGTTGCCGCTGGCCCGCCCGGCGCGCCCGCCCAGCTTTCGGCGGCCAGGCCGAGGCTCGCCGCCCGGGCCGATCCCAAGCGACCCGCCAAGGTTGCAAAGGTGCGGACGGCGCGCGAGCTCCGTCAGCTCAAGCCGGGTGCCGACCGGTCGGCCATGGAACGCCAGTTCCGGCGGTTGGCCACGCCGCACCGCCCGGACAGGGCGCGCCATCGCCCATTGTCCGCATCGGACCGCGCGGACGCCTCTCCACTTTTCTGGTCTTTATTAATTTTTGTTTTGGTCCAGGTTTCTGCGACGCGAAGTCGCTCTGCTGATGCGACGGCTTTCTAACGTTGCACGCCATGGGAGCGGGGAAACAGGCCACAACGCCAGACATAGGGAGCACGGGACTTGCGCGTGCTGCACTCGCGCGTGCGTCGTCGGTTCCCCCCCATCCCCCCCCCCCCCACCTCCCCCCCCCCCCACCCCCCCCCGCCCCCCCCCCCCCCCCCCCCCCCCCCCCCCCCCCACCCACCCCCCCCTAGCTCCCCCACCTCCGCCCCGCACGCCCCCCCCGCCCCACAGGTCCTATATGCAAGAGCGCGGCCGTGGCCAGACGGGCGCGCCGCCGGCGCCTGCCAGTGCTTGCAGCCCGAGCTGGGCGGAGCACGGCCGGATTTCGGGGCCTCCGCCTCTGGGACTCCCTCGGCGCCATGCTCTTCGCGCGGAAGGCGCCATCGGCCAGCTCGTCCAGCGGAAACGGTTCGCGCTGAGCGCCCCCGTCGTGCGCGCGCTGCTCGTGCGCCCGCGGCGCTGCTCTCGGCGCCTGGCGCGGCCGCGCCGCCCCCGGGTCGTAGGGCCAGGCGCACTGCCAATTTCGCGCTGTGGGGCCAGCCTTGCGCGCGCCATCGCGCCGCCGCGTCGGCGGACGAGGGGCGTGAGCCTTTCGCGCTCCTGGAGCCCGGGCCTTGGAGCAGGCGCGCCCGGTGCCCCCTCCAGCAGCGCCCGGCTCGGCAGCACCTCGAAGTGGCGCGACGCGCCGCTTGCGCCGGGGGACGGCGCCCGCGTTCCGCACACTTTTTCCGACCGCGCCCCGCGACGCCAGTCGGACTCGCAGGACGCGCCGCCAGTGGCGTCGCCGCGGGGCTCTCGCCGCGCACCGCCGCCGCGGGGCGCTCGCGCGAGCGCCCGCTCGGCTGGCCCAGCCGCCCGCTTCGCGGCCGCTCCGCCGCCGCGCGGCTCCGGCAGCGACCCCGCTTGCGACCTCGCTTCCGGAGCTCGCGACCCGCCCACGGTCACCGGCTCGGCGAGCTCCGGGAGCGTGCCGGTTGGCGCATTCTCGGCGCGGGGCGCCAGGATCAGCATGGGCCCTCCTGCTCGCGCCGCCAGTGCGCCACCAGCATTACGCGTCGACGGTGCACCCATGCGGGTTCCTGCGGATCGATTGCGGCCGAACGCGCTTGCGCGCATACCCGCGGCCTCGGGGCCCGCCGCCGCCTCCTTCGCCATGCTTGAGGCCGCGCCCCGTGCCGGGGCCAGTCCGAGGTCTCTTGGCCCCGCGGCCGCGCCTCGCGCCGCACTTCTGTCGGTGGACTCGCCCGTTGATAGCGCGGATCTCCCCCAACCTAGCGGAGCCGCGCACGAGAAGGGCTCAGACGCGTTGGCGGCTGCGCCACACCTTCTCGACTCCTTGGAGCCCTCTGCGCGCGCGGCTCGAGGCCTGCCCCAAGACGGGGCGTGCGCTACCTCGGTTGCGATGCGCACCAGCCGAGTCGCTGGCCCAGCGGCCGCGGTTGCGCGGCGCGCGCGTGCCGACCGGCGCGCTCGCGCGCGATTCCTATCCTCGGTCGCCGCTGCCGAGGCCGCTCTCACCGAGGTTATGCTGGGAACAGGCGAAGAGACTGGCGAGAGCGCGGGAGAGCTGGCGAAGCGAATGCAGACGCTCTTAGCCGAGCTCGAGCGGCGCAAGGATGCGATGCGCATCGCCCGCTCTCGTCTTGCTGATTGCGTCAGAGAGGCCGCCTCCGCTGGATTCCCTGAGGCGGCGGCGTACTCGCCCTCGCCTGTGGCAGCGCCAACTGCCCTCGCGGAGGTGGACAGCGCCGCCGAGGCGGAGGCCAGGGTTGGTACGGGCTTGCACAGCGAGGCTGAGCCGGCGCGGCATCGCGACGAGAGTGCCACCCTTGCCTGGCCTCGGCGAGTCCCCCACCCCGCGCGCCGCCGCCGCCGCAGGGCGGCAGAGACGGAGCCTCCCAGCGCTCCCTGGTCAGGCGCTGTTCTGACTTCGGCCGGCGATCGGCGCAAAAGAGCTCTCTACGCGTTCGAATTGTGGTGCGCCGAGGACGCAGGGGTGGCGCCACTTCCGCTGTATCGTAGTGGGATCCTGCTGTCGAGGTTCCTCGCAACGTTCGGCGTGTGGCTGCACGACGCAGGTTTCCCGCTCAACATCCTGGTGCACGCGATCATAGGCGTCCAGGCACGTCTCCCTCATTGGAAGCCCTTTCTCACCGAGGCGTGGGGAGTGGCGAGGGCCTGGAAGCGGTCTCAGCCACCTCGCCTTCGGCCGCCAATGCCACGAGCGCTCTTGCGCGCTATGGTGGCAGTTTGTTTCACTTGGGACTGGCCAGTCATGGCCGCCTTGCTGCTGGCAGGGTTCACGATGTCCTTGAAGCCCGACGAGCTGCTGTCAGCCCGTCGCTGTGACCTTTTGTTGCCTTCGGATTGCCTTGAGTCCTCAGGCAACGCTTGGATGACCATTCCCGATCCAGTGAGCAGCATGTCTTACCCGCCACAGCACGCCTGGTGCTCTGACAAAGCGGTGGTTCGGGTTTTGGAGATGGTCTTTCGGCATTTGGGTCCCACCGATCCTCTGTCGACCTTTGGTCAAAGCGGCTTCCGTACTCGGTGGAACCATTTACTTTTGGCGTTAGGCGTACCGCTCGCCGAGACGCCAGCGGGGTTCCACTTGACCCCTGCTTGCCCCCGCGGCTCAGGCGCGACAGACTTTCATACGGCCACAGAAGATATTGGTCGTATCTTCTGGCGTAGTCGCTGGCGCCAGGCGTCTAGCGCGGAGCGCTTCTTGCACGACGATGCTTCCGCCGCGATGCTTTCCGCCTTGCCTGATGCCGCTCGGGCCCGTGTCACCTACTTCGATGGCGCGAGCGACTTCCTTGTCGCTTCCTTTCTGAACTGTGGCCCCACTGCGTGGCCCCTTCTGCTCGCGGCCGCCCGCCAAAACCTTGTCACTTCGCAAGGGCTTTGAGCCTGGGTATGGCTGCTACGGCCACCTGGCCGTCCAGATGGCCTCGTTGGACGAGGTCGTCTGAGGGCGCCGCACGGCTTGGGCGCGGCGCCCCGTCATCCTTTACGGGTCGCCGCGCGCGCGCCGCGCGCCCGCCTCCGGGACCTGATCGCTTGCGCTGCGTGCGGGAGAATGCGCTTCTCTATTCTCCTTGCCGCTCGCGCCCGTTCAGGTCCTGCAGCTTCTCGGCCCCCTCCCCCCCTCCCCGCCTTACTCAGGCAGGCCTGCGGCGCTGCTACGGCCACCTGGCCGTCCAGATGGCCTCGTTGGACGAGGTCGTCTGAGGGCGCCGCACGGCTTGGGCGCGGCGCCCCGTCATCCTTTACGGGTCGCCGCGCGCGCGCCGCGCGCCCGCCTCCGGGACCTGATCGCTTGCGCTGCGTGCGGGAGAATGATGATGATGATGCTGGTGATGCCGCTGAGGATGATGATGCTGACGATGATGATGGTGACGCTGATTGTGATGATGACGGTGATGCTGGTGTTGCTGATGGTGATGCTGCTGCTGATAATGATGATGATGATGATGATGCTGATGATGATGATGCCGATGCTGATGCTGATGCTGATGATGCTGATGATGATGATGATGAGGACGATGAGGATGATGAGGATGATGCTGATGCTGCTGATGATGATGATGCTGCTGATGATGATGATGCTGATGCTGCTGCTGATTATGATGATGATGCTGATGATGATGGTGATGATGATGTTGATGGTGATGATGATGATGTTGGTGATGATGCTGATGATGATGATGATGATGCTGACGATGATGATGCTTATCCTGATGCTGATGCTGATGCTGATGATGATGCTGATGATGATAATGCTGATGCTGATGCTGATGCTGATGCTGATGATGATGATGCTGATGATGATGATGATGCTGCTGATGCTGATGGTGGTGGTGATGATGATGATGATGATGGTGGTGGTGGTGGTGGTGGTGATGATGATGATGATGATGCTGATGATGATGATGGTTATGTTGATGCTGATGCTGCCGGTGAACATGCTGCTGCTGCTGCTGCTGCTGATGACGATAATGGTGAGCAGGAGGAGGAGGAGGAGGATGATGATGATGATGATGATGATGATGATGATGATGATGAGGAGGAGGAGGAGGAGGAGGAGGAGGAGGGGGAGGGGGATGATGATGATGATGATGATGATTGATGATGGTGATGATGATGATGATGATGATGATGATGATGATGATGATGATATGATGATGATGATGATGATGATGATTATGATGATGATTGATGATGATGATGATGATGATGAGGATGAATGATGATGATGATTGATGATGATGATGATGATTGATGATGATGATGATGCGGATGATTGCTGATGATGATTGATGATGTGATGATGATGATGATGATGATGAGATGATGATGATGAGAGGATGAGGAGGAGGAGGAGGAGAAGAGGAGGAGGACTGGAGGAGGAGGAGGGGGAGGAGGAGGAGAATCAGGAGGGGGAGGGCAGGAGGAGGGAAGGTGGAGGAGGAGGAGGAGGAGGAGGAGGGGAGAGGAGGAGGAGGAGGAGGAGGAGGAGGAGGAAGGAGGAGGGAAGGGAGGGAGGGAGGGAGGGCGGGAGGGAGGGAGGGAGGGAGGGAGGGAGGGAGGGAGGGAGGGAGGGAGAGGGGAGGGAGGAGGAGGAGGAGGAGGAGGAGGAGGAGGAGGAGGAGGAGGAGGAGGAGGAGGAGGAGGAGGAGGAGGAGGAAGGAGGCGGAGCGGAGGCGGAGGGGAGGGCGGAGGCGGAGGATGTGAGCGAGGCCGGAGGAGGAGGAGAAGCAGGAGGAAGGAGGAGGAGGGAGGAGAGGAGGAGGAGGAGGAGGAGGAGGGGGAGGATGAGGGGGAGGAGGAGGAGGAGGAGGAGGAGGAGGAGGAGGAGGGGGATGGAGGGGGAGGAGGAGGAGAAGCAGAGGAGGAGGAGAGAAGGAGGAGGATAAGGAGGAGGAGGAGGACGATGAAGAGAAGGAGAGGAAGAGCAGGAGGAGGAGGAGGAGCACGAGGAGGAGGAGGATGACCAGAGTATATGCAAGATGCACCAACGATTCTGCAAATACCCTCCTGTCCGAGTCCCCTCCCCGTCGATCACTTTTTGCTACAACAAGCGTCCCCTTGAAAGACAAGCACACAGTGGGCCTGCCATTCAGGCGAGAACTCAGTTTTGAGAACGAGCTGTCTTGCGCCCTTTCAGCGACGATGTATCGGTCGGTGGGTGGGTGCGAGGTGTAGAGGAGGAGGAGGAGGATGATGATGAGGAGGAGGAGGAGGAGGAGGAGGAGGAGGGGGAGGAGGAGGAAGAGGAGGATGCGGAGGAGGGGGAGGGGGAGGAGGAGGAGGAGGAGGACGACGACGACGACAAGGAGGGGGGAGGAGGAGGAGGAGGAGGAGGAGGAGGAGGAGGAGGAGGAGGAGGAGGAGGAGGAGGAGGAGGAGGAGGAGGAGAGGGAGGAGGGCACCGAAGGCGAAGATGTATGAACGCAGGCAGCGTAACGAGGTGTCTAGCAGTGCCCCCATTTTGACGAGGGACTGCCTTCATCTATGTGCGTAGCTGCTGCGCAAGGTGGCGCTTCGGGCCATGCACTCTGAGGTCGTCCCAAGCGAGAGCCCCATGTTGGAAAGGAGCCCTTCTCCATTTGTGAAGATGTTACAAAGGCTGTTAGCAAGTTTCGACTTCTGGTCTTGGTGTCAGGAATTTCTCATAACAGGCCAATGGTTTCTTTGCTTTCCGTTCCAGGAATGTAGGTCAACCAGAACTTGGGAACCAAGAGGAACTGGGACGCCTAGACCCGTTGAACTCAACGGACCACGCTAAACCAAAAAACAAACATTGATTTTCCGATGAATGACATAAGCATTATATGCAAGGCTTCGAATCTTTCTTGGACGACGCAGGGTAATATTTTTAGCTCATTGTAAGGTGTCCCTGCCTCTTGTCCGCCTTGCCCTTCAGAATTGAGCATCGCCCGAAAGTGCGAATGCAACTCACACTGCCACGAAGCAGCACACCACAAAAGCTGCGCAGCAGAGCACAACCTAGAAACAGCACCACAAAAGAAACACTATGCACCAGACAGTACAAAGAGCATGGCGCAGGAATCGTCTGGGCAAACCGAGGGGTCTGTGGGAAAGCTTGTAAGACGAATGCGCGCGGCGCTGAGACACATGTGCACGGCGCAAATGTGCGACTCTCGTTTTGATGCCCCCCCTTTCAGTGCGCTAGTTGCAACCGTTTTGTGACAACTACCCCCTTCACCAGTTTAACGATTTCGAGTATCATGCGTCATGGGCATAATTTGTGAGGAAGTCTCATGCGAAACAGCCAGCCCGCCCTACCGACACGCCTGGAGGTGCGACATGGATAAGTTATCTATATGGACAAAGGATGGAACCGGAAGAGTAGGCGGAAGAGGAAGAGGAGGAGTAGGAGGAGCAGGAGGAGGAGCAAGAGGAGGAGCAGGAGGAGGAGGAGGAGGAGGAGGAGGAGGAGGAGGAGGAGGAAGAGCAGGAGAAGGAGGAGAGGAGGAGGAGGAGGAGAGGAGGAGGAGGGGGAGGAGGAGTAGGAGTAGGAGGAGGAGGGGGAGGAGTCGGATCAACGCCAACAACGAGGGCGTAGACGAGGAGGGCCAGGAGGAGGAGGAGGACGACGACGACGAGGAGGGGGACGAGGACGGTCAGGAGGGGCTCCCGCTGGGAGCCCCGTTTTCCCGCTGATCGTCTCCTCCTACGGTTCCAGCGGGGAGGCGGCGGCGGCGGCGCGGCGCTCGGCTGTGCGCCGACTTGGCCGCGCGCCGCCCGGGCGGACGGCAGCACCGCCCTTGTGTTTCTTCGCCAACAGGCGCGCTCTCCCGTCGGCTCCGCGGGCCCCCCGGACCCAGGAGTGCGGGGGACATCCCGAGACAATTCTCAGCGCGCGCGGAAGCCGGTACATGGAGTACCCGAGGGGATGCTCAGGATTACCTCGGAGGTCGTCATGAGATCCTCACCACTGCCGCGGAACGTGCCAGGGCCCTCCCCCATGACTCCCGAGGCTTCCCGAGGAGGGCCCAGGGACCACGAGTGCCCGCGGGGTGGCCACGCCTGCGGGGCAAGGGGGAGGGGGAGGGGGGGGGGGTCAGGCCCGCCAGGCAGCCTCAGCACGGAGGCGCGCCAGAGCCCTCTGCCTTGCTCTCGATAGCGGCGGGGGAGGACGGATGATGATCAGTATCGTTTCATCGATCCCCGTCCCCATCCCCATCCCGATCCCCTCCATCCCACCACCCCAGCTGGGGATATGCCCCCCGAAGCCCGAAGGGAGCAGCCTATATCCCTATCCAGGGGGGTAAATCGGCCAGTCGGGCCCAGGCCACGCCAGTGGGGATAGGGATCGGTGAAACGATGCTCAGATGTCAATGACCAGACGTCGCTGAATATTGTCGGTCCATCTGGGTCATGGTCTATGCAAGCCGTCGCGTCGCCGATTCGCGAGGATGATCCACGAATCGACGTTGACCATGATGGGCGGTGGCCAAGTTTCCGCGTTCAGTCTTGATCATGGCCATCAGTTTCTTTTCCTCCGTAGTGGAGTACCTTTGTAGTGCCCCTCCTGGGACCGCTCGGAGAGAGGGGGGGAAATCGTCCAATCTGTGCTGTGTGCCAGACGAGGGGTATGCGACATGCCTTATTGCGTTGCTTGGAGGCGGGCGGGCTCAACCTTCCCCGCCCCGTCGCTCGTCTGGCGCTCCGCTGAACGCTCTAAGCAACGGTCGTCGCGCCTGGCGTTGGTCGGATGCGGTGCCCCATCCGCAAGAGGGAGAGAGAGGGAGAGGCGGTCGGAGGGAGGGAGAACGACGAGGAAGGGAGAGGGAGGGGGAGGGAGAAGGGAGGAGAGGCGATGAGGGAGTACGACGACGACGACGAGCAGGACCACAGGGCACGACCACGACGGCTGCGGCGGCGGCGGCCGCCCTCGACGACGACGGCGACGGCCCCCTCGGCGAGGCCGCGAGCGCGGCGGCGGCGGCGGCGAGGCCCCGCGGCGGCGAGGCCCGGCCGGCCGGCGGCGCACCCTTTGGTGGGCCTCGCGCCCCCGCGCAGCCCCCCAGGGCCACGCGGACGGCATGGGCCGCCAGCAGGCGCGGGGCGCGCGCGCGCCGCGCGCGCACGCCGCCGCCGCGGCCGCGGGGGGGGCGTCGAGGGTGCAGGGTTTGGAGGTTCGGGGGCGGAGGCTCGGGGACGGAGGCTCGGGGGCGGAGGCTGGAGGGTCGAGGGCGGAGGACCGAGGCTGGGGGGTCGAGGGCGGAGGACCGAGGCCTGGGGGCGGAGGGTCGAGGATCGTGGACGGAGGAGCGAGGTTCGAGGGGGGAGGGTCGAGAATGCGGGGTGGAGGATCGAGGATGGAGGTTCGAGGACCGAGGTTCGGGGACCGAGGTTCGGGGATCGAGGATCGCGGGTCGAGGATCGAGGATGCGGGATCGAGGATGCAGGATCGATGTTCGAGGACCGGGGCCTTACGGTCTCCGAGTTCAAAGGGGCGGAGGATGGAGGTTCGAGGGCCTCTATGATGCAGGGTGGGGGATCTCATGGGCATAGGCTTAGTTGGGATAGGCTTAGTGGGGATAGCCTGAGAACATAGTGGGATAGGCTTAGTGGGATAGGCTTAGTTGGGATAGGCTTAATGGGATAGGCTTAGTGGGATAGGCCTCGACGATGGGGGGGGGGCATAGGCTTAGTTGGGATAGCCCGAGAACCTACTCCGCCCATGAGCGTGCGGATCTGCTCTCGGGGGCTTGTCGTCGATCGATCTGTCGGCGATGCATCGCCGATGACAGGCCGAACTTTCCTGCCTGAGCCGCCCCCCCTAACGTTTTCCCCTCTGGATCTAGGCTTTTGCAGGGTCACTTCGCTCCGAGCGATCAGGTTCGATATCTACCTCCTCCTCCTCCTCCTCCTCCTCCTCGTCCTCCTCCTCCTCCTCCTCCTCCTCCTCCTCCTCTCTCTTCCTCCTCCTCCTCTTCCTCCTCCTCCTCCTCCTGCTTCTCCTGCTCCACCTCCTCCTTCCTCCTCCTGCTCCTCCCTCCTCCTCCTGCTCCTCCTCCTCCTGGCCTGCCCGATCAGGTTCGATTCCGATGCTCCGACGTGTCGATACGGCCTACTGCTTGCGTGGCACGTCGTGCACCCTGGCGCGGTCGATCCGATCCGATTTCGAGTTCGTGCCGACGCGATTCGAGGCAATACCCGATCCGATTTCCCGATTCGGTGCTGACTGATCCTGGGTCCGAGGATGGAGGCCGCGGGCTTTGATGATTCAGGGTCGAAGATCGAGGATGGAGGACGAGGGGCTTGAACGGTTCGGGCATGGGGGTTCGAGGTTTTCGAGTTCCAAGGACGGAGGATCGCGGTTCGAGGTTCAAGCCTTTCTTCTGCGCTTTGAGCGTTTGTTGCTGTGGGCCTCGGGAGGCCTCCTGGGACCTCGGAAGACGTCCTGCATCCTCCGAAGACCTCCAGAGGCAGTTGGATGTCGTCGTCGTTGTCGGCGTCGTCGTCGTCGTCGTCGTCGTCGTGGTGGTGGTGGTGGTCGTCGTCGTCTTCGTCGTCGTCGTCATCTCTCTCCCCTCTCTTCCTCATCCTCCCTCGTCTCTCGTTTATCCTCTTCGTTTCTCCTCCCGTCTCCAGCTCCTTCTTGCTCTCACTTTTCCCCCTCTTCCTTACTCCTCCCTTCTGCCGCTGCTGCTCCTCCTCCTCCTCCTTCTTATCCTCCTCTATATCTTCTGTTCTTTTCATCCTACTCCCTTTTGCTTCTCTTCCTCCCTCCTCCATTCTTCTTCCTTCTTGGCTGGCATAGTGCAGAGTATTTGCAAAAAGCTGGGCTATGCCGCCAAGTAGTGAGCAGTGTGGGAGGTGGAAGCGGAGGAGGGATGGATGGATGAGGTAAGGGAGGTGGATGCGGAGGTTAAGGAGGATGAGGATGCGGTGGAGGGACGAGGGCCCGTGCTGGGATCAGTAGAAGCAGGAGGAGGGTGGGATAAGGAGAGGGGGTCGGCGTCCGGCGCGCAGGGACAACAACTTATAGCGCAGGTAAAGACCCCTCAGCGCGAGCCTCAACTCTCCTGCCTCCCGCCTTCTGCCTCCGCCCCCCTCCCTCTTGATCGTAAGTTTCCTTCCCCTCGTCCTCGTCCTCATTCTTGTCCTCCGCCTCTTCCTCCCTTCCTCCTTCCTCCCTTCTCCCTCCTTCCTCCCGCCTGCTCCCTCCTGCCTCCCCTTCCTAAACAGTATCGTTGTTTTCCCCCTCGTTCTCTTTCCTCTCCCCTTCAAGATCACACTAGGTGGAGCCTCGTAAAAACTTGAGCGAATTCATGCATGCCCTCTTCCCGTCCCCCTTCTCGCCTCACCCCCTCCTCCTATCTCTTCCTCCTCTTCTCTCGTCCTCTTCCTCTTCCTCGTGCCTCCTGCTCCTTCTCGGTCCTTCTCCTCGTTCCTCTTCCTCCTTTTTTATCCTCCTCGACTCTCTTGCTCCTCTTCCTCCTCCTCCTCCTCCTCCTCTTTCTCCTCATCCTCTTTCTCCTCATCCTCATCTCTTCTCATCCGCCTCCGCCTTGTCGTCTTCTCTTCTTCTCTCCGCAGGACGGCGGCATCATCCAGGTCTTGAAGGACCTCTCGGAGAAGGAGCGCCCCTTCTCCCCCCCCCGCCCCTTCGTTGGTGAAAGAGCAGCTCAGGAGAAACACATCAGAGAGAGAGAGGGAAGGAGGGGGCCTGGGTGAGGACGGGTGAGGGGGAGGAGGAGGAGGAGGAGGAGGAGGAGGAGGAGGAGGAGGAGGAGGAGGAGGAGGAGGAGGAGGAAGAGGAGGAGGAGGAGGAGGAGGAGGAGGAGGAAGAGGAGGAGGAGGAGGAGGAGGAGGAGGAGGAGGACTGCTGTGCCAACCCCTAGCTCCCGCAGCGCAGTTCGAGTTCCTGGTCCCGTCTCACAAGCAAACGATCCTTCAGAGGCTGAGAAGATCAGTTGCAGGAGACTGTAGATTCAGGCAGAAATTCGTAGAGCTCAATACTTCGAATTGAGAGCTCATGATGGAGATCGAGATTCTCAAGAGGAGCAGGTTGTCCTTGGAGCAGAGGCCAAGAAACTCTCCCTTCTTCCCTCCTTGAATCTTTCCTTTGCCCCAGGTCCTTCTAGCCCTGCTCCCAGTTCCCCACATGCGCCATGACGGCGAAGGCCAAGTCCGCCATGTGACAGTCCAGGTAAGGGGTCCAAATGAGTATTGGGTTTGGCTGGCCTCCAGCTTGTGTGGCTTCCAGCTTAAAGTTTCCACCGAGCCCCAGCCTCCAGCTTGACTGGCCTCTGTGCATGGCAAGGCAGCTCTGGGACCCCTTACCCCTCCTCCTCACTCCGCCCCCTCGCGTCGGACCGACGACGCCAACGAGCTGCCGTCGGCCGCGGAGGTCTAGGCGGGGCGTGAGGAGGAACAGCAGCGAGAGAGTTTTGTGGAGGACAGTGTCTCCTTCCTTTCTTTTCTCCTGCTCTGTAGTCCCGTGTGCCCCGCTTGCTGGACCATCTTTCCTGACTTTGAGGAGGAGGGGGAGGAAGAGGGGGAGGATGATGGGGAGGAGGAGTGGGAGGTGGAGGAGGAGGAGGAGGAGGAGGACGAGGATTTGGAGGATTTGGAGGATTTGGAGGATTGGAGGGTTTGGAGGATTGGGAGGAGGAGGGAGGGAAAGGAGGAGGAGGAGAGGAGAGGAGGAGGAGGAGGAGGAGGAGGAGGAGGAGGCGGAGGAGGAGGAGGAGGAGGAGGAGGAGGAGGGGGAGGAGGAGGAGGAGGAAGAGGAGGAGGAGGAAGAGGAGGTTGAAGAGGCGGAGGAGGAGGAGGCGGAGGAGGCGGAGGAGGTTGAGGATTTTGATGAGGATGATGATGCTGCTTATGATGATGATGAGGAGGAGGAAGGGGAGGCGGAGGATGAGGAGGCGGAGGAGGAGGAGGAGGTGGAGGAAGAGGAGGATCAGGAGGAGGAGGAAGAGGATGATGATGATGATGATGATGATGATGATGATGATGAAGATGCTGATAAGGATAATAATAGTACTAGTCAAAATAGAAGTAGTATGAATGGCAATAGTGATTGTAGTAATGCTGATAATCATATTACGGATGATAAGAATACACAGGGTAACAGTATTAGTAAGTACATATTATTAATACTAAGAATACTACTACGAAGAATAATAATCGGAATAAAAAGACTAATACTAAACGTATTAGTAATAATAAAAATAGTAATAATAAGCAGAAGAATAAGAAACATAATAATAATAAGTCGAATAAGAGTAATAATACTAGTAATAAGACTAATAAGAATAATAATAATTAGAATACTAATAAGAATAATAAGAAGAATAATAGTAATACGAAGAAGAAGAATATGAATAATAATACGAAGACTAATCATAAGAAGATGAATAATAATAACAGTAATAAGAATAATCATGAGAAGAAGAATAAGAAGAATAATAATATTAATACGAAGAAGGAGGAGGAGGAGGAGGATGAGGATGGAGGTGGGGGAGGAAAGGTAGGCGGTGGAGGAGGGGACAGGGGGAACGCGAACAGAACACGGGCGATCCAAAGTGTGCTCC
The DNA here is from genome assembly GCA_963575745.1 of Prorocentrum cordatum. Classification (NCBI taxonomy): domain Eukaryota; class Dinophyceae; order Prorocentrales; family Prorocentraceae; genus Prorocentrum; species Prorocentrum cordatum. The sequence goes on along the minus strand of CAUYUJ010015129.1, from coordinate 77,530 downwards.
TGGGATAAACTATTTGGTTCACCCCAAAAGCGTCTTGGGCGTTTTTCTACCGTTGTGTGGTTCGGGCTCTTGGCAAGCTACATGCACAACGAACGCGCTGCGTTGTTGTTGTTGTTGTGGTTGTTGTTGTTGTTGTTGTTGTTGTTGTTGTTGTCGTTGTTGTTGAAGTCTCATTTCTGAAGAGTATTTCTTATTGATCCCCCCTCACCGGTGCATACGGTTTTTTCTCAATCAAAGTGTGCCTTTCGACGCTCGCACCTTGTTTTTTGACAGGGAAAGTCTTGGTGCTCAAACTGGGCCCCTGGCCCCCCGGATTACAACAACAACGGCTCGGCTCCCGCCTGAGACGTCCTCAAAATTTACTCAGGACCCCCGCTCTTGAGACTTCCCCACAATTTACTCAGGATCGGTGCTCCCGCCTGTGATTTCTTCGCAATTTAGTGAGGACCCCCGCTCCCATCTGAGACTTGCTCGCAATTTACTCAGGAACGGCGCTCCCGCTTGAGACTTCCTCGCAATTGAATCAAGACTTCCTCGCAATTTAATCAAGACCCCCGCTCCCGCCAGAGAACCCGTCACATTTTATTCAGGAATTGCGTTCTCGACTGTGACCTCCATGCAATTTGCTCAGAAATCGCGCTTTCGACTTTCAGGAAACACGCTGCGCGAAGGACGCCGTTACAATTGACTTAGTAATCGCGCTCTCGCCATACTCAGGCATCCTGCTTGAATGTCCCACCCGCCCGACCCGCCTGTCAGGGGATCTCCCGCACGTCGTGGGCTCCCGCCCGAGATTTCCTTCAGGAACGGCGCTTTCGCCTAGGACTTCCTCGAACGTTCACGCTCTTACCTTCCTGATCCTCCTCCCTCTCCCTCCTCCCTCCTCCTTCCTCTCCTCCCTTCTCTCTCCCTCCTCTCTTCCCTCATCCTTATGCCTCTCTGCCCGATCCTCTCTCCCTCCTCCCTCCTCCCTTCTCCCTCCCCTCTCCTGCCTCCTCCCTCGCTCTTTCTTACTCTCTCTCCCCTCCCTCTCTGTCTTTCTCTACCTATCTTATCTGTTTTTTGTCCCCCCTCTCTTTCTCTCTGTCTCCAATCAACCGCCCCCCTCTTCGTTCCTTCTCTCCTGGCGCTTTCGCTCTTCCTTCGTCCCTCCCCCTCCCTTCCTCCCACTCTCCCTCGTTCTCCCCCTCTTCGTTTTGCAGGGCCCACACCAATTCCAATGGCGTGCACATGTACGCCCATGAAGGACTGTTCGCCCGTTCAGGTTTGCCCGCCTGTCTAAGCCCGCCGCCCCTCGCTAAGAGAAATAATCCCCCCAAAGCGGGTGTGATCGAAGACAAAAAGGGCGGGTATCGAAGGTGTGGGATCTCGTTTTGAATGACACGCGGGCAAGTAAGAGCGAACAGTCTTATAACGATTGTTGTTGTTGTTGTTGTTGTTGTTGTTGTTGTTGTTGTTGTTGTTGTTGTTGTTTTTGTTGTTGTAGTATCTTGTTCGGCTCGTCGCTGTGGAGCATCATGTCAGTAGCGATTGTTGATTTCTTGCCGAAGCCTGCTCCTTGTGTTCCCTGCCGTCTTCGCTCCCGCTCCCCCGCTCCTGCTGCCCCCCGTTCCTCCGCTCCGCGCGCAGAGCTGAACACGCAAACGCAACGCCCTAGCGTCGGTCTAACACTGGCGCGAAACAAGCCTGGATGCCCCGCGACCATCCAGCAGCGACGGCCGGAGAAACACACAACGAACGCAACAATGAACATATTGTAGGGAGGAGTACACGCCCGGAAAAAGAACTGAGGACGCTGTAGACGGCGATATTAGACAACGCAATCAATTGATCTGAAAACGCCAGGAATTCGCAGCTAAAAACGCAAAGCGCAAATGACTCGTTCTTTGCATTGTTAAATTTCTTTGCTGGGACCTTTAAGCGCAAAGACAATAATTCCCCGTGCGCCCCGAGTTCATAACTGGAACTGGAAAACAATCCCAGAACAGATTTAGGACGAACGAAGCTAAGTCAGACGCGCGCGAAACAATTTAAAGTTTTGGATGTGTGTCGCTACCCCGTTAGGGGGGCCTTTCCGTGGTCCCGCTGGGGGACACCAGTGACTGACGCCAAGTGGCCTTCGGCCTTCCTGCAGCACCTCTGGAGGGAGCCTTGACACCGCTCTGAACCAAAGCTTCGGAAGATGATGATGAGGACCATGACGACGATGGCAATGGTGATCGTGATGAGGGGGATGATTGTGGGGGTGTTGATGCTGTTCATGTTTATGCTGATCGGGATGATGTTGACGACGATGAAACTGATGATGAGGACGATGCTGATGCGGATGCTCGCGACGTTGATGCTGATGAATCTGATTATGCTGACCATGATGGTGATGATGATGATGATGATGATGATGATGCTGATGGGCGTCTTGATGATTTTTGATGATGACTATTGTGATGAGGTTGTTGGTGATGGTGATGCGATGCACGCGATAATGCTGATGCTCATGCGATGTTGCTGCTCCTTATGATGATGGTGATGGCAATGGTGATGATGATGAGGATGAGGTTTACGATGGTCGTGATGATGCTTCCGATGGATGGTTAAGACGGTGATGTTATTGCGGCTGCTGATGATAATGATGTTGATGATGTGGATGCTGATGGTGATGCTAATGATGAGATGATGGTGTTGGTGTTGTGGTGGTGCTGCTGGTGATGATGATGATGCTGGTAGCGACGACGATGATGGTGCTGATGATGATATGGTTGCTGCTGCAGTTGCTGCTGATGATGACGATGGTGATTGTGGTGATGCTGATGATGATGATTAACGTTGTAATGTTGACGATTCTGATCGTGGTGATGATGATGGTGATAATGGGGGTGGTGATGGTGATGCTGCTGGTGATGGTGATGACGATGCTGATGACGATGGTGGTGATGATGCTGATGACGGTGATGATGCTGCTGCTGATGATGATGATGATGATGATGCTGATGGGCGTCTTGATGATTTTTGATGATGACTATTGTGATGAGGTTGTTGGTGATGGTGATGAGATGCACGCGATAATGCTGATGCTCATGCGATGTTGCTGCTCCTTATGATGCTGATGCTGATGATGCTGATGCTGATGATGATGATGATGATGATGATGATGATGATGATGGTGAGGATTTTTTATGATGTTATTGATGATGCCAATGTGGCTGATGGCGGGCTGCCGTGACACTGATAATGGATACGTTGTAGTGAGGTGAAGGCCGGTCGCTGACGCGACGGGCACGGGGCCGGCACATTTTTCCTCGCCAGCCCGAGGGCGCGCCCGTGCGCGTCCTCCGCCTCTTCCTGCCTCCTAGTCCACCTCCGTCCCTCCCTCCCTCCTTCTTCCTCCTGCTTCTCTCGTTCCCTCCTCCCTCCCTCCTCACTCCCCTTCTCCGTATCCTCCTCCTCTTGCCTCCTCCTCCTCTTGCCCCCTCCTGCTCCTTCTCCTCCCGCCTGTTCCCTCCTTCCTTCATCCTCCCCCTTCCTAGTCACCTACTCCTTCGGGGCTTCGTTTCCTTCTCCGTCCTCCTCTTTCTTCTCTTCGTTTCCCTCGTCTGACATCCGCCAGTCTGATTTTCAATGCCCAGCCCCACGGGTCCCGACCTCTTCCCACGGGCCAGAGTTTCGCCCCAGATCCGTTTTTGGATGGCCCCACGGTCCGGAAACGGGCCCCAGTGGCCGAGATCGAGGGAGAACGTCAGTAGTGAACAAATCAGATCGTTCCATTCCTTCCCAGTTTCTTCTCCCCCCTCCTCGGTCTGTTTCCTCCCCTCTCCTCCCCTCTCCTCCCTTTTTTCCTCCTCCTGCCTCCTCCTCTTCCGCTCCCTTTCGCGTGCTTCGTCCTTCCTCCTTCGTCCTTCCTCCTTCGTCGTCGTCGTCGTCGTCCTCCTCCTCCTCCTCCTCCTCGTTCTCCCCTGCGCGCGGCCAGGCCAACGCCCAGCTCGACGGCCTCCGCAAGGCCCTCCCCCCTGCGCCCCCCCCACCCCCCGCGCTGCGCGCGCCGTGCGGGGTCTCCCCTTCCGCCCTGCGCCCCCGGCGAGGCCGAGACCGCGTCTCTGCAGAACTTCCAGGTCCTCGCCCAGAACCTCAAGGACCGGGGGCTCGTGGCCGCCTCGCCCAGGGCCCCCTGGCGGGGCAGCAGCCCGTGGGGGGCCACCCGCCCGTCTGCTCCTTGCCCGGCCCGGGAGGGGCGGGAAGGGCGGGAGCCCGGAGGACGGGGCGCGGGTGGGGGGGGGAGGCGGCGGGAGGGACGAAGGAGGGTGAGGAGGGCTGTGGAGGGACAGGGGTGCTGATGCTGATGCTGCTGCTGCTGGTGCTGCTGCTGCTGCTTCTGCTGCTGCTGATGATGACGATGGGGATGGTGATGGTGATGAAGATGAAGATGAAGATGATGCTGCAGATGGTGATGATGGTTTCGCTGATGTGGATGAGGATGAGATAATGCTGCTGCTGATGATGATGATGTTGATGGTGGTGATGTTGATGAGGATGATGATGAGGATGAGGATCCGGATGAGGATCAGGATGAGGATGGCAATGATGACGATGCTGCTGCTGCTGATCATGATGACCGTGCTGAGGATGATGACGATGATGATGCTGATGATGATGCTGATGATGAAGACGATGATGATGATGGTGATGACGATGACGATGATGATGATGGTGATGATGGTGATGCTTATGTATTTCATTATGTGCTGGACCACAAGCAACCTTCCACAAGAAACCCAACCCTGAGACCCCAGGATGTCCATTTGATGTTTTGTATGGGGACCTCACGCTTTCCATCGTAGAAACATCCGAACCCAAGAGTCCCATTGCACCGTGGAGGCCAGCATGGTGTTTCTTGGCATGGGCTTCCACTCTATGATGATGGTTACGATGACGATGACGATGACGATGATGATGATGATGATGATGATGATGATGATGATGATGATGATGACGGCGCCGACGACGACGATCAGATGACCATGATGATGACGTTGCTGCTGATGATGATGCCGATGCCAATGATGACGATGATGACGGTGTTGAAGATAACGATGAGGCTGATGATGATGGTGATGATGATGACGAAGACGACGATGGTGATGATGATTATGCTGCTGATTATGATGATGAGGACATAATGATGGTGATCATGGTGATGATGGTGATGATGCTGATGATGATGATGATGATGTCATGGCGACAACAACGATGATGTTGCTGCTGATGATGATGATGCTGATGCCAATGATGATGATAATGATTATTCAGGTGATGATGATGCTGATCATGCTGATGCTGATGATGCTGATGGCGATGATGATGCTGATGATGCTGAGGAGGAGGACGAGGGCGATGACGATGAAGATGCCGATGAAGCTGATGATGCTGATGATGCTGATGCTGAGGATGCTGCTGATGATGATGAAGGGGAAGACGAATCTGATGATGATGCTGATAAGGACGCTGCTGATGCTGCTGATGATGATGGTGATTTTGAAGATGATGCTGCTGCTACGAATGAAGAAGAAAACGAACATGATGCTGATGATGATGATGGCGGTGATGATGCTGATGCTGGTGTTTATGATGATGATGATGATGATGATGATGATGATGATGATGCTGATGATGATGATGATGATGATCATGGTGATGGTCATGATGATGATGGCGATTTTTTATGATGATATGGATGATGTCGATGATGCTGTTGATGAAGATGATGATTCTGATGATGCTGATGCGGAGGATGCTGCTGATGATGATGAAGGGGAAGACGAATAAGATGATGATGCTGATAAGGATGCTGCTGATGCTGCTGATGCTGATGGCGATTTTGAAGATGATGCTGCCGTTACGGATGAAGAAGAACACGAACATGATGATGCTGATGATATTGATGACACTGTTGATGATTATGTTGATGACGATGATGTCGACGACGACGATGGCGATGTTGATGGTAACAATGGTGGTGATGGTGGTGGTGGTGATGATGCTCCCGCTTTTGGCCACGCTGGGGAGTATGATGATGATTCGGATCATGATGAGGAGCAGGACGATGGGAGGGAATTATCAGTTCTTGACGCTTCGTTTACCCCGGCCAGCACATCAAGAACCAATGCCTAGGCGAACTGCATTGACCAGTGACGCGTAGGAACACTTAGTGGAACAAACAGGGGGGCAGCCGTCAACACGAAGCTCGGGATCAGCCTGCGCAGTCCCAGGAGTCAACTGGCCCCCTTGGTGGTCTCTTATTGGTGGTCTCTTGGGGCCGTCTTTGTGGCATTGCGGGCTCTCTTGGGGCCATCTTGGAGGACAGCTATCTAGGAAGGGTGGTCCCTGGAGCCCGAACAGTAGCCTCCGTTGGCCCTCTGGTGGAGCCATTGGGACGCTCGTGGGGCTGCCTTGGAGCCCTCTTGGGCGCTCTTAGACCATCTTGGAGCCATCTTGAGGGCACAGCAGCCCACTGAAAGCGAAACGGCGATAATGCAACAACCATTTGGTTTCCATAGAAATGGTTTGGCAGGGTTTTGCCATCTTGGGGTATCCTTGATGGACTCCGTGGCCACTCGGAGCCGTCTTGGAAGGGCCTTGTGGCCTCTTGATGGCATGTGGGATGCCACCTGGAGCCATTTTGGGAGAACTTGTGCCATCCATCTTGGATGACATCTTGAGCTACCTGCGGCCTGATGTGTCCATGAGGCCCGTGGGGCCTCTGAGACTTTCGGGGCCTGTGGGACTTGTGCGACCTCTGGGACTTGTACGAACTTCGGAGCCTCTGCGACCTGTGGGGCCTGTGAGGCCTTTGAGGCCTGTGCGACCTGGGGGACCTGTGGTCCCTGTGGGACCAGTGGCCCCCCCCCCCGTAACTTCTCTAAGACCTATGGGGCTTGGGGGACCTGTGAGACTTGTGGGGCCAGTGGCACTTGTGCGGCCTGTGGAACTTGTGGGATTTGCGAGCCCTGTAGGACGTGCGGGATTTGTTGGACCTGCGGTGCCTCTGTAGGGCTTGTGGGGCCTGCTGGATCTGTGGGGCCTGTGGCACCTGTGGGACTTTGGGTCCTGTGCGACCTGTGGAAATGGTGGGACCTGTGAGACTGCCTGGTGAGACCTGTGGGGCTTGTGTATCTTGTGGGGCCTTTGAAACAGGTGGGCCCTGTGTGAACTGTGGGACCTGTGGGAACCGTAGGGCCTGTTGGTCTCCAGCTCGAGACTTCCTCGAGGTTCAGGTTGCCACGTGCCACAGGTATCCCGATGACCGTCTCCGATTACTAACATGAAGTGCGGGCCCCATAGGGAGGGGTCTCCCGCCCGAGACTTCGTCGGGATTCAGGCTCCCAGATTACCAAGCCTGTGTTTTTTAGTGGGTATCCCAATGGTCGCCTCGAATTACTAACATGAAGTGCGCGCCCAATAGGGAGGGGGTTCCCGCTCGAGACTTCCTTGGGATTCAGGCTTCCAGGTGTCACCAAACGTTTGTGTTTACAGGGTATCCCGATGGCCGCCTCGGGTTAGTAACATGAAATGCGGGCCCCATAGTGGAAGGGCTCCCGCCCGAGAATTCCACGGGATTCAGGTTCCCAGGTGCCACCAACAGTTTACGTTACAGCGTATCACGATGGCCGCCTCGGATTACTAACATGAAGTGCGTGCCGCATAGGGATGGCCCCCTCCCCGCCCGAGACTTCCTCACGATTCACTCACAGACAAGGCTCTCGCTCGAGACCTCCTGAAGGCGTGTGTGTGCGCGTGTGTGTGTGTGTGAGAGTGTGTGAGCGTGTGTGTGTGTGTGTGTGTGTGTGTGTGTGTGTGTGTGTGTTTGTGTGTGCGTGGTGAGTGTCTGAATATGTCGATGACGATGACGATGACGACGACGATGCTCATGATGATACTGAGGATGAAGTTGATGATGAAGTCGATGCTGAAGTTGATGATGGCGATGCGGATGCTTATTGGTGATGAAGACGAAGATGAAGGTGACGGCGAATCTGAATACTGATACGAATGCTACGAATACCAATATTATGATACACACGCTGCTGATGATGATGCTGATGCTGTTGATGCTGCTGATGAGGATGATGCTATTGTTGCTGATGCTGATGTTGATGCGGCTGCTGATGCTGATGATGATGATGATACTGATGATGATGATGATGATGCTGATGCTGATGACGATGATGACGATGACGATGACGATGCCGATGACGATGATGCTGCTGATGATGATGATGATGATGATGATGATGATGATGATGATGATGATGATGATGATGATGAGGGTGAGGGTGAGGGTGAGGGTGAGGGTGAGGGTGGTTGGATGATGTTGGTTCCTGCGCGGGGGGTGTCCATAGAAGACAAAAAACCCGATTTAGGATGTGGGAACATTCGCGGCGGGTTTGCCATCATGATGTCTGCTGGTTCTGCACACAGCAGGCAACGTGCCAGTACTCCCGCCGTCCCTGTCAAAACCAATGCAACGACGATTCCGATGCTCTGACGATCTGGTGCGGCCCGATGCTTGCACGGCACTGATCAGATTCGGTTAGGATTCCGTGTCGGTGCGGCCTGATTCGTTGCACATCCGATCCGCTCCGATGTGGCGACTCGACGCTGACCGCACCTGCCAAGCAAGAGAGGGAGGTCACGACGAATCGGCTACGGTACACGTAAAATGAGTAGGAGTAGGAGAAGGAGGCGGAGGAGGAGGCGGAGGAGGAGGCGGCGGAGGAGAAGGAGGCTGAGGCGGAGGAGGAGGAGGAGGAGGCGGATGAGGAGGAGGAAGAGGAGTGAGGCCGAGGAGGAGGAGGAGGAGTGCTGCTGCTGCTGCTGCTGCTGATGATGATGATGATGATGATGATGATGATGATGACGATGATGCTGATGCTGATACTGATGCGGCTGATGATGATGCTGATGATGATGATGATGATGCTGATGGTGATGATGATGCTGATGGTGATGATGATGAACATGATGATGATGATGATGATGATGATGATGATGATGATGATGATGATGATGATGATGATGATGATGATGATGATGATGGAGGAGGATGAGGAGGGGATGGAGGTGGAGGAGTGAGGCCGAGGAGTGACCCTGCACTGGAGCGACCTGTGGTCCAGACCCACAGGGGTCCCCCCAGCACTGGCCTGCGCGCTTCTGCCGGGCCCCTTGGCGGCCCCCCAGTGCCGCGCACCAGCGGCCGCTCGTGTCTGGGCCGACTTCTTGCGCATAGCCAGACAGGGCAGAGCAGAGCACGCCAGGTCAGGTCAGGTCAGAAGCCGTGCATCTGTAAGACGCGTTGGCAAGAGCATCTGGATCACTGTTGGACCCGTATCAGAGAAACTATGTATTCAGTTTGTGTCGGGGTTTCGGTTTTCTGCTATGCCTGGCGGCCCATAGGGGCCAGACGGATCGCGAGGAGGCGGAGGAGGAGGAGGAGGAGGAGGAGGAGGAGGAGGAGGAGGAGGAGGAGGAGGGGCCATCTGTGGTTGTGGCTCCTCGCGTTTCTCCGGCCTGCCTCTCTCCCCTCCCCCTCCTCCCTCTCTCCCTAAACCCCCTTCCCTCCTCCTCCCCCCGCCCCTCCCCCCGAAATGGGACGAATTACAACCGACTAGTCCCAATTCCAACCGTTCGGAGCGAATTGCAACCATAAATGGGACCAGTTACAACCATGGGATCATCATAAGTACTTCTTTCTTATTCAGAAGTATTTCTTTCTTCTTCAGAAGTACTTCTTTCTTCTTCAGAAGTACTTCGATTCCTTAGGATCCCTTATGATTCCTTAGGATTCCTTAGGATCCTTAGGATTCCTTAGGGTCCTTGGGATTCCTTGGGATCCTTAGGAATATTTGCGAATCCATGGGGGTCTTGAAAAATCCTTAGGGGAAGGGGGCGCTTTGGGGGCCTTCTTGAGTTCGCTTTGGGCCACTCTTAAGGCCCGCTTGGGGCCTTCTTGGAGACCTCCTGGGGCCCTTATTGACTTTTCTTGGCGCCCAAATAAGCCCTAGAATGGCCAACGCTCGAGGGCTGCAGGAGGACCAACTTTTGAGGTCAATACTACGCAAATTACTACCACTTCGACCTACTGCTACGACTTCTGCTACGACTACTACTGCTGCAGCTACTACTACTACTACTACTACTACTCCTACTACTACAACCACTACTATTCTTTCCTGTCTCTACTACTACGCCTACTGCTTTCAATAATATTACTTCTACTGAAGCGACGCCGACTACTACAACTACAACAACAACGGCTACTACTACTAGTACTGCTATTCGTGCTGCCAGCACTACCACTTCTGGTACCATGACTACTACTATACTCACTACTAGGACTAGTACTAGTAGTAGTACTACTACTACTACTACTACTGCGACTGCTATTACTACTACTACTACTACTATAAGTATTGCCAGTACTACTTCTGTCACTACTATTACCACTACTACTACCACTACTGCGAATGACCACGACTGCTACCACTACGACTATTACGAGTCTTGCTTTGCCTGCTACGACTACTACTACAACACTACTCGTACCACTTCCAACACCACCATTACTACGACTGCAACGACTCAATCTATTCTCTACTACTACTACTACTACTAATAATACAACGATTATTATTACTACTACTACGAGGCGACGGCTACTACTACTACTGCTACTAGTACTACTAGTACTTCTAGTACTACTACTACAACAACTACTCCTACTACTACTCCTGCTACTACTACTACTACTACTACTACTACTCTTAATCTTACTCTTTTTGTGAGTACTACCACTACCACTACTACCACACTACACAACTGCTACTACTACTGCTGCTACTATTATTATAACGGCTTCCGCCACTACTACTAATGCTAGTACTACTACTGGTACGACTACTATCGCTACTACTACTACTACTACTACTACTACTACTACTACTACCACTACCACTACCACTACCACCACTACTACTACTACTACTACTACTACTACTACTACTACTACGACTATTACTACTACTACTACTACTATTACTACTACTACTATTACTATTATTATTACTACTACTACTACTAGTACTAGTACTACTACTACTACTACTACTACTACTACCCCTTCCACTACCACTACCACTACCAGTACGACTACTCTCGGTGATCATAATGCTACGATCTTTATGGATACTACTACTACTACTACGACTTTTATTCCTCCTACTGGCCATTCTACCACTATTCTTAGTACTACCACGACCAATACTACTAGTATTTCTGCTGCTACTCTTACTTCTGCTGCTACGACTGCTACTTCTACAACAACAACAACTACTACTACTAGAAAGCCTGCAACGACGACGACGACTACGACGACGACGACGACGACTACTACTACTACTACTACTACCTTGAATAATGCTACTACTACTACTACTATTACTACTACTACGACTACTACTACTACTACTACTACTACTACTACTACTACTATTACTACGACTACTACTACTAATACGAATACTACTACGACTATTGCTGCTACTACTACTACTACTACTACTACTACTTTACGGATACTACGACGACTACGACTACTACGACTACTACTGCTACTACTACTACTACTACTACTACGAACAAAAAATAATAGCGGTAGGTGAACCACCCTTGGGCGATTACAATGCGAACCATCGTTTCGTCTTTCGGCCAAAACGCCGGAATCCCGATTTTGAATCCCCGGCACGGCTTCGAATCCCAGGCGGGTCGTGCGGTGGCACGCGGCCCCCTACCAATCCACGCGACCAGCGGTTTTTTGTCGGAAGGGGGGGGGGGTCACGACCCCCCCCCCGTCCGACACGGATCCGCCTCCGAGTCGGACCCCCCCCCCTGTTTGGGGGGGGTCGGCAACATGACCCTACCTCGTAGGATAATTCGAAAAGTCGATAATTCGATAATTCGATAATTCGGCGCGCCGATGCCTGCGGCGATGTGCCTTTCGAGCATTGCCGCCGCGGGTTTAGGGTTTAGGGTTTAGGGTCCACTAGCCCAAACTTGCAGCCCACTTGACCGTGTCCCACCCACCCATGACCCAAGACATATTGATCTCGATGCGGTATCAACACGCGACTCGCAAAACGACGACGAGGACGACACCGATGACGACGACGTTGATATTGTTTTCAAAACGACGACGACGCGGCCGCGCAAAGACACTTGGGACGCGGCTGCAACGGCGATGCGGCCCGCGCGCGTGACGACGCGATTTGGGGGACGACGCTCATGCAGCGGTGCATCGCTGGCGGCGTTCGCAGGGTGCTGGCGGCCGCCGAGAGGTAAGCGCGGCGCGCACTGGCACTGGTCCTGGCCAGGCGCGCGGGGGACGACGCTCATGCAGCGGTGCATCGCTGGCGGCGCTCGCAGGGTATTCACGGCGCGCCTGGCACTGGTCCCGGCCAAGCGCGCGGGGGGGCTGCGGAGCGGGCAGCCACGGGTGTGCGGGGGATCTCTCGGCGCGAGGAGGCCGTGCGAATCGTCAACCCCGCGGCCGAGCGGCGCCTGACCGGCCGCGTCGCCGGTGCTGCGGGCCGCGACGGGATTAGCAGATCCTCCCAGAACGCCATTCCTGGCGCTCCGAGGGCAAGGATCTGCGTGAGGGGTGCGCCAAAATGGGGGGGGGGGCGGCCGAAGGGGGGACTTTAGGGACGCGGAAGGGGTTTCAGGATTTAAATCTTTATAGGCTCTTAGTTTTTAGGGTTTAGGGTCTAGCCACGATTGCAACTTGCCCACGAACCCACCTGCGGTGGCCGTCAATCCCACCCGCAAGCCACCCCACCATAAAGATCATCTCTCCCCTCGTGAGAACCGCATCGAATACAGCGTCGACGACGAGGACAACGACGACGGCGACGACGGATGTGCGATCCAGTTGGCACGCGAGTGCTTTAACGGGCGGGACGAGTCGGGTCGGGCGGAAGAGGTTCTGCACGCATGCGCAGGAAACGCTAGTCGGTAGAATCAGTGGATCGGGTCGCTACGGAAGGCACTTTGTATTGTAAAATACAGGAGATTCTGCACGCATGCGCAGAATGTCCTATTTGTTGCAGTGGACGGAACGGGTTTACATAAGGGGGGCGCATAGGATTGTGGGTGGTTTACATAGCGGGTCGTAAAGATCCCCATAGCAGGCTCGATCAAGGAGTGCGCCTGGGAACAGGCATGATCAGGAAATCGTATGTTTTGCATAGGATTGTGGGTGGTTTACATAGCGGGTCGTAAAGATCCCCATAGCAGGCTCGATCCAGGAGTGCGCCTGGGAGCACGCATGATCAGGAAATAGTTTTTTTTGCACAGGATTGTGGGTGGTTTACATAGCGGGTCGTAAAGATCCCCATTATAACCACATCGAATACAACGTCGACGACGACGACGACGACGGCGACGACGGATGTGCGATCAAGTTGGCACGCGAGTGCTCTAACGGGTTAAAGATGCTGCACGCATGCGCAGGAAGCGCGAGGTGTTCCAGGAGATGGAGGCGATGTTATAAGGGGTTCGCATTTTATATGGTAAAATACAAGAGATTCTGCACGCATGCTCAGGATGGAGCATGCACATGATCAGGAAATATTTTTTGTTGCAATAAATGGAGCCGGTTTACATAAGGGCCCGCAGCGGGGACCGGGCACTTTGTATGGAAAAACATGGGGTATCCTGCACGCGTGCTCATGAAATAGTATTTTTTTGCAATAGATGGAGCCGGGTCGCAACGGGGGCCGGGCACTTTGCATGGAAAAACATAGGGTATTCTGCACGCGCTCTCACGAAATAGTATTTTCTTGTAATAGATGAAGCTTGCTTGCATAGCGTCCGGTTTCAGAGGATTTAGGGTTTAGTAATTATAGGATTAGAGACTTAGGGTTCCAACCAGGAGACCCTAAACCCTAGATGGCGCCCCTAAACCCTAAATGGCGCCCCTAAGCCCTAAACCCTAACCCAGAACGGGCCTTCACTGATGTCGGGGAGGCCGCAGCGGGAATCTGCCCAGTCGGTATTGAACTGGGTGGCCTCCCGTCCCACTTTTTGCGGGGTATTATGGTTCTGGCCGCGCGCGCGCGCTTCCACGCAGTCGTGTGCCATCCTGGGCCCCTTCTGCACCGACGCCGCCACTGCTCGTCCCCAAAGGGCGCGGAGACGGCCCAAGAGGACCTCCAAAACAGCTCCAAGCGATGATGATGACCCACCGCGGGTCCCAATGTAAGAGCTGAATTAGAACTCGCTTCGAACTTTAACAGGAAATGTCTTACACGAAGGACGCACTGCACAGCAAACGTTTCGCTCGAGACTTTCGCTCTGGGGACGCCGTGCGACCATTTCTTCCTCCTGCTTCAGGGGACCTCCTCCTCCTCCTCGTCCTCCTCCTCCTCCTCATTCTCCTCCACCCAATCCTCCGGGGGCTTCCGAAAAACCCGAGACGATCCGATGCCCGCTCCGAGGCGGCCCAGGACCCCGAAACGTGCTCCAGAACCCACTTTGCGTCAAGATTTTCATGGACACAAATGCGCCGACTCGACGGCCCTCGGCGCTCCGGAGAGCACGTGGAGCTCGCCCGTGGGAGACCCCAAAAGGCCCTGAGCCCACCCCGAGGCGCCCAGGAGGTAAGAGAAGGAGGCGCGTGCGAGTAGAAAGGGGTGGAGGATGACGCTCGGCCTGATCGGTAGTTAGGGCCCAGCGGTTGTTTGCGAGCTCGGTAGCATGGGCGCTGGACTTGACGTGTTTTTGCTCAAGTGCCCACCACATTGTCTACGCGCGCCTCCTTGGGACCTTCTCGGTCTCATTGCATTATTTAATCGCTTCGCTCGTTCCGCCGGCCCATATTGTCGCACCGTTGTGGGCTAGCCGAGTTTTGGGGCCTCTTGGGGGCCGTTTTGGGGCCTCTTGGGGCCTCTTTTGGGCCTCTTGGGCGCCTCTTGGGGCGTCTTGGGGGCCTCTTGGGGGCCTCTTGGGGCCTTTTTGGGGCCTCCTGGGCGCCTTCTGGGGCGGAGGGCTCGATTTTTCAGTTCTCGGTTCCCCTCTTGAGCCCCTCTTGGGCCCGTCTTGGGGCCTCTTGGTCCGTCTTGGGCGGCACTTGGGCCGTCTTGGGGGCCCTCCTGGGCCGTTCCGGGGCCGTCTTGGGAGCCTCGTGGGCCGTCTTGGAGCGGTCTTGGGGGCCTCTTGGGCCGTCTTGGAGCGTCCGGAAGCCGAAAAAGCCAGAACGCAAAAAACATAGAAAAAAACAATGAAAATCAACGATTTTGGCCTCTTGGGGCCCTCTTCGGAGGCCTCTTGGAAGGCCCTTGGGGCGTCTTGGAGGCCTCTTGGGCTGTCTTGGGGCCCTGTTGGGCGTCTTCGGGCGATCTTTGGCCGTCTCGGGGCCCTCTTGGACCGTCTTGGAGGCTTCTTGGGGACCTCTTGGCCCGTCCTGGGGCCCTGTAACAGAACTCCGGCATCTCTGACCCGACCTTGCCGGGACCTTGCCGGGACCTTGCCGGGACCTTGCCGGGGTACTTTTCGTCCGGGGACCCCCACGGGCCGCCCCGCGCGCGCGAACTGGTCTGTGCTTGCACGTGAAGGAAGTCAAGAGGGGTTTTCATTATGTCGCCCCTTTGGCTCCGCTCTCTCTTGCATCACATAGCTTCTCTGGTCCAGAGTCGATGGACGGGGTCGCCATCCCTGGCGGGGCGGCCGCGTTGCCGGCCTGGGTGGTGCTGGCGCTGGAGGCCGCGGCTTACCTTGGGCCAGGGTGGGGCCCAGGGCAGGCGGCCTGCCCAGACCTCTCGTGCCCGGCCTGCCCAGCGTGCCCAGAGGCGGCGGCCTGCCCGGAGGCCGCGGCTTGCCCGGCTTGCGAGCCGCCTCCCTGTGCGGCTTGCCCGGCCTGCGAGCCGCCGCCGTGTGCGGCCTGCCCGGCCTGTGAGGCGAGGGCGTGCCCGGCGGCGTCGGCTGGCGAGAAGGCGGCTGAAAAGCTCGCTGGAGCGCTGCTCGGAGGCCTGGTGCACTGGCTGGTGGGGAAGGTGGTCGCTCGCAGGCATGGCGGCGCTCGTGGGGTGGCTCCGCGGCGACGCGGGGCGGGAGTGGTGGACTAGAGCGCTCCCAGGGGAGCGCGTGGTCTGCCGATTCGCCGACGACGACGTCGACCACGAGCGGGTGCTGCTGCACTACGTGGCGGAGGGCGAATGGGTCATCCTGACCCCAGATGGTGACATCTACGCTGAGGACATGAGCCGTGCGAACCCCGAGACTGGGCCTGCCCGAGCTTTCCCGCTGGCACTGCGGACGCGCAAGATGCGGAGGCTGTATCGCTTCCGGGAGGAGCTGGGGCCCGACGAGCTGGCCGATGCGTTGACGCGGGGCCGTCAGGCGGTGCTGGAGATAGACGCTGCCTTGCCTGAGCCGAGGGAGGCCGTGGCCGTGAGCGGCCAGCGGGTCACCTGGCAGGAGGCTGCTGGTAAGCTGTCGGCCGCGGATCGGGCCGGCCTGCTGCGCCTGGGCATGGCCGTGGCTCGCCTGGGCGGGAAGCTGCTGGAGGCTCCTGGTGCGGGTCAGGCCTGGATCGCCCTCAGCGGCGGGCCCGGCGTCGCGATCGGGGCGGAGGTCGACGTGGCGAACACCGAAGGCCTGAGCTTCGAGGACGGGCCCGAGCCGTTCGGTGTGCTGAGGGCCGCCGACGGCGGCGTAGTGCGTCTCGCCCGGCTGGGCGCAGGGTCGGCCCCTGGGCGCGTGGCCGAGGAGGCCGCAGTCGGGCGTGGCCTGGACAGAGGCCAAGCGCGTGCCATGGGCCCCGAGCGCCGACGTGCTGCGGCCGCGGCGCCACTCGAGGATGAGGGGCCCGCCGAGCCCATAGGCGGCACGGCTACGCCCGAGCTGGCGCTGCCGCCCCTGGCGGAGCCGCTGGGCGAGGAGCGTGACGCCGACGCCCGCGCGCTCTGGGTCGACTACGACGAGCAGGGCGAGCGGTTCAAACGATGGCGGGACGTGGTAGGCGAGTCGAGGCAGGAGCGCTACCCAGACGCGAAGGTGGACGGACCGCCTGGGGCTCTCCACATGTGCAAGCACATGGAGAGGCACGGTGGCGACCCGCGCCTCTGGCTCGACCTCTTCATCCGCATGAAGGGCCTCGGGCAGAATGACCGCGTGGTGCACGAGCTGAGGACGATCGTGGAGGCCTTGTACCAGGGCGGGGTATATGACCAGTTGAACATGGGCGGCCTTATGATGGTGGAGGTGTTGACTCGCCGCGTGGCCGCAGTGATGGATGCCTGCGCGGACCCGTCCAAGCCGAGCTGGACGAACGCGCGCTTCTTCGAGGGCGTGAGCTCGGTGGAGGACGTCTCGGGGCCAGAGCTCAGGGGCTACGTCCACCGGCGGGCGAAGGGGCAGCACGAGATGGAGCAGGCGCAGAGTCGGGCACGTACGCTACGCGGGGCGCCTTCAGAGACAGTCGACGGAGCAGAAGGAGCTGGAGGTGACGCAGCAGGTGCGGGGCGTGGTGGCGGCCGAGGCGGCCGCGGGCGCGGCCGGGCCAGGGGCGTCGCCTCCACGGGGCCATGACGGCCCCCGGGCCCGGGGGGTCCAGCCCCTCCCCCGGGCCCTTTTTGCCGGGGCACGACGGTGGCCGCCTGCCGCCCTCGCGTGGAGCCCGCAGCTTCCTGCCGCTCCCGCTGCTGGGCGACGCAGGCCGCCGAATTCGCGGCAGGTCTTGCAGGGCGAGGCAGTTCGGTCGTGAGAATCGGATTGCGTTGGAGGTCAACGGTATCGTCGATGCCATCAACTGGATGTCGGGGTACGACTCGCATCCTGGCCCAGCCAATGGCATGCAGCGGGATGTACTTGCGCGCTTCGAGGGCCTCGTTCGGGGCCGGCAGCCGGACGCCAAGTTGCAGGGGCCGCAGGCGGCCCAGCAGCGGGGCCGCTCGCCATATGACGGGCGCGGCGGCCCGACGACGGTCGCCTCCTACAGTGCAGGGCTCGTCAGCATGCCGACGGACGTGAGCGACTGCCCGCGTCTTGAGGACCTCTTGCCTGGCGAGGCCCTTGCCTTCCTGCGGGAGCGCCAAGAGCGCATGTTCCGAGAGTCACCCTTGCCGACCGACGTCGAGCCGTACTTCGACTCGGTCCTCAAGTTCAACCACAAGGAGTACCGCGGCCTGGTGCGTCGGCTGCTGTCAGCTGGCATTCTGGGGTGGACTCTGACACCGAAAGAGAGGATTGGGATGTTCTTTGTGTGGAAGGATGGGCGGCGCCGACTTCGCCTCATAGTCGACGCCCGCCGTGCGAACGCCCACTTCAGGGATCCTCCTGGGGTGGAGCTATTGAGCAGCGAGGGCCTCGCCAGGATCGAGGTGCACATGCCAGACGCGGGCTTCTCAAGCTACGAGGACCTCCGCGCCGCGCTGGAGGCGCAGCAGGTGTGCATCGGCATGGCGGACGTGAAGGACTGCTTTCATCGAATGCGTATCGATTCGGCCCTCTCACAATACTTCTGCCTGCCGCCGGTCAAGGCTGGGGCTTTCGGCGTGACCGAGGTCGAGGGGACCAAGGTGCAGACGTCGACGGCCATCTACCCTTGCTGGCAGGTCCTGCCCATGGGCTTCAGCTGGTCTCTCCACTTCGCCCAGCGGGCCAACGAGGAGGTGAGCCGCCGCAGCAGCGCGCTCCTCTGGGGGCCCAGTCTGTCAGACCATGGGCCACCGCTCGTGTTCGCGCCTGGCAGAGCGCCCCAGGAGGTCAGGCACTACGTGTACGTCGACAACTTGGGGGTCTTCTCGCTATTCTCTGAGCTCGTGAGCGGCGTGATGAACCAGCTGACGGGCGAGTTCACCGAGCTGAACCTACTGTTGCACAAGGGCGAGCTGGTGCCGGGCATGGCAGTGGCGCTTGGCACGGAGATCGACGGCAGCCAGTTGCGCACTCGTGTGACCAGTGATCGGTTCTGGCGCTGCCGCCAGGCCGTGCGAGGCCTCCTAGCCCGCCGCCGTGTCAAGGGGTGGGCCGTGGAGGCAGTGCTGGGCCACCTGACCTTTTGTGGCCTCTGCTCGCGCGGCACCTTGTCAGCTTTCAATTCAGTGTACGGCTTTGTGCGAGCGCACTACGACGAGGCGGCCGTGCTATGGACCGAGGCGCGGCGAGAGCTGGCCGCCTTCAGCTCCCTGATGTACTTCTTGGAGTCAGATTGGTGGCTGCCTTGGAATCCGATGGTGCAGCAGTCAGATGCCAGTCTTCACGGCTACGGACTGGCAAGGGCTTTCTGGCCGCAGGAGCTGGTGGAGTCAGTCGGGCGCGTGCCTGAGCGAGCCCGCTTCCGCCGGCGCTGCGCGCACAGTGCTCGAGAGGCTGCGCTCTGTGCAGCTGGCTTCAGCATGAGTGAGAGTGGAAAATGGGAACTCAAGGGCCTTCCCGAAGATGAAGAGGAGCTGGGCCAGTGGGACGTTGTGAGGGCCTTCCCGGAGGTGCCCGCCCAGGGGCTCCGCGCAGGCCTGTGGGGGCCCTGTTTCGCGAGAGCCTGGCAGCACCCTGAGGGCATCTTGACCTTGGAGGCCCGAGCCCTGGTCAGCAGCATCCATCGTATCGCCACCACGGTCTTTGGGTCCCACATACGTCAGTTACTGCTCTGTGACAATATGTCGGTCGTGCTAAGCATCAATCGGGGAAGGAGCTCGTGTTTCAACTTGTTGGTTCAGATTCGTCGATTTCACGCTGTCTGTCTGAGCCGAAACATTCGTTGTTCGATTCGTTGGATACCCAGTGAGCTCAACTGTGCCGACCTTCCCTCGCGGCTATTTGATCCTGACGGCGCAAAGTCCACCCTTCTGGCTGAGCTGTTGGAGCTCGAGGGCTCCCAGGCGCGCCCAGGGCGGGTTCCCGCCTGGGCCGCGCCCGAGCGGGCGGCCGATGGCGCCGCGGCCCGCGATGCTGCCTGGGCGCCCTCAAGCGCCAGACGGGCGGGGCCGCTCTCGGAGCCCCCAGCAGGCCAGGCGAGGCGCGAGGCTCGGGGCGGGCCGCCGGCGCACGCGGCAGCTAGAGCCGTCTCGCCCAGAGCCTGGCCTGCAGCCGTCAGCCCGCGGCCAGGCGGCGAGGCGCACGCGGCAGCTTGTCCCTGCGCCGCCGATAGCGCCGCAGCCGCTGCCGGCAGCTCGGCGGGAGCGTCAGCTGGGCGAGTCGGGGCTCCTGAAGACGGCTGTGCTGAGCCGTCCCCTGCCGCGGAGCCTGGGGCAAGTGGTGGAGGACCTGGCGAAGGTGCCTGTGCCAGCGGAGCCCGCTCGGGGAGCGCGAGAGAGCGTCGGCTCCTCCGACAGCGGGAGCTCCGAGCCCGAGGTCGTGACCGGCGCCGCGCGGCAGCGCAGGCTCGCGCAGTCGCAGAAGCGCCGTGCCCGCCACTTCGGGATGCCCACCGGCGAGGAGGGCTTCTCTCTCCTGGAGCGGGAGGCCGTGCGGACTCCGACGCAGCGCGAGTACCAGAGGGCCTGGGACGGATGGCGGGACTTTGCCCGTCGGAGCTGGCCCTCGGTGGACATCGACGAGGTCATGAAGAGCAGGGGCGACTCCGTGGTAGACTCGGCGTTGGTGAGCTACCTGAACGGCTTGTACCAGGCTGGGACTCACCTCTCCTGGGCCGAGAAGTTGATGGCTGGCGTCCTGCACTTCAACCCCGACTTCTCGCGCTACGGTGCCCGGCGCCTCCCCCGGGGCTGGAGATGCCTCCGGGCCTGGCGGCGCCTGGAGCCGCCGCGGACGAGAAAGCCGTGGGCGCTGGCGCTGTGGTGCGCAATGGCGTGGCGCATGAAGGCCCGTGGCAGCCTCCAGATGGCGGTGTTCACGTTGATAGCGGTCAGCGTGTACGCCCGCCCCAGCAGCCTTTTGCTTCTGAAGCCGGCCTGCCTGGTGCCGCCAGCGGCGGGGGCGTGCGAGTTCTGGACCTTGAGGCTCTTCCCGGAGGAGGAAGACCTGCGGGGCAAGACGGGCCTGGGGGACGTGTCGCTAGAGTTAGACTCGCCCTGGATTCGCTTCTTGGACCCTGTGCTGCGTCAAATGAAAAAGGAGGGGCACCCCGAGTGCCTGTGGAACTTCACGTACCCAGAGTACTGCAAGATGTTCAGCCTATGCCTCCAGGACCTGCAGGTAAAGGCCAAGGTGGTGCCGTATCAGATGCGCCACTCAGGGGCCTCGATAGACATGGCGAGGAGGTGGAGGCGGCTGGCCGACGTGCAGAAACGCGGACAGTGGAAGACCAACCGCAGCGTCGTCCGCTACGACAAGCATGCACGCCTGGCAGCCACGTGGGCGACTCTGAGCAGCGCGCAGCAAAACGTGTTCCTGGTCTGCGAGGCTCAGCTCGCGGACATCATTTTGGGTCGCGCCTCGCCGGTCGACTTGCGGGAGCTCGACCACGCCTGACTGGCCAATACCTGGCCGACTGCTTCAGTGGCAAAGGAGGCGTGGGGCGCGCCGCAATGGCAATGGGCGTGCCAGCCAGGTGGACACGCTGCACGGGCCAGGCGGCGACCTTACCCGACGAAAGGTCTTGCGAGGCTTGTGCTCCGACATCGCTGCAGGCCGCGTCTTGGCCGTGATGCTGGCACCGCCTTGTGGGCCCTGGACCACCGCTGCCGACCGAGTGGGGGCCATCCGCTCGGCATCGCAGCCCTGGGGACTCCCGCAACACCTTCTGAGTACAAAGCAGCTTGCTCGCCTGGCGTCTGGCAATAAGACCATGCGTGCCGCGCTGTCCGTCATCAGATGTTGCGAGAAATTCAGAGTTCCCTGCATACTCGAGCATCCTGTGAATTCACGCGTTTTTGTCACGAGAGAGGTTCAGGGGTCTATAGATCGGGGGGCCGCAGTAAGATGTCTCGACCAGTGTCAGGAAGGTGTTCGTTGGCGCAAGCGAACGAGATTTTTGTGTCTGAACATAGATGTCCAGGATAGCAGTTGTCTCGATCGTCGGTGTAATCAGATCAACGGAACCTGTAACAAGTCTGGCCGTCAACACATCGTGCTTGAGGGCAACGCCCCGAATGGTGCGAAATGGACCGCTATCGCTGCCGCCTATCCGCCAGCCCTCAATAGGAAGCTTGCCAAAGTCCTCCTGAGTGAAAGGCGCGCGTCTTTATATAATCGCCCTTGCCCGCCCACCCAGTAAACATTCTTGGGAACGGCTTGGGTTGATGGTGCCTCACAGCTGAGCGCCAGGACGCGCAGCCGTTCGTTCATCCGAGTCCCCGCCTTGAAAAGATCTCGGGACGTCCTGGTTTGTGCTTGCACGTGAAGGAAGTCAAGAGGGGTTTTCGTTATGTCGCCCCTTTGGCTCCGCTCTCTCTTGCATCGCATAGCTTCTCTGGCCCCCCGCCCCCCCGAACCCTCTCGAGCATGCGTGCGCACACATGCTCTGTCTCATTTTTCTCTCTATGGTTGATGGTGCCTCACAGCTGAGCGCCAGGACGCGCAGCCGTT
>CAUYUJ010015129.1:37500-50000 GCA_963575745.1 Prorocentrum cordatum | reverse complement strand
GAAGCGCATTCCCTTCGCCCCCGAATTTCAAGGTCGATGTTGAAGCCGGGGGCCCTTCGCACGAGTGGGCGTTTATTTCGCAGCACTGCCCCCTACCTTCGGCGCGGTTAGCCGCTAATTTTGAGATACGGGGGGGGTGTCGGGGGGGCCCTTTCGGCACTTTCACTGGTGGGCGTTTCTTTCGCAAACGTCGGTGAAGATGATCGTGGTGTTGATGCTGATGTTGATGTTGAGGTTGTTGTTTTTTTATAGTGTGAATAGATGATGTTGATGGCTACGCTGATGGTTATGGTGTTGGTGATGGTGGTGAGGATGGTGGTGGTGGTGGTGTTGATGGTAGTGGTCGTGATGATGGTGGTGATGGTGATGTTGATGTTGATGTGGTGACGCTGACGCTGTTGCTGATGTCAGATGATTACTCCGAGTGAAGAGTGATGACTGGTGAGTGATAGTAGTTGTGATGCTGCTGCTGATGACGATGGCGATGCTGTTGCTGATGATGATGATGATAATGATAATGATGGTGGTGATGATGCATTGTGGTTGCGGTGGATGGGGTGATGATGATGATGCTGATGCTGATGCTGATGCTGCAGATGCTGCAGATGATGATGATGATGATGATGATGATGATGATGATGATGATGGTAACGATGATGATTATGCTGATGATGATGCTGAGGACGATGATGATGAGGATGATGAGGAGGAGGCTGGCGGTGATGATGAGGATGATGATGGTAATACTGATGATGATGCTGATGCGATGATGATGATGATGATGATGATGATGATGATGATGATGATGCGGAGGAGGAGGAGCAGGAGGAGAGAGGAGGGGATGGTTCCAGATTATGCCCAGGTGGAGGAGGAGGGGGAAGCGGAGGAGGAGGATGAGGAGGAGGATGAGGAGGAGGATGAGGAGGAGGAGGAGCAGGAGGAGGAGGAGGAGGGGGAGAGGAAGAGTACATAGAGGAAGACAGCGCAACGGTGACGGTACTAGGGCCCGCAGCTTCGAGGATTGAGGACCAGGAGGAGGTGGCAAAGGAGGGGACGTGAAGGAGTTGGAGGAGGAGGACGAGGATGGGGAGGATTAGGAGGATGAGGAGGATGAGGTGGAGGAGGGGAAGGTTCAGGATGAGATGAAGGAGCGATCAGCCTGTGTTGGGCAACGGAAACCACACCAAACCAAGCGCGCATGGCTTGTTCGGGTTTGGCATGGGAGGTCGGCTTCGGGGAAGCAAACTGGTCAGCCCGAGTGATACACACGTGTATATGCGTAGAATTGTATGTACACGTGTGTATACATTTACACATATCTACATCTATCTATATTTGTATGTAGGTGTATCTATACGTAGCACCCCGCCGTTGTGGACAAGAGAGATGTCTGCGAGGCTCTGAAGAACACACACATACATATGTATATGCACATGTACATATACAGCTATATATATACACACACCCCTGTACGTATCCACAACCATACATGTTTACACATGTACTTGTACATACACATACACACATACGATATATAGCTATATCCGTAATGGCTTCGCCCCCTGCCGCCGCCCCCTTCTCTATCATAATGGGATATATTAGAGTCGCGTCGGTGCGTCTCGGCGCTGCCTTGGCACATCGGGGAACATCATGCGGGGGCGGATAGGAATCATCAGCGCATATGGAGACGTTGGCGTTATCGAAGTCGCCTACGGCGGCGAATCACCGCCGCCCCCTGCCTTTCTGGAAACGCCTATGTGGCCGAAAGTTTGGCTAGAGCTTGGCCAAGCTATCGGATCAGGTGTTCTCCGAGTCGGTCTGGAAAGCCTTCGGGGAACACGTGGGGAGAGAAAGGAAGTGGAGGAGAGGGAGGAACAAGGAAGAGGAGAAGGAGGACGCCTCTTGGAAGCCTCTTGAGGCAGTGTTGGGGCCTCCTGGGAACTTCCAGGGAGCCTCTTGTAGGCCTCTTGGGGGCCTCCTTGGGCCTCTTGGGCGCCTTTGGGGGCTTCTTGAAGGCCTCTTTGGCCGTCTTATGGTGTTCTTGGTCTGTCTGACGCCGTCGGAAGCCGTCTTGGGGGCCTCTCTGAACCGACTTGGGGCCGTCTTGGGGCGCTTCAGGGCCGTCTTGGAGGCCATCTGGGGCATCTTGGAGGCCTCTTGGGGGCAGTCTTGGGGCCCTCATGGGGCCGTCTTGGGGCCTCTCGGGCCGTCATGGGGCCATCTTGGAGGCCTCTTGGGCGATCTTTGGGCGATCTTGCGGGCCTCTCGGGCCCATCTTGGGCCATCTTGGCCGTCTGAGCAGCCATTTTTGGCAGTGCTGGAGGTCGTCTTGGCCGTCTTAGAGGCATCTTGGAGACCATCTTGGGCTTCTTGGAGGCCTCTTGGGCCGTCTTCGGGCCCTCTTGTGGCTGGCTTGAGGCATGCCTCTTGGGCCTTTCTGGAGCCATCTTGGAGGCCTCTGGAACGATTTTGGGGACTCCTTGAGGCGTTTTTTGCGGTCAGAACACAAAAACGGAGGAAAAGCCAAAGTAAAACTTGAGGAAGAACCATGATTGTGGCCTCTTCAGGCTTTCCTGGAGGACCTCTTGGAGGCCTCGTGGACCGTCTTGGAAGGCTCTTGGAGGCCTCTGGAGCCGTCTTGGGCCATCTTGGACCCTCTTGAGCCGTCTTGGAGGCCATCTTGGACCATCTTGGGCGAACTTGGAAGCCATATTGGCTGGGAGGCCATCTTGAGCCGTCTTGGAGGATTTTTTCCGGACGTTGAGGTCGTTTGCGCGCCTTCCGCGTGGCTGGCGGGCGCGCTGGGCCGAAATCCCAGGGGGAATTTCTAAAAGAACCAACACCGAAAGGATCCAGCACGCTGCGCACCCCTGTGGCAAGCCAACAGGGGGCGGCGGATCGAAGACGCCTACGGCGAATCACCGCCGCCCCCTGCCTTTGAAATCGCCCATGTGGCCGAGCGTTGTGGCAAGAGCTCTGCCAAGCTATCGGACCATGTGTTCCCCCAACCGTTGTGGAAACCCTTCGGGGAACACTTCGGGGAGGATGGCTGGAAAGATCAGGAGGAGGAAAAGGAGGAGGAGGAGGAGGAGGAGGAGGAGGAGGAGGAGGAGGAGGAGGAGGGGACATCTTGGGAGCCTCTGGGGGCACTCTTGGGGCCTCCTTGGCGCTTCTTGGGGGCCTCTTGGAGGCATCTTGGGGGCCTCCTTGGGCCTCTTGGGGGCCTTCGGGGTCTTCTCGGGTGCCTCTTCGGCCGTCTCACGGTATTCCTGGCCCGTCTGATGCTGTCGGAAGCCGTCTTGGGGGCCTCTTTGGGCCGACTTGGAACCCTCCAGGACCGTTTTGGATGCCATCTTGGGCGTCTTGGAGGCCTCTTGGGCCGTCTTAGGGCCCTCTTGGGGCCGTCTTGGGGACCTCTTGGGCCGTTCTGGGGCCCCATCCTGGAAGCCTTTCGGGCGATCTTTCGGGGCTCGTGGGCCGTCTCGGGCCGTCGGAAGGCCGACAAGAAGCAAATGCCCAAACCCTTCAGAAACCCAAATGCTATCAATGATTTCGACCTTTTCGGGCACGCTCTTCGCGCATGTGTGCATAGTGGCTCAGACTGACCAGATATAGCCGTCTATCCGGCGAACACGTGGCGGCGAGCAGCGCGGAGCTACAGCCAGTCCCGCTGATGCGTTGTTGCGGCTGATTTATAGTATTGCTCACGTGCCTTCTGGACACACGGCGTTTTCTTCTTCTTCTTCTTCTTCGGGCCTTCCTGGAGGTCCTTTTGGAGGCCTCTTGGGCCGTCCTGGAGACCTGGCCACTTGGCCGTCTTGGGCCATCTTAGAGCCATCTTGGGCTGTCTTGCTGGGCTCCTGGCCGGTCGGACGCCGTCGGAAGCCGTCCTGGGGCCTCTCTGGGCCGACTTGGAACTCTCTTAGGGCGCTCCAGGGCCGTCTTGGAGGCCATCTTGGGCGTCTTGGAGGCCTCTTGCGCCGTATCAGAGCCCTCTTGGGGCCGTCGTGGGGGCATCTTGGGCCGTTCTGGGGCCATCCTGGAGGCCTTTCGGGCGGTCTTTCGCGGCTCTTGGGCCGTCTCGGGCCATCGGAAGACCGAAAGGAAGCAAATGCCCAAACCATGTATAAAAGAAACAATGATTTTGACCTCTTCGGGCCTTCCTGGAGCCCTCTTGGAGGCCTCTTGGGAGACCTCTTGGGGGCCTCTTGGGCCGTTTTGGGCCATCTTAGAACCATCGTGGGCTGTCTTGGTGGGCTCCTGGTCTGTCTGACCCCGTCGGAAGCTGTCTTGGGGCCTCTCTGGGTCGACTGGGGGCCCTCTTGGGGTGCTCCAAAGCCGTCTTGGAGGTCATCTTTGGTGTCTTGGAGGCCTCTTGAGCCGTGGGGGCCTCTTGGGCCATTCTGGGGCCATCTTGGAGGCCTCTTGGGCGATCTTGGAGCGATCTTTGAGGATTCTTGGGCCGCCTGAAAGGGGAAAAGAAGCAAACGCCCAAATCCTTCAAACACGCAAGGAAAATCAATGATTTTGGCCTCTTCGGGCCTTCCTGGAGGACCTCCGGGAGGCCTCGTTGGCTGTCTGGGAGGCCTCTTGGGGGCCTCTTGGGCCGTCGTGGAGGCATCTTGGGCCGATTTAGAGGCATCTTGGACCCTCATGGGTCGTCGTGGAGGCCATCTTGGACAATCTTGGGCGAACTTGGAAATCACCTCGGGCCATCTGAGCTGTCTTGGAGGCCATCGAGGGCCATCTTGGAGCAGGAAAGGCATTGACCTGGGGATTTTTTGTGGACGTTGAGCTTGTTTCCCGGCTTTGTGCGGCGATGTGTGGCCGGAGACCCAAGGGAGAGTTCCTTCGTTGCTGAACCAAAGCCCAAACTGAAAGGGTCCAGCACTCTGGGCACCCTTGTGGCAAGCCAGCAGGGGGCGGCGGATCCTAGTGGCCTTCGGCCCATCCCACCACCGTGCCTGATTGTGGGTATGAGGCCTCTTGTATATGTGTTGGGGTGTCGTGGGGAGCCTCTCGAGGGCCTCGTGGAGGCGGTTTGGGCGCCTGTTGGGGGCCTCTTGGGGCCTCGTGGGGTATCTGCTGGGCCTCTTGGAGGCCTCTTGGGCGCGTCTTGGGCGCCTCTTGGGGCCTCTGGGGGCCTCTTGGCGGCGGCCTCTTGGGGCCTTGTGGGGGCTTCTCGGGGATATCGAGTGTTCGGTTCGTGGTCCCCTGCTTGGGCCCCTCTTGGGGCCCTCCTGGGCCGTCTTGAGCGCTTCTTGGGCCATCTTGCAGCCCTCTTGGGCGGTCTTGGGGCCCTCTTAGAGGCGTCTTGGGCTGTCTTGGGGCGGTCTTGGGAGCTTCTTGAGCCGTCTTGGAGCGTCTGAAAGCCGAAAATCCGAGAAGGCCAAATTCCTTCAAAAATCTTGGCAGAATTAACGATTTTGGCCTCTTAGGGCTCTTTCGGGGAACCTCTTGGAGCGCTCTTGGGGCCTCTTTGGGCCTTCCTAGGCCGTCTTGGAATCTCTTGGAGCGCCTTGGCGCACTCTTGGCTTCGGCAATGCGACTACGGTGTAATTTGCGAGGGTTAATGACTTTGGGGACGCGACTATTGCGTAAAGTCCGAGGGCTTGGTGCCGTATTATTATTATTATTATTATTATTATTATTATTATTATTAATAATATTCGTATTATTATTATTATTATGATTATTATTATTGTTATTCTTATTGTTATTCTTATTAATACGAGTATTCGTATTCGTATTCGTATTCGTATTCGCATTCGTATTCGTATTCGTATTCGTATTCGTATTCGTATTCGTATTCGTATTCGTATTCGTATTCGTTTTCGTATTCGTATTCGTATTCGTATTCGTATTCGTATTCGTATTCGTATTCGTATTCGCATTCGCATTCGTATTCGCATTCGTATTCGTATTCGTATTCGTATTCGTATTTGTATTCGTATTCGTATTCGTATTTGTATTCGTATTCGTGTTCGTGTTCGTGTTCGTGTTCGTGTTCGTGTTCGTGTTCGTGTTCGTGTTCGTATTCGTATTCGCATTCGTATTCGTATTCGTATTCGTATTCGTATTCGTATTCGTGTTCGTGTTCGTGTTCGTGTTCGTGTTCGTGTTCGTATTCGTATTCGTATTCGTATTCGTATTCGTATTCGTATTCGCATTCGCATTCGCATTCGTATTCGTATTAGTATTAGTTTTAGTATCAGTATGAGTATTCGTAGTCGTAGTCGTAGTCGTAGTCGTATTCGTATTAGTATTAGTATTCGTATCAGTATTCGTATTAGTATTAGTATTAGTATTAGTATTAGTATTAGTATTCGTATTTGTATTCGTACTAGTACTAGTATTAGTATTGGTATTAGTATTATTATTCGTATCCGTATTATTAGTATTCGTATTACTATTCTGATTCTCATTATTAGTAGTATCATTTTTACTTGCTTATTTTTATCATTATATATATATATAGGTGTACATATATATATATATACATATACACATATATGTATGTATGTATGTATATATGTATATACAGATCTATGTATTGAAACAAGAAAAATGTGGCCTCGGGGACGCGAAAATCGAGTGATTTACGAGGGATTATGGCCTCGGGGGCGCGAATATGAAGTATTTATACATATCCTGCGCCCCCCGGGGAATGCTCGGAACGCGATCCGGGCGTGGCAACTGGTTGGTTTGGGACTCCCCCCTCGCTCGGATTTCAACAACTTACAGCAGGAATCAGAAAGCAGGACTGTAACATTGGAGACTTGAAACTGCCACTGGTGCAGGGAGCGGCACACCTCGGCCTACAGCCTGCTGGCCCCACAAGGGGGCCGGCGGATATGTATCTATGTATGTATGTATGTATGTATGTATGTATGCATGCATGCATGCATGCATGCATGCATGCATGCATCCATGGATGGATGGATGGATGGATGCATGCATGCATGCATGCATGTATGATTGCATTCATGCATGTATGCATGCATGCATGCATGTATGTATGTATGTATGTATGTATGTATATAACGGGGGACCGGGTCCAGGGGCCCAGGGCCAGGACCACGACAGCAAATGTGGGGCCCGACGCGCGGGCCCGCCTCTGGGAGGCCCAAATCGCCTCGGGGAGCCCACAGACAGCAATCCCGGCGGCCCCAGACGGTCTCGAGACACCCCCAAGACGCCGTCCAGGGGTCTCTGGCGACGCACGATGCGTTTTAAGCTGCCCCGGAGGCCCCCAAGACGTCCCGAGAGGCTTTTAAGATGTCGCCCAAGAGCGCCCCAGGAGGGCAAAATCATTGATTCTCATTGTTTTTCATTTTTTTTTTGTTGCATTGTCGCTGTTTCGTGTTTCTGGCGCTACGCACCGCCCAAGAGGCTCCCATAACCGCTCCAAGACGGCCCAAGAGGCCCCTAAGAGAGCCCCAAGACGGCCCAAGAGAGCCCCGAGACGGCCCCAGAGCCGCCCAAGACGGCGCAAGAGGGCCCCAAGAAGGCCCCAAGAGGCCAAAACCGCTCCCACACTGCCCAAGAGGCCCCCAAGAGGGCCCCAAGACGGCCCAAGAGAGCCCCGAGACGGCCCCAGAGCCGCCCAAGACTGCGCAAGAGGGTCCCAAGAAGGCCCCAAGAGGGGCCCAAGAGAGGGAACGCGAACTGAAAAATCAAGCTCTCCGCCCCAAGATGCCCTCAAGAGGCCCCAAGCGGCTCCCAAGAGGCCCCAAGAGGCCCCAAGAGGGCCCCAAGACGGCCCAAGAGAGCCCCAGAGCCGCCCAAGACTGCGCAAGAGGGTCCCAAGAAGGCCCCAAGAGGGGCCCAAGAGAGGGAACGCGAACTGAAAAATCAAGCTCTCCGCCCCAAGATGCCCTCAAGAGGCCCCAAGCGGCTCCCGGGAAGGCCCCAAGAGGCCCCCAAGAGGCCCCAAGAGGCCCCCAAGAGGGCCCCAAGACGGCCCAAGAGAGCCCCGAGACGGCCCCAGAGCCGCCCAAGACTGCGCAAGAGGGTCCCAAGAAGGCCCCAAGAGGGGCCCAAGAGAGGGAACGCGAACTGAAAAATCAAGCCCCAAGATGCCCCAAGACGGCCCACGGGACCCAAAGGCTTCAAAACTGTTTATAAGTGGGCCCCCGAAGACATGCCAAAAAGGTCCCATGACGATTCAAGAAGCAGTCCAGGATGCTCCGAGGAGGCCCCTAAGAGGCCACCAAGAGAGCCCAAGAGGCCCCCAAGAGGCCCCCAGCGGCCTCAAGCAGCAACCAGAAGGACGGGAAGAGGCCCCCAAGAGCTCAGCGGTCCAGGCGGGGGCCGAACGAACATTTTCAGCCCTGGGCTCCCGGAATCCCAACAGGAAGCCCTGAGACTTCGACCATCCAGCCTAGCTAGAACTGAGCGCGCGCGAAGCGCGCGATGTTCTGTATGTATGTATGTATGAAAGAGCGTGTTCTACCGCTGCTGGCGGAAAACCGGGGGGGGTCACTACCGGTTCGAACCCCTCCCCCCCCCCTCCGGAAAACCGGGGGGGGTCACTACCGGTTCGAACCCCTCCCCCCCCCACCCCAGTTCATCATGAAAGGGGGGGGGGTCACTACCGGTTCGAACCCCCCCCCCCCCCCCCCACCCCCGGATCCGGAAAACCGGGGGGGGTCACTGCCGGTTCGAACCCCCCCCCCCCTCGAAAACCGAGTGGGGGTGCGGACAGTGGTGGGGACGGTGTTGGTGGGGACAGTGGTGAGGGGATAGCGGGACAGTGGTGGGGACAGTGGGACAGTGGGACAGTGGTGGGGACGGTAGTGGTGGGGACAGTGGTGGGGACAATGGTGGGAACAGGGGGGGACAGTGGACAGTGGTGGTGACGGTGGTGGTGGGGACAGTGGTGTGGGGACAATGGGAATGAGGTGGAAACAGTGGGACAGTGGAGGGTACAATGGTGGTGGGGACAGTGGTGAAGGCGGTGGCGAGGACGGCGGTGGGACAATGGGACAGAGGTACACAGTGGGGACAGTGGTGGGAACAGTGGGACAGCTCAGTGGGACAGCGGAGGAGTCAGTGGGACAGTGGGGACAGTGGGGATAGTCGGGCAGTGGTTGGGGCCGTGGAGACAGTGGGGAGAGTGGAACCGTGGTGGGAACAGTTCTGGGGACAGCGGGGACAGTGCGACAGTGGTGGGGCCACTGGTGGGGACAGTAGGGGCGGTGGTGGAACCAGTGGGGACAGCGGTGGTGAGGACAGTGGTGCTGGGAACACCAGTGGGGGATGTGATGCGGACGGTGGTGGGGACCGGGAGTCGTTTGCTGGCGGTGAGTAGTAGGGGGGGGGGGGGGGGGGGGGGGAGGGGGGGGGGGTTCGAACCGGTAGTGACCCCCCCCCGGTTTTCCGGATCCGGAGGGGGGGGGGGGGGGGGGAGGTTCGAAGGTATGGTTTTCGAGGGGGGGGGGGGGGGGGAGGGGTTAGGGGAGGGGGGGTTTTGCCGGGGGAGGGGGGGGGGGGGGAGGGGTTCCAGCAGGGGGGGGGGGGATTTTCGGAGGGGGGGGGGGGGGCGACCCCCGGGTTCCAGAGGAAAAGGTTGGCAATTTTCCACAGTAAAGCGGCGGTGGATCACGCTCTCTCGTATGTCTGTATGCATGCATGCAAGCATGCATGCGTGTATGTCTGTCTGTCTGTCTATCTGTCTGTCTGTCTGTCTGTCTGTCTGTCTGTCTGTCTGTCTGCATGCATGCATGCATGTATGTATGTATGTATGTATGTATGTATGTATGTATGTATGCTTGTACACATGTATATATAATATGTATAGTTACAAAGGTATATGTGTACATACAGATATACACATATCATAGGTGTTCACGTATATACGAAGTGCACACTTATATGCATGTATACTCATCTGTGTGCGAGCTTGTGAATGATTCGTAGTTTTGATGTCCTGCCAAGTATGCTGTTGCTTGACTGCTTGACAGTGATGAGACGGGCTCGTAGTTTTATCGGCCCCATCCGCGGGATCGGTTCCCTCGTGCCCGGCAGCTTCTGACGGCCCGGGCATCCGAGCAGCAGCCGTGGTGGACGCCGAGGTCTAAGCCAACGACGCCGCTCCTCGGCTTCCTTTTTGCCGCGCGTGTGCCAGTCCTCTTCTTTCCCACTTGGAGATGAAGTTTTTTTTTGTTTTTCGGAACAACTAACGCGTGTTATTGTCGCATTTCACCGGCGGAATTGGCAACTTCAAGCGTCGCCATGGGCGAATCTCGTATCGGGGCGCCGCCAGGGGCGAATCGCCTCTTGTCTGTTGTGCCTCTGCCCAGCGCGGCCCGCTGGCTGACCGACCGCCTTGGCGTCCGCCTTTGCCGCTGCCGCGCGCGGAAGCCCGACCTCAGGGACCCAACCGCGGCCAGGGACCAGCCCCTGGCTCTTTCTGCTTCTCGGGCCGCGGCCGGCCGTGCCGGCGAGGGCCCCGTCCGACGACCAAGACTGGCCAGCGTCTGTTTCCTCACCGCATCCTCTTCCTCCTCCATTGGGCCTCGTGCTGCCAGTTCGAGCGTACGACGTTCGCGGCCCATTGTACCTTTTGTGCGTTGTCGTCGGTGGTCTTGTGATCCAGTCACCTCCAACTTGCAGCTGCGCTTCTCTCCGCGTTTGAGCCGCTGGGCAAGTCCTTCCGCTACAGGCTGGAGCAATGGCATTAGAATCCTCCCTCTTGTGAGTCGTTCGTGCTAGTATACCTCCGTTGAGCATAGATTGGTTTACGTTGAGGAAGAACCAACGCCA
This sequence comes from Prorocentrum cordatum, assembly GCA_963575745.1. Taxonomy (NCBI): domain Eukaryota; class Dinophyceae; order Prorocentrales; family Prorocentraceae; genus Prorocentrum; species Prorocentrum cordatum. Next base: position 39,233 of record CAUYUJ010015129.1, on the reverse strand, counting down.
TAGATATACTGTCGGAGCTCCGCGCGAATTTCTGGGATCGGCGCCGTCCGCGCGAATTTCTGGGATCGGCGCTGTGTCCCCCTGGCGGCGCCTGCGGCGCCGCCCCTGTCGCGCTCCGTCCGCCAGGGAGGGGTTTCCAGCGCCGATCAAAAAAATCCGCGCAGGGCGCCGACAATGGATGCCGTTTTGTCTTCCTCTCCTTGATTCTGGCGCGGGACGGCGAGCGGAAGGAGGAATCCGCAGAACAGTGGCTGAGTCGTGTGAGTAAGCGGGTCAGCAGCGATCATTGATGAGCAGCGCAGTCTTTCTCTCGGGTTTAGTTCTGCACGGCCAGGATACGAGTGAACAGTGGGAAACCGACCCCATCCCCCACATATATGGATTTTGCATGTCATCGTTTTGAATTTATGGCGAATGTGCGTAAGTGTAGGCGCCTTGTCGGCGAGGCCATTGTCAGCTGCCGCAGGTGGGGCCCTCGCGCGCGTCGACGTGCTCCTCGTCGAGGAGCAACCTTTGGCGCAATCTTGCACCGACCGACCGACCAAGGGTGCCCGCGGTTCGGTCGGTTCGGCTTCTTCGCAGCCGGCTTCACTCGGTCGGCTCGGCTCTTCCCCGCTCGGCTGCCGCGCCGCCTGCGTCCTCCGGGGCTGCCCAGTCGGCTTCTGCTGGTCCCTGTTTCTCAGGCGATCGCAAATTGGATCAAGCGGGCGTGGATTTGCGACGGTCCCCGTTTCCACAGAAAATCGCGGATTTCCGCCGCCGAACGAGGCAGCACCAGCCGCATTTCGGGGAGGGCACCTCCTCCGATCCATGGACTTGGCGACCGCGCGCCAAATCCATGGATCGCGAATCGATGTTTCGGCGCAACCGACTTTCACTGTTGGCACGGTCGGTCTTAGATCTTGAGCGTCGCCGTGGACGCCCAGAGGAGGTCCGAGCGGATTGCTTGGTTCAGTGCTTGAACCAGGGGGGCCCAGCGCCAATCCAAGAAGTCGGCGCGGACCTCCGAAAGTCTGTGCGCTCTGCCATCTCTCAGGAGGGGAAAAAACACACAGACACAATTAATCGTCGATTTCCCAGAAAGTATGGGAAAATATGGGAAGTGGTGGGGAAGACAAAAACCCAGAAAATATAGGAAAATATGGGACATATTTTTATTTGTGTGTATTTATTTGTGTGTCCCAGTTTCCCTTCAATCTCTGGACTCTCCCTTGCATGACTTGCGTGCGCAGCCGCCTCGGAGTTGCGACCCCCGGCATCTCATGAACTTGCGGCACCCTGGTGCGCAGGCTCGCTTTGCCACCCCCAGCTTCTCCGAGCGCGTTCCATGACTTGCCAAGTGCCTACTCGCAAGCGTTCGACATGTACAGGTCTTCCTCTATGTAGTATATCGTAAATCCCCCGTGGAGGATCCAGACAATTTGCGAGTAGTTGACTTGCAAGTAGTGGAACGCGCCTGTCCACAGCTGGCTGCCCGTGTAAGCCTGCGCTCCGGCACACACGTGCAAGATCTCTGCGTTCTGAGCGCTGTCCGCAGCCCGCGGCTCTCTCCCACCCCCCCCCTTTCCACGCCTGCCCTTTTCCAGCTGTGTCCAAGCAGGCTCAAGTCGGGCCTGTTCCTCTACAGGAGGCATATTCCAATCTATATATATATATATATATATATATAAAATCGCCTGGGGACGATCTTTTGAGCATTTTTTTGCCATTTTGGGGCATTTATGATTTTTCGC
>CAUYUJ010015129.1:10000-32500 GCA_963575745.1 Prorocentrum cordatum | reverse complement strand
TAAGGTTCACCTCTGTAACCCATCCATGTGCTGTATTTGACTTGGTTATTCTAGCGACTGCGGGCATATTTTGCCGTCAAAACAAATATCGTTGTCATCATCAGAGTCGTCATTTTCAACGCAACACGCGCATGGCGTTAAATCGGGCCATATTTCGCCTCCCCCCCCCCCCTCGCCAGAGCGAGGCCCGCTCTCCTTCCCTCGGGCCCCCCCCCCCCCGAGCACCGAAACGCGTCAGCCCACGTCAGCCCGCGTCAGCCCGCGTCAGCCCCCCCCCCCCCCCCCTCGCCAGAGCGAAGCTCGAGAAAGCTCAAGCTCGCGCTCTCAGGAACTCAAACGCCGGATCGGCGGATTTGTGTGAAAGTTGTACTAGCAAGGATGTGATTTATAGGATGATGTTTAGAATTGTCTATGTTATTGCTCTCGCTCGCTCATGCTTGCATTCTCTCGTTCACTATTGCCACTTGTGGCTTGGACCCGCCCAGCTGTGGCGGGGGGCTGGGCGCATTCTACGACTGTCTAGCTTGACATCGGAATAAGAACATATCACACTCTCATCTATTTCTTCTTGCATCAAGGAGTTGTGGGTGGAGAGATTTGGATCATTATTTACACTGGTAGCGTGAGCTGAATCAGTCCACGGTACGAGGATTACATGCAGAGTGGCCTTGCAGACATATATGCTGGCGTTCAATTACATCCTCGAGGTGCTTAACCACTGCGCTCATCAACGGATCACGGTGATCGACAAAACGCTAAAATCATTACCTACAACAGCTTGGACGGAGATCGAGATATCAACCGCATCCCAGGCCAGCAGCAGAGCTACAGCAACGATCGAGACAAGCTCAGTAGCATCACAGTCATCAAGATGACGTCCAGGCAGCAGCAGCAGTTCAATGACGGCCCCCTCTTCGTGGACAAGAGGGCGTGGTGCATTGCAACGGCGACCCCCTCATTCCTCACGCACCCCTCATTTAGATGCGTGCGGTACTCGGCTACCCGCGCGAGCGAGGAGAATATCAAGAAGCTCTATGCGACCAAGCTCAAGAATTCTCTGAATGGGCGAGCGTGGACACTTACACGAAAGAAGGTTGAGATCAGTACGCAGGCAGTTTTGGACGAAGCAGGTAATGACCCACTTGCTGCAGTCAAACTGGTGGGAACTACAGTGCGATAAGCGTGCGAAAGGATCGCGCCGCTACAGAAGCAGCAAGCGTTCGAGGAGTATTTTTTAAGAGGTTTTCGCAATCGAACGGAGTCTGTGCAGGACTGCATATCGAGACGAGAGACGGAGTACGAGCGGCTCAAGTCACTTTCAACGAACACAACAGTCAGCGAAGACCTGTGGACATACTTCCTACTGAAGCTAGCGAACATCAGCGCGCAAGAACACAAGGCAATCCTTGGCCAATGCAACAACGAATGCATCTGGGGCGACGTGACGGCGGCCATGCTGATACAGCTGGACAGCACGGGCCGAGACGATCGTGGACATGGACGATGCGGAGCCTACCCTGTGGACTACGACGACGAAGAAGAAGACGCTCTTCTCGGAGATGAATGTGCACCGTGCGATGAAGACGTTTTCCCGAGTGATGAGGACTGCGACGCACTTGCAGCGGACATCGACGAGTTCGAGGGAGTGATTGATGACGTAGACCCGGACGAGATCAGCCAGGAGGAGTGCGACATCCTGGCGACGGAGGCTCAACGTCTTGGCTGGAAAGCTGGACGGCGCAACCACAAGCCCAACTACAAGCAGGCCCGGGAGCGGCTTGCTCAAAGCAAGTCGAATAGAGGCTGGAAGGCCAACATCAACAAGCAGGGCTCCATCAAGATGGACAGCAAAGAGGCTGAGTATCTGCTGAAGCAGATCAAGGCGCGCACGAAGTGCAACGCGTGCCACAAGAAGGGTCACTGGAAGGGTGACCCCGAGTACGAACGAGTGGACCCAGTGTGCTGCAACGTGGAGCACGAGGAGGCGGACGTGGAGGACGGAGCTTTCACGGGCGACCTGGAGGTTTTCTACGACGAGCTGGATTCGCAATGGCGACCGCGGTCAAGCTGCTGATGGCGGACAGCTCGATGGACATGACCGCCATGCAGATTGTCAGCGACCAGCTGGCAAGCATAGACGCGGCGATGGAGGAGATCACGAGTCTGACGAAGGTGAGAATCGACACCGAGGAGCAGATCGTGAACACCTACGCGGTATCAGCAGCAGGAGACCGGCCGAATATCCAAGAGAGGATCCACCAGGGACACGAAGCATACCCAGTACCTGGAGAGCATCAAACCCAAGAATCTGACGAACCCCTGAGCACTCCAGTGAGTTCAACGAGCAGACCTACACCAGGGACGTGGTCGAGGACGGATCCCAGAAGACCAAGTACAGACTACCTAGAAGATGACAACACAGAGACCGACCTACACAAGATACGCGAACGTGCAGAGCAGATCGCAGCATTGTGGGTAAGCTGCGAGAACATGGAAGCGGCCTACAGGGACGATGTGGATTTCTGTTTGCACTGGGCCTTACATCGCTTCCAGCAGCTCATGCACATCACCATGGAGATGGCGCCGAACGGTCTCAGGAATCTGGCCTACGATCTATGCCAAGCAGCCTGGGACAGGACCTCGGAGCTTCGTGACATCGTAAGGAGTACCTGCGAGCGCCTACCGATTGGAGTGCGACCGACATGGTCGTGGACGCGACGCCGAGCTGGAACCAACTACGCTCCAGAGGGAGTTGGGCGGCAGCAACCTTGCGAGGAGCTGGAAGAAATTGAAGCCTACGCAGTACGAGAAGGACCTATTCCAGATGGACATGCTGTACTGGGCACTGCGTGCCTACGTGGATGTGGGGGTTCAATATCACTCGACGGCTACACAGAGGACGGCAGAGTCACCACGCGGCTGAGAGGATCATCCATGCGCTTCCGAGGCGTGAATGATAGCGCCCCGGTCATGGCAGAAGGAGAACAAGAGGTGACGGCTGGACTTGCCGGAGCTGACGTGAACCTACGCTTCCAGAGGTTGCCGACGTCAAAGACGCCAATACTGCTGAGCACCCACCAGCTGGAGGAGCTCGACACAGTGATATACATCAAGGATCAGAAGGCGGACTTCAAGGCGATCAGCAAGTACGCGGTGTCTCTCATCAAGGCGGAGAAGGGACGCCTGACGATCTCGCTCGAGGAGCGGCCGAAGAAGGAGACGACAAAGATCGAGCCATCAGCCACGTCCGACGAGATCGACATCTGGAATGCGGAGGTCCAGGAGGAAGCAGAGGAAGCATCCTACGGCGGAAGCAGAGGAAGCATATCGAGACGCGGGAGAAGGAGATTCAGGACAAGCTGGACAAGTACCAGCAGATCGTGGACACGCTGAAGGCAGACCCAGAGGAGAAGCGGCCCATCATCTGCGAGCTCTACGCAGGTGGCATGGCAGCCACATCAGAAGCTCAGCAGCGGCGGCATCCAGTGACGAGGCCGAGGGGCATCCTGATCGGGGACGACCTGCTGGACGCGAGGTCGCAAAATACCGTCCTGAAGCAGCTGAACGAGGATGACCCCTACGTGACCATTGTGGGTTTCCCCTTGTTCCCGAGGGACACGACGATGCGCAAGTTGGCGATCGGCATGAAGCACTTGCAGTCTGTCAAGAAGATCTGGCTCAACTGCAAGCGCCGAGGAGCTCATGTGCTACTGGGGAACCCATTGACGTCAAGAGCCTGGCAGCTTATGCCACGGCTGGGCTCTGAGTTCGTAAGCGCACCAGTGCGCCGAGGGCAGCAACCTGGTGGACTTCATGGGCGATCCGGTCAAGAAGCCGACGAGGTTCCTGACGACGGCCATCATGCTCGGCAAGAAGCTCAACAGCATCAGGTGTGACGAGCAGCACGTGCACACGAGCGTGTTCAACAGGCCGAAGGGAACAGCCTCGAGCCTTGGGAACTGGACCAAGGAGCTGGCCAGGACGATCTTGGACGGCATCGAGGATCAGCGAGACCTCGAGAAGCAGCATGGTGGCTACGCCCGGTACGCCAACAACTTCGACGACATCGACTGTGACGAGTTCGAGGCCAGCCCTGCGGAGACAGAGGCGCCGATGCACGCTAGCGCGGCGGCGATCTTCAGCAAGCATGGCGAGAACATCGAGATGTCGGAATGGACGGCGGTGTCACCACTCATGCGAGCAGCTATCAAGAAGATACACGAGAGCCATTCACATGGACCCTACAAGGAGTCACTGGTACGGTATCTACAGCATGGTGGAGCTAGCCGACGAGCGGTACAATCAGCACGTCTCGTCAGATGCACGACATGTGAAGAGCAGGCTCGGACGGCAGCGAGACCTACGGCAGCTCAGCCTAAGGTTAATTTTTAACGAAGCCATCAGCATGGACTTCATGATCATACCCGATCTGGACAAGAACATGCACGTGGTGCTTGTGATCGTGGCCGTGGCCTCGGACTTCACCGTGGCGATCTACACGTGTCCCGGATCGAGACCTACGGCGGAGTTAGCAAAGAAGGCTTTCGAACTCGGATGGCTTACCTGGGCCTGGCCACCACGCATTGTGGAGCAGGACCAGGACTCTACCTTTATGGGCGAGTTCGAGACGCTATGCAACGACCTGGGCTTTGTGATCAACAATGCGGCTCCAGAGGCTCACTGGCAAATGGGCAAAGTAGAGAGAAAGATACGCTGCCTGATGGAGATGGCGACGAGTGTCTTCAACGCTTGGGACGTTCGTGGTCAAGAGTCGGTTGCAGCAGCAGTACGTGGCATGGCCAACGCGTGCAATCAACTTGTCAGCACGGCAGGCTTCTCACCACATCACTGGGCACTTGGAGCTGGACACCGACTGCCTGCAAGTTTGGCGAATCCCGACAACGACCCAGCAGTGGTTGCACGAGTGGCCGAGAATACATCATTCTGGAACCGACTACACCTTCAACAGATCTGTTCGGGGTCTTTTCTCAAGGCAGCAAGCTCATCAGCATTGAGACGGACAGTTCTGGCGAGGATCAGGCCCCAACCAGGGCCATTTCAGCAAGGTGATTTACGGATGTTTTGGCGATCTGATAACATAAAGCGCAACTTGCATGCACGGTGGCATGGACCTGCCCGGTGCCTGGGCAAGGATGAGCACGGTTATTTGCTGATCCATAACCGGATCCCGATCCTGAGTTCACCCAGTCTCCTTCGAAGGGCGACTGAGCACGAGGTGAGCACCATGCAGTTTACCGACCTGTTATCAGATGGCGGACCTGCACGTGGAAGAGCTAGCTGGTCAGCGTGGTTTTCTGGATCTTCGAGGTCAACAGTATAACCCAGCACGAGATGATCAACAGCCAGACCAGCAGCCCGATCAGCAGACAGATTAGCAGCCATATCAACATCAAGATCACCGAGATCCAGGACATCAGCAGCGTCCTGGACAGGGCGATGTTCCATCAAAGCCAGCAGGAGAACAAGGTGATGCACCCTCGAGTGCACCGACGACGGCACCAGCAGCACCTGCTCAAGGCAACGTGGAGCTGACGAAGCCAGCGGACAGCAGGAAGCGACGATAACGACGTGACGCCAATGCGTCAGAGGCTGGACGACGAGTACGAGACAGTACCAGTTGATCAAGATCAAGCGGAGGAAGATCTACGAGCACGACTTGTTCGAGCGCACCAAGCTTGGGACACCATCTTGGGAGCAGTGGCGGCCAGCAGCCAGGACAAGACCGACCTGAGGCAGCTGGATAACGTCAGGAACACCCCTCTTCTACCTGATCCAACACCTGGGTACAAGATCGAGAGGCGGCGGCTTTTCAACTTGGACACGCGCGACCTGGTTCAAGATATCTCGAGAGTGGACTGGATAGCCAATCCTCAGATCATCGACGATGTGGCATCATAAGACCCCATCACGATCATCGAGGAGATCACTCTGGGAAAGGAAGAGGAAGCTGGAGATGGACCAGGAGGTGGCCAACAGACTGCAGCAGCCCCGCAGGGGCCTACCAATACTGACGAGACCATGGAGGAAACTAAGGAGGTGAAGCGCGGAGGCAAGAAGCACACTAAGAAATACCTGGAGCTCAAGCAGACCAAGCGGGACGACGCTCAGGACGATCGTGCTCAGCCTCGAGTGCCTGCCAGGATCCAGAGGCACATGGCGGAACGCCAGAAGGCGGAGAAAACGGCAGCAGTACCAGCAGAGGTACCGCAATATCAGCCGGCTACATCATCGTCAAGTACGCGACAGCCTGCGCAGGGCAAGCGACAGGAGCACCCAGTCGCGCTCAAGGGGTTCTTGCTGGACGATGTGCCGATCAGCATCAAACGAGCCTGGGGACAAATTGGGCCAGTCAAGCAGCTGGCAGATACATCGCTGCTCGTCGAGGCGTTCGTGGCCGAGCGGATCGGCAGCCAACCGACCAGAGCCAACAAGCATCTGCAGATCAACTTGAAGACGCTGGGCGACGACAAGCTCAAGTGGAAGAAGATGCAGCAGGCGGTGGAGAAGGAATGGAACAAGTGGTGCAAGTACGATGCAGCAACCCACATATCAGGAGCAGCAGTCGACAAGGTCGACCCGGACAAGATCCTAAGCTCCAAGGTGGTCTGGACCGACAAGGACCCCGCGACCTTCGAGCCGAAGGCCAGGATCTGTGGGAGAGGCAACGAGGAGGAGTTTGACGACAAGCTACGACGGGACCCACCCACAGTCTCAGCACAGATGACGTTACTCTTGTGCAGCATCGTATCAAGTCTCAACTTAGACCTAGTCATCGCGGATGTGAAGGGAGCCTTTCTGCAAGGCAAAGCCACCACACGCGAGCTCTACTTTCGTATCCCGACGAACCTCGGGAATTGCAACATCCCGGGAGTGAAGGCAGGCGACCTGCTGAAGTTAAACAAGAGCATCTACGGGACCAACGATGCAGCTCGTGCGTGGTATGTGGCACTACGCGAGACGCTCGGGAAGCTTGGCTGGGAAGGCCTGAGCTTCGAACCCGCGACTTTCATCAAGCGCAATGCGAAGGGCACTATCATCGGGATCATGTGCCTGCACGTGGATGACTTCCCCATGGGCATCAAGCAGGACGACCCGGAGGGCGCCAAGATCATGAAGGACCTGCAGAAGGAGATCGACTTTGGCGAGGTCAAGTTCGCGAGGAAAGAGCAGGCGACGTTCTGTGGCCGTGGCTATAAGCAGGACAAGGACGGCAGCGTCAACGTCACCATGGAGGCCTACGTGAAGTCGATGCAGACTGTGCGTATCTCCAGAGAGCGCAGCAAGGCACCAGATAGCGCCTTGACCCATGCAGAGCATCGTGGACTACGAATGGTAGTTGGACAATTGCAATGGGCTGCGCGGATGATATGCTTCGAAGAGGCCTTCGAGGCATCCCGACTGGCATCTACGCTGGGAGCTCCGACGGTGAAGGACCTACAGGACGGCAGCGCGGCCATCAGGCGGATGCAGAAGCGGGGCGACTTGCTGATCAGGTTCTCAGCAGGCCTGAACCTGTGGGAGACCATGGTGATCAATGTCACCGACAGTGCTTTCGACAATCTGCAGAAGCACAGATCACAACGCGGACACTTCATCATGCTGGGCGACCAGAAGACCAACGAGGACCACAGTAACAAGTACAAGGTACACTGCATTGGGTGGCAGTCTTCCAAGATTCAACGAGTAGTCCGATCTACTCTATCGGCGGAGGCCTACTCATGTGCGGATTCAGTGGACATGGTGATATGGGCGAGATCGACCCTGGCGGAGATCCTGTACCCGGAGATGGACATGACCGAGATTGTGCACGACACCTGCCCGGTGAAATGCATCTCGGTGACCGACTGCAAGAGCCTATACGACGCGATCACAAAGGAGAAGATTTCTATGACGGACAAGAGGCTTTCTGTGGAATCGGCTATATTGCGGCAGTCACTCAAAGAGGTCAGCATCAAGTGGGTCAAGAGTGAGCAGATGCTAGCGGGCTGTTTGACTACAGTACTTCCAGGAGGCTACGCGAGGAAGATAGTTACATCAAATTTGTGGACTCTTGGGCCTGATGACAGGGCGCCATCAATGCGCGGACGAAAGCTTGTTGGACCAGAGAAGGTGGCAGCCAACAAGGAGGTGGACGAGCTCAACGCGAAGATGGCCAAGTACGTCAAGCAGGAGCTGTACGACGACACTGGGAAGGACGACGAAGAGATCTCTTCGTGGCCGGTGGAGACGTACAACTACGTGGACGAGTGGTTCTACGACGACATGGACGAGGTTCAAGATGAGGACTACGTCGAGGCATTCTACGCGGAAGATCTAACGGACAACTACCTGATGGAGAGGAGTGGCGCGCAGAGAACCATCCAGATACCTTACCAAGCTGTAGTTCTGTTTCAACTTTGTGCACTTGCAGTGTATGGAGTTTGTCTCTCGATGTCTCCTGCGGCGGTGACAGTAGTCTCTATCATCGCGGGTATCATCATATTTATTTACGTTATGAAGCCTAAGCAGAACGACGACGAGGACATGTTTGATCCGATGGAGGTGGATAGTTCAAGCAGCGACAACCTGTTCAAGCCAGGGTTGCCCGAGAAGCGGGTCAAGGTCAAATCCAGGACGGCGAAGGCTACGCCGAAAACTACAACGACAACGCTCGCAGTGCGAGCCGATCCAGCGATCTATGACGATGAGATCATGGGAGATGGACCAATTATGTTGGGAGATCGTGCTCTACTAAGGCAGTGGCTGGAGACCATGGGACCAACGATAACCAGGTGTGGCAAGTACGAGGGCGACAGCTATGAGACGATCTATACGAAGGACAGGCACTACGCAAATTGCCTAGGACGGTGTCCCAAACTGGACGCAGACGAGAGCAGGAGTTATAATCTCGACCCGAGCATCAAAGTTTACATTGCATACAGCATCATCAAGTCAGCAGTACGTGTGCGCTGGGGATGATGATTGATTTGGGTTACCATTTCTGATGATGAGTGATGTTTGGTCACCATCTACAGATGCTGAGTGAAGGCACCCCCTCAAGAGCCCAGGTAAACATTCTTTTATCTTGATATCTGTCGCTTGATACACGGACGGTAGTTGGACCGTTCGAGCAGAGAAGATTTGATTTCTTTTATCATGATATCTGTTGCTTGGTACACGGACGGTAGCTTGACCGCTCGGGCCAATAATATTATCCAATAGTCTGGAGGCTTGCTGCATAATTTGCCAAGGCATTCTTTAGCGTTTCCTTTTCCAGTGTGAAGGTTGTATTAGCAAGGATGTGATTTATAGGATTATGTTGAGAATTGTCCATGTTATTGCTCTCGCTCGCTCATGCATTCTCTTGTTCACTATTACCATTTGTGGCTTGGACCCGCCCAGCTGTGGCGGGAGGGTGGGCGCATTCTACGACTGTCTAGCTTGACATCAGAATCAGAACAGATCACACTCTATCTATTTCTTCTTGCATCAAGGAGTTGTGGGTGGAGAGATTTGGATCATCATTTACATTTGTTTTTGTATTTCTGGTTGAATTTGTGGCCCCCCCCCCCAGCCCGACACTATGCTTCGTGCCTCCGAGTGGCTAGTGACTGTCTCTATCGGTTTCTATGATTTGGAGGGTTGGGTGAGGTTGTGAAGAGTGGTGTTTCTTGTTTGATTCGCCCACCCGTCTCCAGGAAGTATTTGCGAGCTAGCCCACGAGGCAGCTTCGGAGGGTAACGTCGCCAGTTCGTAGCACATGCGAACGTTCTCGTCCGCATTTGCTTGCTGTAGAAAAGCTCATGTCTTCGTCATTTGACCTCCCCTCTCCCGTCCTCACGCTCGCATTCGGTTGCTTTGGCGCGCGTGCGGTAGGTTCGTGCGGCGATGGCGTGCCGGCGACGCCAGCTAAGGCGTTCAAGGTTGAGGTCTGCGACGCGGAAGCACCGAGGGGCGTTGCAACGCCACTGGACCCTGTTGAATTCAACCTCGAACGATCGTGGCCGCGATCGATTCAAGGATGAACGATCGACGCGGTGTCAAAAACCAATGCGCGCGCCGACGTCGCGCGAACCTACCGTAGTGTGTGAGGTCGCTGACTAGGGCGGCTTCTCGTGGACAGCGGGGGCTGGCGGGACGAGACGGCCCACGGGAATCTTGAATTCGTCCGCGTTTTCCCCTTGCCTTTGCCTCGAGATCGTTCTCGGGACTTTGGTCCCTGCGCTTCGAATTCAATCGAGCTGTAAAAGGGCCAGCCCCGACCGTCGAACGGCATCGAGCTCGGCGCTCGCCCGGCAGTAGGGGCTTGACCACTCCTTCGTGGACAGCCGATCCGATCCCTCCCTGCCCCCCCTCCCCTCCTCCCCTCCTTCCCCTCCTCCCCTCCTCCCCTCCCCTCCTCCCCTCCCCCACTCCTTCCCTCCATCTAGGGGCGTCCTTGGCCCCCCTGGGGCCGCCGCGGCCGTTGCCGCTGCCGCCGGCGATGTCGTCGCGGCCAGCAGCCGTTGTTTCCGTCGGTGTCGTCGGCCGCCGCCAGCGTCGTAGTCTCCGCCTCCGTCGCCGCCGGGGTCGTCGTCGACTTCGCCATTCTCGTCTCCGGCGCCGTCGTCGTCGTCGTCGTCGTCGTCGTCGTCGTCGTCGTCGTCGTCGTCGTCGTCGTCGTCGTCGTCGTCGGCGTCGGCGTCGGCGTCGGCGTCGGCGTCGGCGTCGGCGTCGGCGTCGGCGTCGGCGTCGGCGTCGTCGTCGTCGCCGCCGCCGCCGCCGCCGTCGGCGTCGTCGATCGCCCAGTGGCTCGCGCGCGAGGCCCTGGCCGAGGCCAAGAAGGTGCTCCAGGCAGGCGGCGGTGTGTGCGCGTTTCCTCGCCGGCGGCGCCGTCGCCGCCGCCGTCGTCGTCGTCGTCGTCGTCGTCGTCGTCGCCGCCGCCGCCGCCGCCGCCGCTGCCGCCGCCAACTCCGCCATCGTCGGTGTCGTCGCGGGTCGTCGTCGTCGTCGTCGTCGTCGTCGGAAGAGGAGGAGAAGGAGGAGGAGGAGGAGGAGGAGGAGGAGGAGGAGGAGGAAGAGGAAAACATTGATGAGGAGGACATTGAGTATGATGAGGAGGATGAGGAGGAGGACATTAAGGAGGAGGAAGAGGAGGAGGAGCAGGACGAGGAGGAGGAGGACCACTGACGATTAGGATGGGGAGGAAGAGGATGAGGAGGAGGAGGAGGAGGAGGAGGAGGAAGAGGAAGACATTGATGAGGAGGACATTGAGTATGATGAGGAGGATGATGAGGAGGACATTAAGGAGGAGGAAGAGGAGAAGGAGGAGCAGGAGCAGAAGGAGGAGGATGAGGAGAAGACGCATGAGAAGGAGGAGCACGCAGACAGGCAGGTAGGCCAGGGAAGGCGAAGGAGAAACGATGCAGGACTGGATGGAGAGGGATGGAGGGAGGGTCGGGTAGTGGAGGGAGGAGGGTCGATGGAGGGTCTGTGGGCGGGACTGAAGAGGGTGCAGCCTCTACCTCTCTCCTGCCTCCGCCCTCTGCCAGTCTCCTTCCTCTCTCTTCCTCTCTCTCCCTCGTCCTTCCCGTCGCCCCTCCCCTCCGCTCCTCCTCCTCCCCCTCCTCTTCCGCGATGGAGGGATGAGGGATGTTGGGGGATGGAGGAGGGATGATGATGCTAATGCTGATGCTGATGCTGCTGATGATGATGTTGATGATGATGATGATGATGATGTTGATGCTTGTGATGATGACGACGGTGGAGATGATGAAGATGATTCGGATGATGACGATGATGGTGCTGATGAAGATGATTTGTTGACGATGCTGGTAGCCATGATGGTACTGCTTGTGATGATGATGATGCTGATGATGATGATTATGATGCTGGTCATGTTGATGAGACAGGTGATGGTAATGCTGATCAGGTTGATGATTACGACGACGACGACGACGACGGTGGTGATGCTATTCATGATGCTGATCATAACGAATATGATGATGATGCTGGCGATGCTGATGCCGATGATGATGCTGATGACGAATGATCCGCCACCGATGATGATGTTGATTGCTGCTGCAACTGATGAAAGGTGCTGATGCTGACGCTGATGCTGATGATGATGATGCTGATGATGATGATGCTGATGGCGATGACGATGTCGACGATCATGACGAAGATGACGACGCCGACGATTAGGATGAGGATGCTGATAATGAGACTGATGCTGCTGATGATGCTGCTGATGGTGATGATGCTGCTGCTGCTGATGCTGACGATGATGATGGTGACGAATGATGAGGATGACGAGTATGCTGCTGCTGATGCTGATGACTATGGGGACGAGGACTCTGATGATGATGATGCTGATGATGATGATGATGATGATGCTGGTGATAATGGTGATGATGGTGATGCTGCTGGCGATGATGATGGTGGTGGCGACAACGACGACGATGATGATGCTGATGATGCTGATGATGCTGATGATGCTGATTATGATGATGATGATGATGATGATGATGATGATGATGATGATGATGATTACGATGATGATGATTACGACGATGATGCTGCTGCTGATGATGATGCTGACGACGATGATGCTGCTGATGATGATGTTGATGATGATTAGACGATCACAATGACGATGATGATGATGTTGCTGCTGCTGATGATGACGATGATGCTGCTGATGACAACGACGATGACGATGACGACGATGATGATACTGATGCTGATGCTGCGGATGATGATGATGCTGATGCTGATGACGATGCTGATGCTGATGACGATAATGACGATGATGATGTTGCTGATGCTGATGCTGATGCTGATGATGATGCTGATGCTGATGATGATGATGATGATGATGATGATGATGCTGCTGATGCTGATGTGATGATGATGATGGTGGTGGTGGTGATGATGATGCTGATGATGATTGTGATGGTTGTGGTTGTGGTGGTGTTGGCGATGATGGTTATGACGATGCAAATGATGATGATGCTGATGATGGTGCTGATGATGCGGATGATGATAATGATGATGATGATGATGATGATGATGATGCTGATGATGATGGTACTGCTTGTGATGATGATGACGATGATGATGATGATGATGATGATGCTGATGATGATGCTGATGCTGATGCTGATGATGATGATGATGATGATGCTGATGATGATGATGCTGATGATGATGATGATGATGATGATGATGATGGTGCTGATGAAAGGTGCTGATGATGACGATGACGAGGATGATGATGCTGATGCTGATTATGATGACGATTCTGATGCTGATGATTGTTATGATGATGAGGATAAGCTGCTGCTGCTGATGATGATGATGATGATGATGATGATGATGATGATGATGATGATGATGATGATGATGATGATGATGCTGCTGATGATGCTGATGATGGTGATGGTGGTGGTGGTGGTGGTGGTGGTGTGGTGGTGGTGGTGGTGATGATGGTGGTGGTGGTGATGGTGATGATGCTGATTCTGATGCGCATGCTGATGCTGATGCTGATGATGATGAGGAGGAGGAGGACGACGACGATGAGGATGATGGTGAGTAGGAGTAGTAGACAATGGAGCGAGGGGGGAGGTTGGGGGCGGCACGGAAGATGGTGGAGGGGGGAGGGGGAGGAGACGGATGTATTGAGGAAGGAGGAGGAGGAGGAGAGGAGGAGGAGGAGGAGGAGGAGGGGAGGAGGAGGAGGAGAGGAGGAGGAGGAGAGGAGGAGGAGTATGAGGAGGAGGAGGAGGAGGAGGAGAGGAGGAGGGAGGAGGAGGAGGATGGAGGAGGAGGAGGAGAGGAGGAGGAGGAGGAGGAGAGGAGGAGGAGGAGGAGAGAGGGAGGAGGAGGAGGAGGAGGAGGAGGAGGGGGAGGAGGAGGAGGGAGGAGGAGGAGGAGGAGGAGGAGGGAGGAGGAGGAGGAGGAGGAGGAGGAGGAGGAGGGGAGGAGGAGGGGGAGGGGAGGGGAGGGGAAGGGGAGGAGGAGGAGGAGGAGGAGGAGAGGAGGGAGGAGAGGAGGAGGAGGAGGAGGAGGAGGAGGAGGAGGGAGGAGGAGGAGGAGGAGGAGGAGGAGGAGGAGGAGGAGGAGGAGGAGGAGGAGGAGGAGGAGGAGGAAGGAGGAGGAGAGAGGGGGGGAGGGGAGGAGGGAGGGGGAGGGGAGGGGGAGGAGGGGGAGGGAGGAGGGAGGGAGGGAGGAGGAGGAGGACGAGGAGGGGGAGGAGGAGGAGGAGCAGGAGAAGGAGGAGGAGAAGGACCAGTGTAAACCCAATAGTCATCAACGATGTTGGCCTAAACCCTCCCTCGAAGCTCCCTCTTCATAGGCCCCTACAAGGAGTCATTTCCATAGGAAACTGCATCGTTGGAAGACAAAGGTTTGAAGACCATGAAGCATGTCAAAGCATCTTTCTCGGGACTCCAGCGCTTCAACGCCGCGAAGCCATGTAACTGGCGCACCCTCATAATCCTGAGTCTTCCAACGCACCAGTTCTGGTACGTCGACAATTGGAATCCGTGAAACTATTTCAATTAAAAACGAGGTTGCGCGGCGCTAAGGCGAGAGCCACAAGTTGAAAAGGAACCGCCCTCAATCCGTGACACTCTTGCAAGCTTTGACAGCGAATGTCCGCGGCGCTAAGGCGAGAGCCGCATCTTGAAATGGAGCTGCTTTCAATCCGTGAAACTCCCGCAAATGTTTGAAACGAATGTGCGCGGCGCTAAGGCGAGGGCCACATGTTGAACACCGCCCGCCCTCAATCCTTCGAACTCTTGCAATTTTTGAAACGCATGTGCGTGGCGCTAACGCGAGAGCCACATTTTGAAAACGACCCGGTTTTTATCTGTGAAATTGTTGTTAGTTTTTTGAAGTTCCAGGGTCATTCATGGTGAGGAAGTCTCAGGCGAAACGCCTGGCCCGCCTTGTCGACCGGCTTCGGAGTGCGACAGGGAGAAGTTGTTGATAAGGAATAGGAATGGAGGAGGAGGAGGAGGAGGAGGAGGAGGAGGGGGAGGAGGAGGAGGGGGAGGAGGAGGAGGAGCAGGAGCAGGAGGAGGAGGAGGAGGAGGACCAGTGTAAACCCACGATTCATCAACGATGTTGGCCTAACCCTCCCTCAAAGCGCCCACTTCATAGGTCCCTACAAGGGTTCATTTCATCGGAGGGAACTGCCCCGTTGAAGGGCAATCGTTTGAAGACCCTGAAACGTGCGAAAACATTATTTTCGGGACTCCAACGCCACTGAACAGCCTAACTCTTGCGTCTTGAAGATCCTGAGTCGTGCCATAACGCCATTCCTAGGACTTCAACACCGCGAATCAACGTAACTGTTGCGCCCTGATACTCCTGAATCTTTCCAAAACACAATTTCTGATACGTTGACCAGGGAATCCGTGAACGTATTGTTGTTTTAAACTTGAATGTGCGCGGCGCTAAGGCGAGACCCACATTTTGAAAATGAGCCGCCCTCAGTCCGTGAAGCTCTCGCAAGTTGTGACAGCGAATGTCCGCGGCGCTAAGGCGAGCGCCACTGTGAAACAGTTGCCAATTTTTAGGTTTCAGGGTCATACGCGGTGAGGAAGTCTCAGGCGAAACGACTGGCTCGCCCTTTCGACGGGCCTCGAGATGCGACAGGGGAAAGTTGTTTATAATGACAAATAATGGAGGAGGAGGAAGAGGAGGAGGAGCAGGAGGAGGAGGAGGAGGAGGAAGAGGAGGAAGAGGAGGAGGAGGAGGAAGAGGTGAGGACGGAATTGGGGGAGGGGACGGGGAGCGAGGAATTGATGAGAGGAGAGGAGGATGAGGGTGGATGAAGGAGGGAGGAGAGCGGCGGGCCCGCCGCCGACGCCCAGGAGACGACCTCCGGGGCCGAGTCTCAGAGCTACTCCTTCGTTCAGTTGGGCGCGTCCGCGGGGCTGCGCTCAGGCGCGCGCGCGGCCGCCCTGCTTTGCGCTCGTAGGCCGTTTGTCGCCGTCGCCGTTGTCGCGCTGACATCGTGGTCGCGGTCGTCGTCGTCGTGTTCTTGGGCGGCGTGGTCGCTGCGGTGGCCGTTGACGTCACCGTCCTGGTCGTCGTCACCGTCATCGTCGTCGTCGTCGTCGTGGACGTCGTCGTCGTCGCTGTCGTCTTCGGCGTGGTCGTTGTCGTGGTCTTGGTCGTTGTGGTCGTTGTTGACGTTGTCTGGCCTCCTCCTCGTCCTCTCCCTTCTCCTCCTCCACTTGGTCGGGCTCTGGCTCAAGGAGTGCACGCTGGCCTCGCCGCGCGCGCCCGACGCCTCCCGACGCAGCGGCCGCGCGCCCGCACTGACCTGCCCGCCCAGTGCCCCCGCAACGAGTAGAGGCTGAGGAAGGGCAGCCATTGTAGTGGCGGTGGCGGCGGCGGCGGTGGTGGTGATGGTGATGGTGACGGTGGGGTGGTGGTGGTGGTAATGATGATGCTGACGATGATGACGACGACGAGGAGGAGGGTGAGGACGAGGAGGAGGAAGCGGAGACGGAGGAGGAGGGCGGCTGCTGACGCGGCCCGCGGGGCGCTCTTGGCGGCGCACGCTGCGAGCGATCTCGCGAGGGGCCGCTCCAGCACTGAGCTCGTAGCATCGCTCGGACGCCTGCACGTTTTTGGTCGGCGTGGACCACCGAAGAGCATCTAGGATCATCCTGCGATGAAGGGTAGCCGCGGTGCCCCGTCGGGGGCGCAAGCGGGCCGACGTCACCAGGCTACTGATGCATCCTTCCGGAGGTCGTGTTCAGCATCGCGCTCGACGACTTCGCGGTGAAGTTCTTCATTGTGAAGAGCTTCGCTTGATCAGCCTGCTACGGGGCAGGCTTTGGCCGATGCCATACCGCCTTTTCGTTTTCCTGTTTATTAGTTGTTGTTATGGTTTTTGTTGTTATTCTTGTACTTTTTATTTATTATTATTATTATTGTTGTTATGTTATTATTCTTCTTTTTCTTCCTCCTCCTCCTTCCTCCCCACTGCCTTTCTTCTTTCCTCTTCCCTCTCCTCGCCCGCTTCCATGCCCCTGCTTTTCCTCCAGGGCGCTACGGTGAGTGGCGGTCCACTTTCCCGCCGCTAGGGCCAGCTCCGCTCTACTGCTCTGGTTTGCTGTGCCTTCCCGGCTAGCTCTGCCTAGCATGCCCCGTCCCCACTCTGGGTGGGATATCAATCGAGGGGTGGGTGACTAAATCTTCCGACGGAGCTTGCCCACCCCCCTCCCCCACCTCCTCCTCCTTCTCCTCCTCCTCCTCTCCTCCTCCCCCTCCTCCTCCTCCTCCTCCTCCTCTCCTCCTCCTCCTCCTCCTCCACCCCCCCTCCGCCCATTCCGACAGCACGTGCCCAACCCCCCCAGCGGATCCAAGGGGGGGGCGATTATTGCCCCATCCAGAGTAGCATCCCTCCTTCCCAGTTGTCCTTTCCGTTACTCTGCGCCGCTGAGACTGCAAGCGCACCGTGATCCAGCAGAGGCATGGCCTCCCGAATGGACGCGGGCACCAGTCTCAAGCTAGGGCTCCGAGCGCCTCCACGGAACCGCCCCCCCCCCCCCCCTTTGACCCAGCTAGCGCCCAGCAGCCGCCGATCACGAGCCGCCGACGACAATTCACGCCCGACGCCCGCCCCCGTCCGCCCGTTCGTGCCTGCTTACGCTGCGCTGCCCCTGGCGCTCCCCTCCCTCCTCTTCGCTCGTCGCTCTTGCGCAGTGTTTTTTCCACTTTTCCCTCGTCCTCTTCGTCCTCCTCCCCCTCCTGCTCCTCCTCCGCCTCCGTCCTCCTGCTCCTCTTCCGCCTCCTCTTTCTCCATGTTTTCTCTTACACATAGGCTTCCCCCCTCGCGCCCCCAGACTTGTCGACAGGGCGGGTTTCACTGGAGACCCCGTCACCATTATGACCCTGAGGCTTGGCATGTTTACAACAGTTACAAGGATGAAGGGCGGTCGTTTTCAATATGTGGCTGTCGCTTCAGCGCTGCTCGCATCCCTCTTATTAAACTCTTGCATCCCTTTCAAGGATGGAGGGCGAGTTGTTTTCAAAAGGTGGTTCTCGCCTTTTCGCCGCGCGCATTCGCTTTCACAGTTTGCAGCAGCTTCGAGGATGGAGGGCGGGCTGTTTTCAACATGTGGCTCTCGCATTAGCGCCGCGCGCCGTCGTCGTAAACACATGCAGCAATTGCAAGGAAGGATGGCGGTTCCTTTTCAAATTTTGGCTCTCGCCTTAGCGTCACGCGCGTTCATATCAAACGTTTGCAGCAGTTTGAAGGGGTTGTACGGTTGAATTCTTTACGCTTCGCGTATCCCCACCAGCCCATCTCACAGCAGCGACTCTCGGGAAGCATGCCGACAGTCGTGTTTTTCAGGCGTGTGTCCGCTTGGCCCCGCATATCTCCCCTGTTCCTCCTTCCTCCCGCCTCCTTGTACATCCTCCTTGTGGGGGGAGCGGGAGAAGGACGAGGCGGAGGAGGAGGGAGAGAAAGCGCTCCTCGTGATTTGAGTCGTTTGGGGTTTCTCGTCCTGGTGTGAGTCGTTCGGGCCCTTCTTCCTGGTGTGAGTCGTTCGGGCTCTTCGTGGTGTGAGTCGTTCGGGCTCTTCGTCCTGATGTGAGTCGTTCGGGCTTCTCGTGGTGTGAGTTGTTCGGGCCCCTCGTCCTGGTGTAAGTCGTTCGGGCCCCTCCTCCTGGTGTGACTCGTTCGGGCTCCTCGTGGTGTGAGTCGTTCGGGGCCCTGCAGCAATTTCAAGGAAGGATGGCGGTTCCTTTTCAAATTTTGGCTCTCGCCTTAGCGTCACGCGCGTTCATATCAAACGTTTGCAGCAGTTTGAAGGGGTCGTACGGTTGAATTCCCAGGAATGGTGTTCTGGCGCGGTTTAAGAGTGTCAGGACGCAGCGGTCACATTGACTCGCGGAGGTGAAAGCCCAGGAGCGGTGTTTTGGTACGATCGGGTATTCTCAAGGCGCAATTGTCAGTTGATTCGTGGTGTTGAAGTCCAAGGATATGCTATTGTGGCACGATTTGGGATCCTCAGACGGTCGTCTTTCAATGGGGGACTTACCGCAACGATAGAGAACTTTTGTAGGGGCCTATGAAGAGGGAGCTTGGAGGGTGGGTTTAATGCAACATACTGGATGCGTCTTGGGTCAGCAATGGTCCTCCTCCTCCTCCTCTTCGGAGGAGGAGGAGGAGGAGGAGGGTCAGCCAGGCGGGTGCTCGCCCAGCGGCATCTGGCCGCGCTGAGCTGCTCGTGGGCCGAGCCAGGCTGTCGTTCGGCAGCGCGCGGGGGGCCAGGGGCACGCGTCCCCTTCGTCGCCTCCTCCTCCTCCCCCGCCTCTCCCTCCCTGCGCCGCGCCGTGGCCTGGCAGCGCGAAAGCTGCCGGGTGCGGCCAGCAGGGGCTTGCTTCCCCCTCTGTCTGGGTCAGCGGTGGCGGCGCGCATGCCGGAGGGCATTGTGGACATCCGTGGCCCTGGCGTTTTCGGAGAGGCGCTGGTGAGTGCCGGTCTCCCCCCTGCGAGGGCTGCCTCCCTCCCTTTCGCCATGCTCTGCCTAACGCGACTCCCCAGTCACAGCCAGCACTGGCTAGCCTGCTATGTACTGTCACTGTGTCTCAATGGGGACTGAGGTGCGTAGCGGCCCCCCCTCTCGTCTAGGGCCATGTCCTTCGCTTTTTCCCTGGCCGGGTCAGCTCTGCAAACCTCGTCCCGTCGCGTTTTCCTCCCACCTATTTCTTCTCTGTTCCTCCTTATTCAGAACCCCCCAGCCCCTGGCTAGTAGCTCTGCCAACCATGGTTCATCCCGTCTCCATTTCCTCCCACGTACGACGCCTCGCGTCAGTTCTCCCCAGCGCAGCGAAGGGCAAGGTCTCCTCTCTCACCCATCTTCCCTCCGCCTCGCCTCGCCGTCGTCGTTCTCCTCTTCCGTCCCCCTCTGGCCCTGTAGTGCCGATCCAGAGGACGAATCGGAGGGCCCGGGCATGCGGTGGCGAAAGCGGTCCTCTGCGCCACCCGTCTCTGCCCTGGCATGTGCGCGCGTGCGCGCGCGCGCGTGCGTCGGTGCGTGCGTGCGTGCGTGCGTGCGTGCGTGCGTGTGTGCGTGCGCGCGCGCGCGCGCGCGCGCGCGTGTGTGTGTGTGTGTGTGTGTGTGTGTGTGTGTGTGTGTGTCTGTGTCTGTGTTTGTGTGTGTGTGTGTGTGTGTGTGTCTGTGTTTGTGTTTGTGTGTGTGTGTGTCGTGTCGTGCAGTTGCCGCTCCTCCTCCCCTCCCGCTCCCCTCCCGCTCCCCTTCCCTCCCCGCCTGACGGGGGCCGAGGCGGAGGCCTTGCGGGCTGGCTGGCCCCGACCTCCTTCCTGCTTAGGCTGCCCTCCCCTTGCGTGCCGAATCAGATCGAGCCTTTCTCGGTCGTCGGCGGCCTCCCCTCCCCTCTGCGCGCAGGCGTGGACCTGGCGCGCCTCGAGGCTCTCCGCTTCGTGCAGGGTCTGGCGCGCGCCCCCAGCCCATGCAGTCGTCGCCGCCGCTGGGGCCGCCGTCGCCAGCAGCCGCCGTCGTCATCGTCGACATCGCCGTCGTCGTCGCGCCGTCCTCGCCGTCTCTTTGACACCGTCGTCGTCGTGGCCGTAATCGTCGTCCTCTCCGTTGGCGTCCTCGGTTGACGTCGCCGTGGACGTCCGCGGTCGTGGTCGTCGCCGTCGTCGTGGTCGTTATCGTCGTCCTCGTCGCTGACGTCCTCGTGAGTGTCGTCGTGGACGTCGTCGTGGTCGTTGTCGGCGGCGCCAGCGTCGTGGTTGTGTTCGCTGTTGCTGTCGTAGTCTTTGTCGTTTTCGGCGTCGTCGTCGGCATTTGGCAGAGGAGGGGGATGAGGACCAGGCGGAGGAGGAGTAGGAGGAGGAGGAGTAGGAGGAGGAGGAGGTGGGGGAGGATGCCGAGGAAGGGTGATTCGAGCGTCGTATGCCCGGCCGTGCGTGGGCAGCATCGTGGCTAGGCTGGTGTATGCAAGGCGTGCTTCAATCTGCGGCCGTTTGTTATGTGAGCAGAAGCAGCGTCTGCGACGTTCGGATCGCAGGATGATGATGATGCTGCTGATGCTGATGATGCTGATGATGCTGCTGATGATGATGCTGATGCTGATGATGATGCTGATGCTGATGATGATGCTGATGATGCTGCTGCTGTTGATGCTGATGATGCTGATGATGCTGATGATGCTGATGATGATGCTGCTGCTGATGATACTGCTGATGGTGAGTGATGATGAGGTTGCTGATGGTAATGAGGAGGACGATGCACCTGATGATGATGAGGATGATGATGTTGATGATGCGGAGGATGATGATGACGATGATTAGGTTGATGATGATGATGATGATGATGATGATGATGATGATGCTGATGATGATGATGATAACGATGCTGATGATGACCATGGTGATGATGACGATGATGCTGACGATGGTAACACTGCTGCTGCTGATGATGATGATAATGATGGATTAAACATCAGCATAGACCCGAGGCACCATCCACGTTGTAATACACCCTCCGTCCAAGTACATCCTTTCTAGGTCCCAGAAATAACTAATTTTCATTGCGGGACGTGGCCCATTGGAAGACGACCGCTTGATATTCTTGACTTGTTCCACAACAAAACGTCCAAAGACTGGAGCCCCGCTAATCAACCTGACTGTTGCGTCTTGACACTCCTGAATCGTGCCAGACGCCGTTCCTGGGACATCAACACACCGCGAATCAACGTGACGGTTGCGTCCTGACGATCCTGAACCCTACGTACACCGTGCCAGAACACCAGTCCTGTGACTTCAACTTTTCGGATCCTTGAAACGGTTGCGATTCGTATGACAGGTGCGCGCGGCGCTGAGGCGAGAGCCACATTTTGAAGCCGACTCGCCCGCCGCCCTTGAATTCGTTATAGATCTTTAAGACGAATATACGTGGCGCTAAGGCGGAAACCACATTTTGCAGACGACCCGCGGTCCATCCTTGTAACTGTCGCAGGTTTCGAGTGTAGTCTCAGGAACGCCATGCCCGCCTTACGGACAAGTGTGGGGGGAGTGCGACACGACGTTGTTTGTAAGGAAATGGGATGGGGGGAGACGAGGGGGCGGGGCGGGATCATCAAGAGGCGGATGAGGATGAGTAGCAAGTAAGGGGGGAGGTGATGATGAGGACGACGACGACGATGAAGGGGGGGGGGGAGAGTGATGGAACAGGAAGACGAGGGACGGAGGGAGGGAAGGAGGGATGATGATAATGCGGGGGACGAACATGGGGAGGAGAAGGAGGAGGCGGAGGAGGAGTTTGGGGATAAGGGGGATGGAGAGAAGAGGGATAAGGATTATGAGGGTGATGGGGATGATGGGGATGATGGGGATAAGGATGATGCTGATGCTGATGATGCTGATGGTGATGGTAATGACGATGAAGATGACGATGGACATGCTGCTGATGATGAGAATGTTGCTGATTATGTTGGCGGTACTATGATGCTTATGTTAAC
>CAUYUJ010015129.1:0-5000 GCA_963575745.1 Prorocentrum cordatum | reverse complement strand
CCCGCCTGCGCCGATCCCCTAGGCTCCGCCAGCGGACACGCGCGCCTCGCCTCGCCTTCACCATGTCGCCAAGAGTGTCGACGTCGCTGCACGAGCCCACCTGGTCGGCACAGTCGCCATCTCCGATGGACAAGTGGAGTGCGTGGCCATCCACGGCCACCTGAATCTCTCCGTGTTAATGCCCTCATGGGTAGCCTTCTTCTCCTCCGCCTCGTCCAGCTCGTGGGCGCACGGCACGAACAGCTCGTCACCCTTGCGCGGCAGCGCGGCGACCAGCCGGCCCGTTGGCAGCTCTGCAGCTGGCACCTCATCAATCCCCTGCTCCACGTCATCCTCCTCCTCCGCCTCCTCCTCCTTGGGCTCCTCCTCATGCTCCTCCTCCTCTTCCTCCTCCTTCTCCTCCTCTTCCTCCTGCCTCCCTGTCCCCGTCCTCCCCACTCTTCCCCGCTCCTCCCCTGATCCTCCCTGCCCTCCCCCCCCTCGTCCTCGTCTCAAGGAACGCTGAGCTCCATGAGCAGCATGTTCTCCGTTGGCTTCATGCAGAGCTCGTGGCGGAACGCCTTCACGACTTCGCCCTCATGGCATCGGGCATTGCCTTGGGCCTTGCTAGCCCAGGCGGCGCCGCATGCCTGGACCCGTTCGCGAACTCCAGACATCCACCTCGTCCTGCAGCTCCAGCCCGTAATAGCTCGGCCGCGACGATGGCCTCGCCGAAGGTGCTGAAGTGGACGCCCGTGCGGGGCGCGAGCCGTGTGCGAGGATGCCAGACCTGAAGCCTCTGCTCCGAGCAGCCGCCGCAGTTGCTTGGCTCTGCCCCAGGTCCCCCCCCGCGAGCGCCCACGCAGTCTCCGGATCAGCGTCCGCGCGCTAGCAGCAGCTCGTGACTGGTCTTCCATTGCGGCCGCTGGCGCGCCCGCGCCGCGGCCGCCCTCGCGAGGGCCTTCTGACGCCTAGCTTTAAGTCGGGCGCGTCCCTCTACAGGAGGACTATTCAAAAATGGTCAAAACATAGCCAGGGGACGACTTTTCGACTATTGTTGACTATTTTTGAGCCTTTTTTTGGGACTATTTCAACTCTCGTCCACAATCCGCCTGTAGGAGGACACGCCCGACCTGAGCCTAGCTCCCTTGAGCCAAACTGGCTACGAAGCAGGAGGTGGAGGAGGAGGAGTCAGCCAGACTGCCAGCCAGGGAGGCCGTCAGCCAACCACCAGCAGCCACCGAGCACAGACGTGCTAACCAGTCAATCAGCACAAACCAGTCACTAAGTTGCTAAGTTGTTTACGCATGTTGTCCGTTATGCGTATTGCCTAGTTGGTTATTGACCAGAGTGTGCGTTCTCATGGGCGGCATGTTCGCGATCGCGTATGGCCTTGTTGATGCGATAAGCAGTCAACACAAACCATACATTCGTATTGTGCTATTTTTTACGTCTTCTCGTCGGCTCTGAAACCTGGTGCGTGTAGACCAATGTGGCCTTCCCCTCGGCACTTTCAAGGTCTTCCACCTCATGCTGGTGGCTCTGCTGCTTGGACGCAGCCTGCTTGTTCTTCCCCAGCGCTCCCGCGCCGGCCTTCACGGGCTGATCGGGCCCTCTCTCTCTCTCTCTCCCTTCTCGCCTTCTGATGTTCCAACCTACGCTAGCCTGAACTACCAGAAGTAATTCCGAGCACCAAGAAAGTACGGAAGCTCCATGGTTTTCACGTGTCGGGCCCTGGGAGACATTCGTTTGACATTGTTTCGACACTGTTTCGAAATCATTTCCAGGATGTGGTCCTTAAGTACGATGGGAGCAACATGATTATCGTCTTCTTTTCTCTTTCGCCCTCGTGCCTCAGTTCGCCTCCGGTGCATCCCGCCGCTCGCTTTGACCGGCGCCTGACCATCTTGCACCACCTGGCGTTCGCGGACTTGCAAAGTGTTGACCAATGCGCGCGCGTTCGGATCGAGAGGGGATGAGTGGAAGAGGGCGCGGCCATCTTAAGGAGAGGGAGGGAGACAGGCAGCGCCAACAGCGCCGTTTCCATGGAGAGGCTGGAGGGAAGGACCAGGAGAGGCTGCTGCCCAAGGTGGATGGCTGGCGCGGTATTCCTGCATCACCGTAGCGGCACGCGCTACCAGCACTCGTGCGGAACATGGTTGAGTATGGGCGTGCGTTTTTTCTGGCATTGCGTGCCCCCCAGGGCCTGATCTTGGCTTGTGTACCAGCTACGTGCTGAACAATATTGACATGTTCTTCTCTTCTTCATGAACTTTGTTGATATTGGCTACTTGTACCCCCCCAGGGCCTGATCTCGGACATGATCAGCAAGCTGGAGGACGAGGCCAGCCCCAGCAGATCCTGTATCAGATTTCGGCTTCCCTTCTAGCCATTTCCCTTCCCCGTCGCTCCAACCCTCCAGCCATTCATTCTCGGGATGATGCTGATGATGATGATGATGCAGATGTGTTCCTGGGACCCAGTGCCAGGCGATCCATGGTCGAGCGAAACCGGACGAGTGTTTGTCCACTCGATCGTGGATTGCTTGGCCTTGGGTCCGTTCCCTCCAAGCAGAACAATTCCTCCCCTTCGATTATGAGCAAGAGCCAACAACAGACGAGAGGGACGGAGGGAGAGGGACGGGGGGGAGGGATGGAAGGGGGAGGGGGAGGAGGAACGGTGCTGATGATGCCAGTATATTTTTGCTTGTTTGGTGTGTGTGTGTGTGTGTGTGCGGGTGTGAGTGTATGTATGTGTGTAGGTGTGTATATGTATACGTTTATCTGCGAATGCATGTAGGGGTGTATGTGTATGTGTGTGTGTATGTGTATGTGGCTATGTGTGTATACGGGTATGTGTGTATGTTGCATTTGTGCATGTGTGCATGGGTCAGTGTGTGTGTGGGTGTGTATATGTGTGTGTGTGCGTATATACGCATGCATGTATGCATACGTGTCCGTATGTATGTATGCATGCATGCATGCATGTATGTATGTATTCATGTATGCATGTACGCATTTATGAATGTATGCTAGTCTGCGTGTTTCTATGCATGCATGTATGTATGGCTGCACGTGTGTATACATGCATGTATGCATGTATGTCTGTATGTATGTATGCGTATGCATGTATGCATGTAGGTAGGTAGGTAGGTATGCATGCATGCATACATGCATGCGTGTATGTCTGTCTGTCTGTCTGTCTGTCTGCCTGCCTGCCTGTCTGTCTGTATGTATGTATGTATGTATGTATGTTTGTGTGTATGTGTATGTGTATGTGTATGTGTATGTGTATGTGTATGTGTGTGTATGTGTATGTGTATGTGTATGTGTATGTGTATGTGTATGTGTATGTGTATGTGTATGTGTATGTGTATGCATGTATGTGTATACGTATATGTATATGTATATGTATATGTATATGTATATGTATATGTATATGTATATGAAGTATATTAATGCATAT
Organism: Prorocentrum cordatum; assembly: GCA_963575745.1. Classification (NCBI taxonomy): domain Eukaryota; class Dinophyceae; order Prorocentrales; family Prorocentraceae; genus Prorocentrum; species Prorocentrum cordatum. The sequence continues at coordinate 1,556 of CAUYUJ010015129.1, read as the reverse complement.
ATGTGTATATATATACACATATATATATATATAAATATGTGTGTATATATATATATATATATATAGATATCCCAGGGGACGAGGCCCGGGGGCCCGGGACCGCGACCTCGACAGCGCATGGGGGGAACCGGGCGTCGTTTTCCTTTTGTTTTTACGGGGTTTCGGCGTCCCGGGGCCAACAGGGCCCCAAGAGGCTGCAGGGAGGCCCCAGGAGGCCGCAGCGATGGCTCCAGACGCTTTTCAAGACGACTCCCATGACGCCAAGAAGGCCCCCGAAGGCCCCGAAGACGCCCCAAGAGGCACCCCGAGAGTGGCCCAATAAGCAAAAATCGCCGATTTCCTTTGGGAAAACTGCTATTTTTGGCGTGTTTGCCTTTTGGGCGTCCACTGCATCCAGACGGCCCAAGAGGCACCCAAGCCGGTCGAGGATGCCCTCCAAGAGGGGGCCAAGACGGCCCACGAGGGGGCCAAGACGGCCCACGAGGCGCCCAAACCGCCCAAGAACGCCCCAAGGCGGCGCCCAAGATGGGGACGAGGAACCGGAAAGCCGGGCCTGTTGGCCCAAGAGACCCCTAGGAGACCCCAAGAGTCTCCAAGAAGGGGCCGAGAAGCCCCAAGAGGCCCCCCATGAGACCCGACAAAAACAGCAACATATGCTCCGAAGACGCCCCAAGAGGCACCCCGAGAGCGGCCCAATAAGCAAACATCGCCGATTTCCTTTGGGAAAACTGCTATTTTTGGCGTGTTTGCCTTTTGGGCGTCCACTGCATCCAGACGGCCCAAGAGGCACCCAAGCCGGTCGAGGATGCCCCCCAAGAGGGGGCCAAGACGGCCCACGAGGGGGCCAAGGCGGCCCACGAGGCGCCCAAACCGCCCAAGAACGCCCCAAGACGGCGCCCAAGACGGGGACGAGGAACCGGAAAGCCGGGCCTTTTGGCCCAAGAGACCCCTAGGAGACCCCAAGAGGCTCCAAGAAGGAGCCCCGAAGCCCCAAGAGGCCCCCATGAGACCCGACAAAAACAGCAAAAGAGGCTCCGAAGTCGCCCCAAGAGGCACCCCGCGAGTGGCCCAGCAACCAACAATCGTCGATTTCCTATGGGGGAACTGCTATTTTTGGCGTGTTTGCCTTTTGGGCGTCCACTGCATCCAGACGGCCCAAGAGGAAGAGGCACCCAAGCCGGTCGAGGATGCCCCCAAGAGGGCCCCAAGACGGCCCACGAGGGGGCCAAGACGGCCCACGAGACGCCTAAACCGCCCAAGAACGCCCCCCAGGAGTCCAAGAGGCCTTTCCGGGGAGCCTCGACAGCGCCCCAGGAGGGCCCAAGACGCCTCCCAGGAGCACCCAGAATGCGAAAGGATGGTCCAAGACGTTCCCAAGCAGCCCAAGTCAGCCTTCGGACGGCTCTCGAGGCTCCCAGTTGGCCTCCAAGAGACCCCAAGAGAGGTCCGAGAGGCGCCCTGGGACGGCCCGAAGAGGCCCAAATCGTCGATTTCCATTTGTTTTTGCAATGTTTGACCGCCCCAAGACCACCCATGAGACCCTCAGGACGGCCCCA
>CAUYUJ010015128.1:342850-350350 GCA_963575745.1 Prorocentrum cordatum | reverse complement strand
CTCAAGAGCACGAGACCCTCAACTAAACCAACAGAACATCCAAGGGTACCCTCCCCAGGGTGCGCAAGAGCATCCAACTGACACGAAACACATCAGGGCACCGTCCCCGAACCGACCTCGATCTTATACCTCGGACCGAATGTAGAAAGCATCAAAACACCTCAAAATAAGTATAACCCGACACGCGAAGCCGTTTCGGACACGCACCCAGAGGCAGAATCGAGCCAGCCAGGGCCGTTCAGTGTACGCCCAAACCCGCTTAGCAAACGTGGGTTTTTGGGGTCGGGGTGCTTTTTCGAGACGGAGCTAGGGCGAGGATCACGTCGGGCGAGGATGGATCGAAGATCTCTGAGATCTGGCGGCAGCGTCCCGGAACGCTCTGGAACGGATTTGTCCTCGTCCTCCGCGCGACTTATTCCCCCCCTGAGTAGAAGAAGAACAAGCGCCAGAAGATTATGTTTATGGCATCTTTCTTCTTCGATTCCTGTTCCCCTGAACGAAGAATGGACGAGGACGAGCACGAGGACAAAGACGAGGACGAGGACGAACACGAGGACGACGACGACGAGTGCGAAGAGGACGACGACGCCGACGACGACGATGACGCCGACGCCGACGCCGACGCCGACGCCGACGACGACGAGTTCACGACGCGAGCAGGCCGCCGTGCGACCAGCCATGCGTGCAGGAGGGGCCCCCGGCGCGAGAGCGGCCACCCTGCGCGCGCGGGGCCCGCCGAGCGCCGTTGCGCGCTGCGGGGGGCGACGATGGGGGGGCGAAGAGCCTGAGGGCTGGCATCTTTGAAGGGGCCCTGGGACACACAAATAAATACACACAAATAAAAGGATTCCCCATGTTTTCCCATAGTTTCTGGGTTTCTGTCTCCCCCCCCACGTCCCATATCTTCCCATAATTTCTTGGGGATCGACGATTAATTGTGTCTGTGTGTGTTTTTCCCCTCCTGACTCTTGGGGGCCGCATCTCGGAGGCCTCTTAGGGGCCTCCTGCGTACCTTCTGGGCCGTCGCGGGCCACCTTGGGGCCATCTCGAGGCCATCTCGAGGCCGTCGTGGGCCAGCTCGAGGCCAGAGACACAGAGGTCATCGGTGCCCCTGGATACATGTCGTGCTCCCCCTTGGGCTATTCGCCCCCTATCGTCGCCTCTGAAGTGCGCTGCTTGGGGGCGGCGGCCGCGGCCCGCCCTTTGCGTCAGCTGGCGGCCCCTCCCCGCGAGCGGCTCGAAAGGCGGCGCACTCCAGCAAAGCGGTGTCGAAGAGGCCCCTAGGAGGCCCCCAAGAGGCCCCCGAAAGGCCCCCATAGGGGCCCCGCGAGGCCCCCAAGGGGCCCAAGAGAGGGAACACGAACCGAAAATACGACCCTTCCGCCCCAAGGTGCTCCCCAGAGGCCCCAAAGAGAGCCCAAGAGGCCCCCTCGAGGCACAGAATGAAACCCCCAAGAGGCCCGAAGAGAGGCCCCCAGATGGCCCCCAAGAGGCCTCAAGACTGCCTTCAAGAGGCCCTCAGAAGCCTCCCACGAGATCCCAACGAGCATCCAATAGGCTTCATACCCACAACCCAAGCGCGGTGGCGGGATGTGCCGACGGCCATTGCATATCTGTAGCAGATACGACTGGCTCAGGATATATTCCGGGAGTTCCGGAGTATCTAGCGGCGCTCGTCTCTGGAGTCATTGGGTCGCAGCAGGAAAAAACAAGGAGATCGTGGAGCGCATCATGACCACGACCCCTTGCTCCTCCGAGAGGTCATCAGGCCTGGTCCCTCCAAGCGCGCGCAGCACTTCCAGCGGACAACAGCGCCTGTCATAGCTGGGGGGTGTCGGGGCGCGCAGGAGGAGCAGGCGCCACTCCGTGTGCAGTTCGCCCCGCTGCTGCTGCTACTCCTGCTCCTCCCACCCCAGGCATTGACGCCCTTGGAGCGCACGCCGAAGTGCAGGCGAGGCCACGGCCAATGAGGAGGAGGAGGAGCAGGAAAAGGAGGAGAAGGAGCAGGAGGAGGAGCAGGAGGAGGAGGAGGACAAAGATGAGAGCCGCCACATGCGGGAGTACTCCCTCGCGCCGGGGGAGCGGGACGGCAGGGCACACCTCGAGGCGGCGACGACCGCGGCCGCCCCGGCCCGCGCAGCATGGCGGGCGCCCGCGAGGCCCAGGCCGCTCTGGCAGACGCCAGGCGGCCGCGTCGAGGCACGCCCGCTGCAGGGGGCCCTCCGTGCTTGGAGCACCACGCGGGACCTGCAGCTAGAACGGGAGCGCACTGTGGACGGACCTGCCCGCTCTCCGACCCTGCACCGCGCCGAACGCCACGGCCACGCGGTGCACGGACGTGCCAACCCCGGAAGTCTCCACGGACGTCACGACACCCGATATGTTCGTAGGCGCTCTGGGCAGGGACGTGAGAGCGGTATTTGGCACCGGCCCCAGCCGTTGGCCTTCTCCAAGCAGGTGAGCTTGGCCCTCTGACTCCGTGCCCGCCCGTCCCCGCGGCAGGCCCGCGCCGTCCGCCGACAGCGCCAGCGCCTGCGCCTGCGCCAGCTCTGATGCCAGCACCTGCGCCAAGAGGCACTGCGAGCAGTCCAGCGCTGCCCTAGGCGCCGAGGCACGGCGGCGCCGTCTGGAGGCGGCTCCGAGACGCGCCAGAAGAGGACAACCCCTTCGAGGAGACGATGCCACCGCCGCTGCCAGCTACGCAAACAGTGCCAAGGCCAAGAGCAACGACCTGCGCAACGAGCAGCACAGGGGGAGCCGGCCCCAGAACACGCATGGCCAGGGCTCCGAGGCCTGCGTAAACGCCGGCACCTCCACCGACGAGGGAATATACCCAAAACCGAGGTACATCGACATGCAGGTTCCCCAGCCCGACGCCCAGTCAGAAGACCTGCACGATGACTTCAACACTAAAGACGACTACGGCCCATGCCATGCGCGTTCCCACCGTTCGTCCTCGCGAGTCTGGGCAATCGGCACGACAACCAGCACGGCTACCGCAAAGAGGTCGAGGCCGCTGCAGTCGCGTGCCCGAACGACGATCCGCTGCAGCAGACCATCGAGTCCACCATGCGCCACGCCTGGAAGCGCCGCGCGAGGGAGACCGAGGACGACCGCGCCAGCGCCCACGCCTGCGTCGACCCAGCCATCGGCACCACCGACGAGAACCTGAGGTGGGAGGCATGCCCCCCTTCGCCGCGGCCGCTTCCCCTCTTTGGACGCCCGAAATGGGCACGGAAAACAGGGGCACAATGCCCAACAAATAATGTTGTCCCAAACCAACAGCGGCCGCTGTTGGGCAGGCGGCCTTCTGTCTCAAATGGACACAGGCCGCGGCGGCGCGGACAGCGAGTCCTGTTCAAAATGGACAAGAACTGCTGTCGGTCTTTGTACCTATTCTTTACGTACCCATGTCGATCGTCCCGAGCTTCCCCCCCCAGCCGGAGGGGGAGCCGGAGCCGGAGACGGGTGTGGCTGCCAGCCTGACATCTCCTGCCTCCACGCGGGCAGCCCGCGGGGACAGACCAGGCCGGCGCCGAGGACCTGCCACGGCAGACGTGCCGCAGCAGCAGCAGCAGCAGCAGCCTAGTCTAGACGTCAGTCTCCGAGCACCAATGAGGATGCCCTGAGGGCCTCCTTCGGCATCTTCGGGCACATCCCAGCCTTCCGGAATCGCCATGATATTGTTCCTTTATCCGGTAGGGGGTAACACGTGTTACCCTGGGGGGGGCGGGGGGGGGGGCGGTCGGAGGGGAAAGGTAACGGCGGCCGCGGCGTGCACCCGCATGGGTGGGTCCGCGCCACCAGCACATCAATCGCCTGTGTGCAGCAAAGCCCCTGTACACGCGACGTTGCCCAACGCCTGCGTGCCAGCCCCTGTGTACACGACAATGCCTAATGCCTGCGTGAAACACAGCGCCGCCTGCGTACACCACAGCGCGTCAGTACACCACAGCAACCGCGTGCGCAACAGCGCCTCCTGTGTACACCACAGCGCGTGCGTGGACCAAATTGCTTACGTACACCACATCACCTGTGTACACCACCGCAACCATGTGTACCACAACGACTGTGCACACCACAATGCCTCCATGCACCACAACGCCTGTGTGCACACCATAACGCCAAACGTGCCAGCGGGCACATGAGTAGCTCGCGAGCACCTCAGGGCAAAAACAAAAACAAAAAAAAAAAAAAAGAAAAAAAAAAGTTGGCGGGGGGCGGTGCCTCCCCCTCCCTCCTCCCTCCTCCTCCTCCTCCTCCTCCTCCTCCTCCTCCTCCTCCTCCTCCTCCTCCTCCTCCTCCTCCTCCTCCTCCTCCTCCTCCGCTTCCTCCTCCTCCTCTTCCGCCTGTTCGCGGGGCTGGCCACAGACTCAGGGGGCCCTCGGGGCTCGTCCTGCCGCACCATGCTTCCCAATCGAAGGCCCGTTTGCGGAACCGAAGGCGACGTTCCCGCCCGTCGCCGCCGCCCCATTGCACCCCCTCCCGTTGACGTTCCCGTCGGTCGCCGCCGCCCCGTTGTACTACCCCTTCCCGTTGCATCGCGATCGCATTGCATTGCAATCGCATTGCATTGCAATCGCATTGCATTGCATCGGGTTGCGTTGCGTTGCGCTGCGCTGCCTTGCTTTACGTTGTTTTGCACCACGTCGGTTGGACCACATGGATTCTCCTTTCTAAAAAAATAGACTCTCCCCCCCCCGGCGTTATCCCCCCCTTTTCGGGAATGTAAATCATAAATGATTCTGACCACATGTCCATCCTAAATATGAATTTACACTATCCCCGGGGGGCCGGCATCGACCCTCCTGAGGCTCCCTGGTAAAAAAACGATACGCGGGGACATTTGTTGCTCTAACATAAGACTTGTTCACGAGCCCCTTGCAAACAAATGGACGAAGTGCATTCCGAAATCCTTCAAAAACCTTCGGTGACGGAGGGATTGCGCAATCGAGTTTCCAAAAACATGCAAAAACACAGGGCTTCGCAAGACTGATTTGCTATGCGCGCGAGCTCTTGCGAAATTAAACAGACCCATGAGTTTTTCACGATTTCCACAAAATGCTACCAAACGGGCTTCGCGCGCGGGCATGTCGAAATCTGTCGAACGCCCTTGCGCGTGTGCCGTCGCGAGAATCCTCTGCAAAAACGGGACGAAGTGCAGACGCGCGCGTCGTCGCGAGCGTATGCCGAAATCCTTCAAATCCCATGGGTTTCGGAAGGATTTCAAAATCGTGTGTCCAAAAAACCTACAAAAACAAAAGGGATTCGCAACACGGATTTTTAACAAAAGCGTGCGCGCGCGCTCTTGCGTCGTCGTCGTCGTCGTCGTCGTCGCCGTCCTCCCTCCTCCCGCGTCGTCGTCGTCGCTTATGTCGTCCTCTGTCTTTCCTCGTGTTCGTCGTCGTCGTCCTCTTTGGCGTCGTGGTCGTTTCCGTCGTCGTTGTCGCCGTGGTCGTCCTTCCTCCTCCTCCCTCGTCGTCGTCGTCCGTCGTCGGCGTCTCGTCGTCGTCCCTCCTATTTCGTCGCCGTCGTCGTCGTCGATTTCCCTCCTCCCTCGTCGTTGTCGTCGTCGGCGTCGTCGTCCTTCCTCCTTCTTCGTCGTTCGCGTCATCGCCGTCCTCCCTCGTCCCTCGTCGTTGTCGTCGTTGTCGCCGTAGTCGTCCTCCTTCCTCCCTCGTCGTCGTCGTCTTCGTTGGCGACGTCGTCGTCGTCGTCATCGGCGTCGGCGTCGTCGTCGTACTCGTCGGCGTCGACGTCGGCGTCGTCGTCGTCGCCACCGTCGTCGTCGTCGTCGTCGTCGTCGGCGGCGGCGTCGTCGACGTCGTCGTCGTCGTAGTCGTCGGCGTCGTCGTCGTCGGCGTCGTCATCGTCGTCGTCGTCGGCGTCGGCGTCGTCGTCGTCGTCGGTGTTGTCGTCGGTGTCGTCGTCGTGGAAGTCGTCGGAGACGCCGTCGGTGTCGTCGTAGTCATATTCGTTGGTGTCGTCGTAGTCGGTCTTAAGAGGTTTTGCAAACCCAATTGCGGGTGGGTGGGTGGGATGTTTGCAAGAGCATGGGATGTGTCAAACCATGGGTACAAATCAATTGCACCACATAGGTTGCACCACATGGACTGCCTCGCCTAGACTGCACCGCCTAGATAGCCAGAAATCCCTGTGCCGGGCCAACGCTGGCTACCAGTGATCTTACATGCGCCTTCTGTGTGTACAGGCAGAGGCAGAGAGGGAGAGCGGGAGAGAGGGTAGGTAGGAACGCGGGTCTGCCTCGGGCCGAAGGCGACAGCTGCGCGGCTCGCCAGCTGCCGCGCTGCTGTCGCCTCCGGCCCGGAGCAAGAGAGAGGGAGAGAGCGAGCGGGAGAGAGCGAGAGAGGGGGAGGGGGGGTGGAGAACAGAGAGAGAGAGAGCCGAACAGAGAGAGAGGCGGAAGAGAATGTGAGATAGGGTCGACGCAGAGATAGGGGGGGAAAGAGAGAGAGAGAGAGAGAGAAACAAAAATAAATAAATGAAAAAAACAAAAAACAAAAAAAACGAGAGCGACGCCATGGCCTCCGCCTCCCTCTTCCCTCTGGGAGGCCCCCGCGAGGCGCACACGGTGCTGCCGCGCGGCGCGCGCGCGCCGCGCGGCCGCCGCACGGCTCTCCTCAGGACACGCCCAGCGGGCGGGCGCCCCGCCACGTGCTCGGCGGCGCCCCCGCGGGGGCCCGGCCCCGCTGCGCCGGGGCGGGTCCTGGGGGGGCGGCCCTCCAGAGAGAGGACCCCGAGGGGAGGGGGAGGGGGAGGAAGGGAGGAGGAGGAGGGGGAGGAGGGAGGAGGAGGGAGGAGGAGGAGGAGGAGGAGGAGGGGGGGGGAGGCGGAGGAGGAGGAGGAGGAGGAGGAGGAGGAGGAGGAGGAGGAGGAGGAGGAGGAGGAGGAGGAGGAGGAGGAGGAGGAAGAGGTCCTGGGGGGCGGCACGCAGCACCCAGACCCCCTCGCGTCGTGGGGACATCGTGACAGATGAGACACGGATCCCGGAGAAGGGGCCCAGACCTCTGGGCGTCGACGTTGGGAACAACATCACGACGTCGGGGGTCTGGGGAAAGAGGACCCTGAGATCCTGGCGTTGCCATCTTTTCACGCAGGGCGTTTTCGCCGTTTGTTCGGGCCCCGAGTCCTTCACATATCGATCTGGCTCGAAGAAAGTTGCGCAGAAAAAGGGGGTCCAGGGTCCAGGGGTCTGGTCGTGATTTTTTGCGAGGTTGCATCTTTCTTGCAACGTCGGATCTCAGGGGACGTGGATGAGCGGCGGGGACGAGGATGATCATGAGGTCATCGAGAACGCGGAAGAAACCCTCACCCGAATGACACGATGAAGACCTGGCCTCACTCAGGTCCCCGTCCTCGCCTTGGGGGTAATGGATCTGGGCAGTTTGGTCTGATGGACCCGCAGAAAAGACCCCCTATCCCTGATGTTTGTGGCCCTCCTAACTTCGGCCCCCTCCCAAAGGGTCATGGGGTTAATCT
>CAUYUJ010015128.1:332850-340350 GCA_963575745.1 Prorocentrum cordatum | reverse complement strand
GCGTGCGCGCGTGCGCGCGTGCGCGCGTGTGCGCGGGCGTGCGTGGGTGCGTGCGCGCGTGCGTGCGTGCGGGCGTGCGTGGGTGCGTGCGCGCGTGCGTGCGTCGGTGCGTGGGTGCGTGGGTGCGTGCGCGCGTCTGTGCGTCGGTGCGTGGGTGCGTGGGTGCGTGCGCGCGTGCGTGCGTGGGTGCGTGGGTGCATGGGTGCGTGGGTGCGTGGGTGCGTGGGTGCGTGGGTGCGTGGGTGGGTGGGTGCGTGTAAGCGTGTAAGTGTGCAAATGTGTGTGTACACGTCCTCGGGCCACCGCGGGCTTCTTCAAGCGAGTCCGGACATACAAATCAGGACCTTCCGAGAAACGGGAAGCCTGCTGGCAAGCCAAATTCGGATTCGCGGCGAAGGACGCATGGCATCAGGAACCCGTGGGCCATGGGGCAGCTTTGAACATGCCATGCGGTGGGCATGAAACCATTGGTGACCATTCCGATGCATGAACGTTGAGCTGAGGTAGCTGCAAGGTGAGCATGAAGCAGCTGGCTGGGTGTGGTCGGCGAGTGCCCCACTGGCGGAATCGCACTGCGGCAGTCGATGATGTCTGATGACCAGAGCGCGTGACGGGCTGGAGCGAGCAGCAGCTGCTGATATCTACTGTGCTGCTGGTCACGGCGCTTATATTGAAAGGGGGGGTTCAAATGTGCAACAAAAGCATCCGGATCCAAGCAGCAACGGCAAGAAGTATGAGCCAGGAGCAAGCGAGGCGAGCGAGGCGAGCGAGCGAGAGGCGACAGGAGGAAAGAGGAGCGCCAGCCTGGCTATGTCTCCCTCGCCCGCATCGCACTACTCACCGGTCTCCCTCGCTGCAAGCGGGCAACTCGCTCGAACCAGGGCGCTGAGCACGCGGGCGTGCCTCTCGCGCAGCCGATCCCTGGGGGCACCACCAGCGAGGGTGGCACTGGACGACGACAGCTGCGCGCAACCTGTGAGACCCTTTGGATGCGGGCCACCAGCGAAGAAGGTTCAGTTGGCTTCGGCCAGCTCGTCGAAGAAAATGCGACCCAGCATGTGGTCGAGCATGCCGGGTACAATTGGTTGCAGAGCGCAAGGTGTTGCTCCCTCGGCGCTTCCGTTCCCTGGGCCAATGTACCCCAAAGGTCATATGCTGACTCGGAACATTGTGTCAGACATTGCCGACGAGCGCTCGCGGGGAATCCATCAGCGTGCTTGGGGAAACCAAGAGGTGCTACCGCTACTCCCCAGGCCTCTCCTGCGGTGCGTTCTGAACAGGACTTCGAGGCGAATCCAGCGATGAGGCCCAAAGGGGGGAAAACGAGGAATGGGTAGAAATATGGGTACCGCTTCCTCCTCTTACAGTTAGGTGTGGCCTGTCCCCCTGCATGGAGATTTTGTGTAAAAATTAAAAAAAATACTTCAAAACTACCCAACAGATGCTCAAGACTAGTCGAAACATCGTCCTCACTGACTACTGTTTGCTATGTTTGTGAACACTCCTCCTGTAGAGCGACAGGCCCGACTTAATACTAGCAAAACCACCAGGCCTCTGGACCCATTTTTAATTTATATATATATATATAACAGTTATGTATATAATGAAATATGATTTTTTATATATAATTATATATAATTGTTATATTAAAAATATTAATCATAATACTAATAATACTAATACTGATATTAAAAAATACTACTAATAATATTTATAAAACAGGGGGCGACGCGCCGACGGGTTCCCAGCGGCGGCGCGCCGCCGACACAAGACAGATCCCCCCTCCCAGCAGGGCCTCGCGCCCCTCCCGGCCCCCGGCAGGTCCTCGAGAGAGGGGGGGGGCCGGGAGCTCGAGGGGGAGGGGAGGGGGGGGGGGAGGAGGGGAGGGAGGGGGGGGGAGGAGGGGGGAGGAGGAGTGGGGGAGGAGGAGGAGGAGGAGGAGGAGGAGGAGGAGGAGGAGGAGGAGAGGAGGAGGAGGAGGAGGAGGAGGGGGAGGAGGAGGAGGGAGGAGGAGGAGGAGGAGAGGAGGAGGAGGAAAGCGGAGGAGGAGGAGGAGGAGGAGGAGGAGGAAGGGGAGAAGGAGGAGGAGGAGGAAGAGGAGGAACCGGGAGCTCGAGGCGGGCCCGTCTTGGACGCACCCGACGATAAGGAACAAGGCGCCCCCTAACCCTGTGGGAGGGTGGCTGAGATAGGAGGGCCCCGAACCTTGGGGATAGGGAGTCCTTGCTGTGCAGATGCACCGGACCGAACCGCTCAAAAGACTGTCATCCCTGATGCGAAGATGGGGACCGCGGTGAGGCCACGCCTCGATCGTGCTATTCGGATTCGGCGTTCTTTTGCTCTCAATGTGAAGGGGCCCTGGGACACACAAATAAATACACACACATAAGAAGGATCCCCCGATCCCCATCACTCAGTTTTTCTCGCGTCCCTCACCCTTGGATCCTTCACTGCGTTTTCCTCCAATTTCGATTGGATGAGGATGAGCTTGGGGCGGTCCTGGAAATGTGTGCGGGGCTCTGGAGGTCAGCGTGAATTATGAGAGGTTGTCGCTTGCCTGTCTTCTGTAAGCACAACCAAGAATATGAACAATGGAAAGACCGCACATACATCACCGATCCCCAAACGGCCCACACGCGTATGCACTCGGCAACGTGTATGATGCGGGATGTCAAACACGACTGGCCCCATGCTCCTCGAAATGGTCGCCCTCATCATCCTCCGTCTCCACCTCCTTCTATCCGTCCCTCCCTCCCTCATATCCCTGTCCCACCTCCCTCTCCTCCATTTTCTCCTATTCCTCCTCACACGTCCTCCCAAAGTGGGGTGGGACGGACCCCGGGCGAACCCTCAGGAGCCCCGACAACATACAGGATTTCTGCAAAGCTCCGAGGAGGAGGACGAGGCGGAGGAGGAGGAGGAGAAGGAGCAGCAGCAGCAGCAGGATGAGGTTGACGACGACAACAAGAAAAGGGAGAACGGGGGATCAAGGACGGAAACAGAGGCCCCAAGAGGCCCCAAATAGCGCTCCAGGGTCGGCGGAATGAGCGAAACGATTAAATAAATACACACAAATAAAAGGATTCCCCATATTATCCCATATTTTCTGGGTTTTTGTCTTCCCCCCACTGCCCATGTTTTCCCATGTTTTCCTGGGAGTCGACGATTAATTGTGTCTGTGTGTTTCTTCCCCTCCTGACAATGACCCGAGCGGGAGGGGAGAAGACAGGACAGGACAGGGCAGGGTGTCTGCGTGGCAGCTCCGGTGGCCGGAGCGGCCCCGTCAGAGGCAAACGAGCATTTCGCAAGTGAGAATTATCAATAACTGGAGGAACGCGCAGGAGGACGATTCGCGCAGCCAGCGAGTCCCTCCATCTCAGACGAGGTAGCCCGATTGACCGTTTGGCTTCGGTCCGGGACCGCGTCGAGAGAGGGGGGGAAAGCTGAGGCCAGTAGGGCCGCTTCAGAGAAACTTCCCTTCCAGAGAAATGGAACAATAATCCAATCAACAAAAGCCGTCGACTGTTGATACCATGACGAGAAGACGACCTATTCCAGACAGCCCCTCGGACAACCCAGCGGGGATCCAGACCACCCCTTGAGTGCCGCTTGAAAGGGGGGGGGCGGTAAATATGGAAGGGGGGGGGGGAGGGAAAGGTGCACTTTCCGATCCCTGAAGGCCCCCGTTGGTACCCTGAGGGGGGCGCCAAGGCGCCCCTTGTCTGCAGCCCTCGCTGCCCCCTCATTTGACGCCCCCCATGAGGCGACGCCCCAAAACCCCCCTTGGACAAGCCTCCCCGGGATTTGTCTTCCATAAGTGACCGTTTTCTTATTCCTCGTTTCGAGATTGGGCGGAAGGAAGGGGGGGGAGGAGAGGGGTCTGGCTCCGACCTCTGCTCAATGCGACCGTTTGCAACAGTGCGTCTCGTCTCGTGGGGGAGAATCCACCTGCTCGCAGCAGGCGCCCAAACCAGCCAAGATCTACTCCATGGGAGGGGAGGGGGGGGTGCGAGGGCCCGCTCCGATCGGCAAAACAATGAATAAGAGAATGATCGCGACGTAAGATGTAGTACATTCACTGCCCCGGCGTTGCCGTCCGCCCGAGGGCGCTGGGGGCGATGGGCGGGTGCATGCCGGGGGGTCGGGCGCTTGCGGCGTGGTGCGGCGGGCCCGACAGCCCTTGCCTGGCGAAGGAGCCTGGCGCTGGTCCCTCCATCCCTAATCCTTATAGATAACTTCTCCCTGTCGCCCCGAGGCTAGTTTTGAGGGCGGGCCGGGCGTTTGCCCTGAGATTTTCTCACCATTTATGACTCTGAAGCTTGACGCTTCTTCACAGATGGAAGGCGGGTCGTTTTCAAAATGTGGCTCTCGCCTTAGCGCGGCGCACATTCGTTTCAAACATTTGCAAGGAGTTTCACGGATTGAGGGCGGGTCGTTTTCAAAACGTAGCTCTCGCCGAAGCGGGGTCCAAAATGTGGCTCTACCCTCAGCGCGGCGAACATGCGTTAAAACATGCAATGAGCTTCACGGATTGGGGGCGGGTCGTTTTCAAGATGTGGCTCTCGCCTTAGCGTGGCACACATTCGTTTTAAAACTTTGCAGGAGTTTCACGGATTGGGGGCGGATCGTTTTCAAAATGTGGCTCTCGCCTGAGCACAGCGCACATTCGCCTTAACAAAATGCCAGAGCTTCACGGATTGAGGGCGGTTCCTTTTCAAGATGTGGCTCTCGCCTTAGCGCCGCGTGCATTCGTTTTAGCCAAAATTGCAAAAGTTTCACGTGTTCCCATCGTCAGCGTTTTCAGTAATGGTGTGTTTGGAAGGATTCAGGATTATGCTGGTGCAACAGTTGCGTTGATTCTCTGTGTTGAAGTCCCAGGAAAACTGTCTGGCACGATTCAGGATCGCCAAGACGCAACAATCAGGTTGATCCGCGGCGTTGGAATCCCCAGAACCATGTTTTGGCATGCTTCAGGGTCTTCAAACGGGTGTCTTCCAACGAGGCAGTTCCATCAATGGAAATGAACCGCTGCAGGGGCCTGTGAAGAGAGAGCTTGGAAGGAGGGTTTACTCCAACATCGTTGATGACTCTTGGGTTTGCAACGGTCCTCCTCCTCCTCGTCCCCCTCCCCCTCCTTCTCCTCCTCCTCCTTCTCCTCCTCCTGCTCCTTCTCCTCCTGCTCCTCCACTCGCGCCCGAGAGCTGAGGAGCTCGGCGGTGGTAGGATATCGACATCTGATCCGTGCCCATGCTGGAGCACCGACCCCACAAGGAGCACGAGCGGGGATGTGGACAAGCTCCTGGCCTCCGAAGCCACGTTGTCTCATCCGTGCCCTACTTGTCGCCTGGAGCAAGGGATCAGCAAGAGGGGTACAGTCATCGTGCGACCGTGAGGAACGCATCACGACGAACGAAGGAGCTCATCAGGCCACGGCGGGCCTGTAGGCCAAAAACCGGCTACACGACATACATTTGAGGAACGACCCGAACACCCGAGCCCCTCGCTGAGCCCAAAGCGGTCTTTATCTCAGCGTCCTGACTGCATGTCAGGCTCATCAATTGCGTTAATGAATGGAGGGGCGGTGAATCGGGTGGAGAAGCAACGAACACCTTTCGTATTGGGCCCAGGGGGCCGTTTCAGGGCCCCTTCAGGGCACAAAAGGGCACCGTTCTTCAATCCCCTTTTCTAACAACCCCACTACATTGCTATCGCTCGGACGTCCATGCCCCGTGCATGTTTGTTGGTCTCGTGCGTGCTTGATCCGCGAGATGATCCTAGATGCTCCTCGATGGTCCTCGCCAAGAAAGAATGCACACGCCCAAGCGATGCCATGATTACAGTCGGCCCGAATCATAAGGATGCGCGATAAAGATGCAGGGGCCTTGGACGCCCATGTCGAAGCTTTCCGAGCGGGGCGCGGCCAACGAAAGTGGCCAAGGATGGGCCGGTGGGGCAAGGATGCAAGGGTACCCTTGGGAAGGTTTCCCATCCTTACTACGCTGGTTGACTATACTCGATAGGAGGTCTCCTAGATGGGATGGAGTCCGAGGAGATGGGGTCGAAGGATCGCGCCGCATCGCCAATGCATCGCCGATGTATCGGCGATGCATCCGCGATGTACTGGCAACGTCGGCGATGCACCAGCGACGTCGGCGTGGAGAGAATCGGACTCCGCATCGCGCCGCATCGGGGATGCATCGGCGATGCGGCGCGATCTTCCGACCCCATCTACTCGGACCCCATCTAGGAGGCCTAGACTCGACGCCTGGATATGACGTGACTCTCAGAAGTCTGGACCCTTTTCCCGGGGACCAGTTTTTCATCCTGATTATAATTGTTTGACGGTCCCGAGGCCCGGCGAGGGCCCCCAGAGGCCGAATAAAGCGAAAAAAAACGTCACGATTCTTACTTCGCAAGGAGAGGTGGTCTGGGTATGGGTCGAGCGTCGATCGCCAAGGCGGCCCGACATGATTTTTTCAATCCGCGGCCCCAAAGGTCCCGACCCCTTCCCCGGGGCTGGTTTTTCGCCCCGGATCAATCTTTGATGGCCCCTGCGCCTGATAACGGGCCCCGAAGCCGAAATCCAGGAAAAAACACCGGACTGAAAAAATCATACCCTCGGATCGGCTACGCGTAAGAGTAACCCTGGGCAAGAGTGACCTTTGGTGCGCAGCTTTTGTGGGCGCGAGGGAGCCAAACCCAAGGGCGCGGGCCGCTTCCATCGCATCGCGCTCGGCGATCGGGGGGAGCCCGATGAGCCCGCTGCCAAAGGTCACTCCGGCGAAAGGTCACGTTTACGTGTAGTCGGATCTGTGGGCCCGCGTGTGGGTCGAGCGTAGGTCGCCAGGGCGGGCCCCCGGGGCCCCCGCGGCCGGCCGGCGCCCCGGGGCCCGGCGAAGGCCCCCAGAAGCCGAGAATATGGAAAAACCTCCCGTCACGATTCGTTTCACGATTCTTTTCCCAATTTTTTCACCCAATTTTTTTCCCGTCACGATTCTTTTCATAACGCGAGGGGGTCTTTTTACGCCCGAAATGGGTACGGGAAAAATGGGTACAATGCCCAACAACACATGATCTCCAAAACCGACAGCGGCCGCTGTTGGGCGGGCGGCCGTCCGTCTCCAATGGACGCAGGCCGCGGCGGCGCGGACAGCGAGCCCTGCTCGAAACGAACAGGAACTGCTGCTGGGCATTGTACCCATTCTTTCCGTACCCATTTCGCGCGTGCAGACGCCCCCATTCACGACCCCCCCATTACATATGGGGGGGTCAGAAACGGTCCCCTTTCGTGCCCCTGTCGGGCCCCTCCAGAGCCCCAGGGGGCTCTTTTACGTGCCCTTTTCGGACCACCCTCGCCACCAAGGGCACCCAACTTCGCGCTTCGCGCTGCGCGAAGCGCGAATAACTTCGCGCTCTCGCGCTGCCTCCCAGGGGAAGAGAGGAGGAGGAGGAGGAGGAGGAGGAATCGGAGCCGAACCGCGAAGCGCGAACAACTTCGCG
>CAUYUJ010015128.1:320350-327850 GCA_963575745.1 Prorocentrum cordatum | reverse complement strand
AGACCGAAACGAGTGAGGGCGTCTTCGGGGGGCGGGTGGCTTCTAATTCCAATTACCAGAGCACAGCACTTAGGGCAATTTAAATAGTGCGATTGATCATCGGGCTCATCTTCACATCCAGACATGCAGCGACGGGACACCTGCTGGAATCGTCGATCCGTTGCCCACGCCCCCGAGAGAGTCTTTATAATTGCATTCCTCCATGCAGAAGGGGACCGAAGAGTGACGGCGTGAACTTCCGCCCACTCGACCCGCGCAAGCTCAGCTTCTTCGAGCTCTGGGAAAAGGCGGGGGGGGCGAGCGCGAAAGGACGAAGCGAGGTCGGGGGGGGGGGAGAATGGCGCTCTGAGCGCTGCACCCGCAGCAGCCTGAACCTTTTTCTTCTCACGCAAAGCAGTTCTAGCACACTGTGCCGCTAGCGCACCAGCGCCAGCATGCAAGGGCAACGTCTGGAAGCCATGCGCCGCCTCACGCATACTTACCACGATCGGAGGCTCCTGCCAAAAATTGGGAGATCGGCGGCGCTCTAAAATGTCCTGCAAACTGACATAAACCTCGGCCTCCGAAAGCTTATCATAACTTAGCCGCCATTCAGGGAGCGCGCTCAGTGCCGCTCGAATTCGCGACGCTAAGCTTAGAACCAGAGCCGAGCGGAGATGAGGGCCACCCCAAACTCGACATCGAAAAGAACGCCTGGCGCGACAGAGAGCAGCGTGGCATCTTAAATATGGCCGCAAAGAGGGCATGTTCACGAGCAAGCACTTGCTTGGGGAGCGGACAAAACTGAGCGACGCACCCCAAACAGGATAAGGCCCTAGAGTCGCATTGCGCCGCAGCAATCGGCGAGGGCGCCCCGCTCTTTGCAATGGCCTTCGCACGCGATATCCATTTCTTGATAGGTCCATCCCACGAGGGATCTGGGCAGGCGGCCCGAGATATAAACCAAGATACATAAGCTTCGAGACAATTTGAAAGCCCGCCCAGTCGAGGTTCTGTACTCCCGCTCAAGCTCAGGGGGAAACCGTCCAGAAAGTGGGACTATCTTACATTTACGCACCTTAAGTTCTAAATTCGCCACCCGCCTCGAAGCCCGAAAGACAGCATGTAGTTGCCGTAACACTTCAATTCTATATATTACACTACCTACATCATCTGCACATAGACGAGATATACCTTAGTTTTTGGCCTCAATCAGATGATATACATGAACAGCGAACGGGTGGGGGGCGACGGCGTGGAGAGTTCCACTTGCTGGACAGCCTTGGACGATCCCTGACTCGATCATGTACATAATAAAAAGGCATCTCCTGCCTGTCCAAAACAAGGGACCTGAGTATATATCATTTCCAGAAACTCCAGAAGCGGCCCTGGGAGTTGAAGTTGCCGAAGGACCAGGAAAACCCAGAACCGCGAAATAGAAGGGAACGCTTGTCCATAATCGAACGATGCCAGGATCGGACGACGAAGTTGGGCCTCAGGTTCTACACTAGTGATCCGAGCCTGCGCGTCGAGTTCGATGATGTTCACGCCGGAATTCCTGGACGGAACAAAGCCCCTCTGAGAGCTATGCGCAAACCTCGGGAGGGGCCGCGTCAGCGGCTTCACACAACCCGGCGTCATGATTTTCGAGTCCGTGTTTTTGAGACCAAGCGGTCGTGTGTTCGACGCCTCTCGGATCATCTGTAGGTGGCCGTCGGGCTCGTCGCCCTTCGCGATGAACGCCACTTTTACGGCATTGAAACCGAACAATAGCGCCTCGCCTTCTAACGACCAAGCTAGAGCCTGATACAAGATGTGGGAGCCTTTGGGGTGGAATCTCCAGGCAGCATATGGCAGCTGATCAGGGCCTGGGGCACTCTGTGGGACCTTATTCAGGAAGCTCTGAATGTCCAGCTCGGTCGGGGGCGGCAGATCTGACAAGTTCACGTCGGGCTTGAAACGATTTACATAGTGAAGAGCTGCAGCGCGATCAACTTCCTTACGAGCGAAAACTCCGCCCCAGTACTCAGAGAGTCCATTCATCATGCCCCCAGGATCGGCGCGAACATTCGGCGCCGAACTTGGCCCCTGGGACACACGAATGCCTTGCAAAGGCGGTTTCCTGTCGAACGGCGACCGCAGTTTACATCTGATCTGCAAGCTCTTACGCCTTTTCCTCAACTTACGGGGCGCCGATTCGGGGGTGTCTTCCTGCTGCAGCTGACGCCTAGCCTCGGCCTGGGCCTGGGCGGACATGGCCATGCGCGCCCCGTCGGAGGCGGCTTGAAACATATTGGGGTCGCTGAGGCTGACGGTCCGCTCGAGCGGGTCCGTGGCCAAAAACTGCTCCCCGAACGGGTGCGAGAGCCGAGTCTTCTCCGCAAGCTGAATATCCTGAGACCAAAGAGCACGGGCAATCGCACGACAAGCGATGCACCTGGAGAGCGGGTCGGTCGGCCTGCCCCGAAGAGTGCGATCTCGAGCGAAACGAGCAGCTTCGATCATCATTTCCTTGTGAAAAGCGAGAAGAAGAAGAGGAGAGAGATCATCGTCTTCAGCGAGCGGGATAACCTTCTCTAGAAATTGCTGATACTCTGGGCGCCGAAAAATCTCCTGATGGATGCCGCGCTCCAGCTGGCTCTTCGGCTTCCGCGGGCCGACCGCGGCGCTGACGCCGGCGTGGTCCAAGACCCTCAGGGCACTCAAGATCTCGGGGTGCCCGTGGACTCGAGCGCCAGAGCGCACCTGCGTGATGCACCATCCAGGTGCCGGCAGGAAAAGCCTATCAATCTTGCTGACAGTTCCCTGCGCTTTGCAGTGGTGAGTGCGTTGGGAAGTCTCGATTTCGACCATCCTCTTCAAAACAACTTCCCAGTCCCGAAGATCTAAACTCCGACGAAGTTGGGGAAGCAGGAGGGGGATCATATGAGTTAAGCGCTTGGGGGAGCTCGCCAGCAAAGTTGAAGTCGCCACCTACGAACACGAAGACCTTCATGGGGTCCTGGGAGGCTGTATCTAAGTCCTCGGAGATCTTATCTATGACCCAGTTCCGCTCCAAAACCGTCAACCCGTGATTGTGAATGTTGCAGTGGGAGACCTGAACACCTCCTGGGAACAAAACACGAACATTCAACACACGGCCCTGTACTAGAGTTCCAGCGGAAACAGAAGGTCTACGTTCCTCCGAGTGGGTAGAGGAGAACGAAGGGAGGAAAGTGACCACGCCACCAGCAGCATTCTCGCCGTGCTCTAGGAACGACGCAAACGCCTCGACGGGCATGTGGAGGTGGAAGAAGAAATCCCTGAGCTCAGCGAGGGTCCCGTGAGTCTCCTGGAGACCTAGAATCATTCCCTTGCCCAGGAGCTTTTTGAGGTACCTGAACTTCTTCGTCCGAACTCGAATTTTGTGGTGGAATAAGGCCTGGCCATTCCACGCCCCCACTGATATCGGAGAAGGAGCTGCATCACTGCCGCTCCACGCGGCAAAGATCGGGTTAAACTCGCCACTCAACTGGCGCTGGAGTCGGGGTGAGGTTCTCCAGCTTCTCACTGACTGTCTCGCGATCGATCCCAAAGAACGCGAGGTTGGCCTCAGCGAACTCGAAGATGGGCTTGGATCCAACACCTGCCCTCGGAGTAACTCGCACCAATGGTTTCCACTGCGTGGATACTTCCCCCAAGTGCTTATTAATATGATAGTGATGGTCTGGGTAGAGGTTGACCAACGTCGTCTTGATCTTCTTCGTGAGAATATCACGCTGTACCTGGCTCGGGGACTTGTCCGTCGAGATGTGCACTTGTGCCCGCGTGCCGTTGACATCATTGGCACAGAATCTCTCCCACTGAGCTACTGCGATCTTGAAACTGCTGAGAATCTGATTGATCTTTCTACTCGCATATGGTGCACTGCCAGATACACGTACCACGAAGCGCTTCGCTGCGGGGTCACTCTCGATGACGATCTCTGAGAGCTGCATGTTGTTCTTCTCCAGAATAGGGCCGACAACGCTCTTGACCAACTCGTCGCGGCGGATGATATTCTTAGACCGACAGATGAGCGCACAGGGGTCCACCTTGTGGTCGAATGATGTATTATCCTCCGTGGGTGTTGGCGGCACTTCGTTTTGCATGATACCCAGAATAGCTTCCAATCTTCCAACTTTCTCCTGCAACGCCTGCATCTTCTGCTCCATGCTGCGTTGCCGCTTCTCAACGTTACTGAGTTTCTGCTCGACCTGTTTGCTGAGGGCCGTACAAGAGGCATGAACCGTTGTCGCACATTCTCCGACCGACGTCTGAAGAGCACCGATGGTTGCCATGAGCTGGTCACGCGTGGAGTCCACATATGAACGTAAGTCCTCCTCGTCCACGTCAAGAAATACTGCCTCTCCTCCTTCTCCAGGGGAGCGACTTCGGTCTCCATCTTCTCGTTCTGTGTGCGGACGGCCACTGCGCCACCCTCCACGAGGACGAATAGGAGTAGTAGTGCCACCTGTTGCACAACGCCGTGCCTCACTCCTGTCTCTCTGCTCCTGCGACGGGAACGTTGGACAGGCATCAAGCTCAGCAAGTTTTGCCTGTGCTGCCGCAGTTCGAACATCCATTGCTTCGCACGTCTGTCTGACAGACTTGCACCCGAAAGCAAAGAGGAGTCCGAGGGAGAGCTTACAGTACACAGAGTAATGGGTGTCTGAAAAAGGGATGCGGAGACCCTTGTCCTGGGGCAACTCTCCAGGGTCTCACTCGCGCGCGGCGGGCCAGGCCACTTGAGCCAAAATGGCTACGGACGCCCAAATCCTCCCCCCAATCCTCCTCCTCCTCCTCCCCTCCTCCTCCTCCTCCTCCTCTTCCTCCTCCCCTCCTCTCTCCTCCTCCTCCTCCTCCTCCTCCTTCTCCTCCACTCCTCCTCCTCCTCCTCCTCCTCCTCCTCCTCCTCCTCCTCCTACTCCTACTCCTCCTGCGGTTTCCTCTTCTCCCGCCTCTTCTTTCACTTCCTACTCTTCGTCCGGCGCCCTTCCCCCTGTTCCGCCTCCCTCTTCGTTTTCCTCCTCCTCTTCGTTATCATCAGCATCATCATCATCATCATCAGCAGCATCATCATCATCGTCCTCCTCCTCCTCATCATCATCGTCGTCGTGATCGTCATCACCACCATCAGCAGCAGCAGCATCACCATGCATAGCAACATCAACATAAACATCATCACCAGCATAGTCATCAGCATCATCAGCATTACCATCAGCAGCATCATCATCATCGTCATCATCATCGCCATCGTCATCATCACCATCGTCACCACGACCACCATCATCATCAGCATCGTCAGCGTCGCCATCATCACCATGATCATCATCAACATCACCGTCATCAGCATCCTCAACAGTGTCGTCATCACCATCACCATCATCATTCACATCGGCATCAACATCATCAGGCCGTCATCGTTTATGCATCCGCATCCTCATCACCATCAGCATTACCAGAATGAGTATCACCGCCAACATCACCACCATCATCAGCAGCATCATCGGTATCATCATCATCATCACCACGCACATCATCATAATCGTCATCAGCACCATGAACATCATAATCATCATCAACATCATCATCAATCCTCCGTTCCGTCCTCCTCCGTCCTGCGCAGGTGCTCTCCCTGGAGCGCACTGCGGTCTCGCGCTGGGAGCGCTGGAATTCCATGCCCTTGCAAACATCCCAACCACCCGCCCGCAACTTGGTTTGCGAAACCCATGCGGCGGCGATTGCGAAGAGTGCTTGGCGTTGGCTGGTGCATCTCCGCGGCCGTGCTGGCCCGCACGCGTGCGCGCACAGCGACCAGCTAGTTTGGCGAGACCGACGCGGCCGCGGTGGCGCTGACCGCTGGGCACTGCCCAGCGGGCACTTCAGTCCGAATCGGTGACTTGGGTGGGCGCGGTATTATGGCGACGCAGACAACGGTAGACACGATCATGGGAGTAGCGATGATGGTGACGATGGTGGCGATAACGACGCCGATGTTGATCACGCCCGCCGGTAACGATGATGACGTCCCCGCGTCGGCGATGAAGGTTTTTACAAGAGTTCGACATGCGCGCGCGGCCGACACGCGCGAGTAGCCCGCGTGGTATTATTTGACACGGACCGTACCCCCCCCAACACGCGCGCAAGGGCGCTGGAATAAGTTCGACATGCGGCGCGCGAGAGGCCCGCTTGGCAGAATTGAATGAACATGTTGGGGAACCTGACATATACATATGTGATACACACATACATATATATATATATATATATATACATTTATATATATGAAGGAAAAACGAACCGGCACCACCACGAGCGCATGAATTGTTTGAAAACCAATGTTGCAACACCATTGGGCTTGATTTGGTTCCGGGACACTCGCTGTTGAAATCCTTGTGATGTTGCTGATTTCGGCATGCGCGTGCGAGGAAACGCGCGTAAGAACGCCGTCGCATTTACTGCAAGGGGTTCTTGCGACAGTACGCGCGCAAGGGCGTTCGAGCGATTTCGGCCTGCGCGCGCGAGAGGCCCGTTTGTTAGCATGGTATGGAAATGTTGAAAAGAAACCTATGTTTTTTCCCCAACCATCCTGTGATGTTGGGTCCTCGTTTTGAAGAAACGGTCCCCGCGATCTCCCCTCCTCCTCCTCTGCCCCCTCCTCCTCCCTCCACCCCCTCTTTCCTGCGTTTCACCCACCAAGTACAGCGTTTCGTAGCTCCATAGGGAGCTCCACCGAAGGCCCCAGTGCTGCCGCCCGCATGCGTCCCGCACACCCAATTCGGCACACCCCTTTCACACGCTGCGTGGCCCCATGGGGAGCGCCACCGAAGGCCCCAGTGGATGCGTTCGCATGGCGGCACAGCACCCATGTCGGCACACCCATCACACGCTTCGTGGCCCCATAGGGAGCTCCACCGATGGCCCCAATGGCTGCGCTCGCATGGCGACACCGCACCCATGTCGGCACACCCCTCACACGCTTCGTGGCCCCATAGGGAGCTCTACCGAAGGCCCCAGTGGCTGCGTTCGCATGGCGGCACCGCACCCATTTCGGCACACCCCTCACACGCTTCGTGGCCCCATAGGGAGCTCCACCGAAGGCCCCACTGGCTGCGTTCGCATGGCGGCACCGCACTCATTTCGGCACACCCCTCACACGTTTCGTGGCCCCATAGGGAGCTCCACCGAGGGCTCCAGTGGCTGCGTTCGCATGGCGGCACACACCCATTTCGGCACACCCCTCACACGCTTCGTGGCCCCGTAGGGAGCTCCACCGAAGGCCCCAGTGGCTGCGTTTCGCATGGCGGCACCGCACCCATTTCGGCACACCCCTGACACGCTTCGTGGCCCCATAGGGAGCTAGACCGAAGGCCCCAGTGGCTGCGTTCGCATGGCGGCACCGCACCCATTTCGGCACACCCCTCACACGTTTCGTGGCCCTGGAGGGAGCTCCACCGATGGCCCCAATGGCTGCGTTCGCATGGCGGCACCGCACCCATT
>CAUYUJ010015128.1:306361-316361 GCA_963575745.1 Prorocentrum cordatum | reverse complement strand
TAATGGTGATACAATGTGCAATGGCTCGCTCCTCCTCCTCCTCTTCCTCCTCCTCCTCCTCTCCCTCTCCTTCCTCGTCTCCTCCGTCCTTTTTTCCTCATCATCATCTTCCTCCCCTTCCTCAGCCCTCAGTGCCCTTCTGCTCCTCGTTATCCTCCTTCTCCCGCCACTTCCTCATTTTTCCTCCGTTGTCTCATCCCCCATCATTTTCCTCTTCCTTCCTCCTCCGCTCATCCTTCGTCCCTCCTCCCTACCTCCGCCTCTTCTTCCTCCTCATCCCTCCCCCCTCCTCCCTCTAGCGCCCCTCCTCCAGGCAATCGCTCAGACACAATCGATTAATCGACGGGCCACGGCCGCGGACAAATACAAAGGAGGAGGAGCAGGATGAGGATAATGGGGGAGAAGGAGTAGGGAGCAGGAGGGGAAGGAGGAGGAGGAGGAGGAGAAAGGAGGCGAGGAGGAGGAGGAGGAGGAGCAAGCAGAGGAGGAAGAAAAGGAGGAGGAAGGGAGGGACGAATAAGAGGAAGAGGAATAACGTGCGCAATGGAAGGCGACCGAGGATCGAAAATGAGTAAGACTAAGAGGACCGAGGATCGAGATCGAGAACGAGTAAGACTAAGAAGACGAGTGCGAGTAAGAGTAAGAGGAAGAGGATAATCTCGAGGTTGTGTGCTTTCGTAAAAATGTGACTTGACTGCGTCTTCTTCTAAAGGGTCACGGGTCGGAGGCGGGAGGGCGCAATGTGGGCCCTGCCGATCTGCGTGAAGGGCTGTCACAAGGTTCCAGATTGTTGCAAAGCCCTGCATGTTGTGATACCTCACCTTCGCGGTCCGCGTAATGGGGAATGCCGATTTTCAGAATTGCGAACATGTCCTCAGCGAAAGAGCCCCGCTAGAATTTTGTGGAACTGAAGCGCCCCAAACATGGGTAAGTTGCTGGCGTTCGGCTCCCCCTCCCGTGGCACAGAGAGCAACAATTTACAGGCTGTGCTAGAATCCAGCGCTGGATACTAGCACAGCCTGGTGGCGCCACGATGGGCCAACAGCCTACAGTTTGCAGCCTGGTGGCACCACGAGGGCCAGCGTTAACGTTGGCCCTCGTGGTGCCACCTATCTTGGGCCGTTGCACCGCCTTCCGTCTAACATAGCCATGTTGGACCTAGCCGTCAGTGCTGTGCCCATTTGTTTTCTGAATGCCGTGGTTCTCCTATGCCAGGAGTTCAGAGAAACACGTTTCAGAGGCCATGTCTCGCGCGCCAGCATCGCAGCACAAGAACGGAGATGTTATCATTTACTCGAAGATGAAGTTCGGACGGGGCCCCGTGTGGAGAGAGGCTAAGCCACTAGCCCACGTTGTCTCGTGTATCCTTGAGCGCAGCGGTGGGTTGAATGTCACGCAGCCATCGCTGCAGAACGGCATCCAGATGCATGCGGCAGAATACGATATGAAGCTGACCGACAACGTCATCGAGAAGGCTGCTTACAAGCTGCGCGCACTGATCAGCCAACTCCATTTCCAGAAGAGTGAAACTAGGCCAATTCCGACAGGCTATGCAGAACCTTTCTCGTCCGAACTCGACATGATCACCCTGCAGGAAGACGAGGCCCGCGCCGAAGAGGACGTTGTCGTGATGTCGCCCGTGATGGCTGTAACCGACATCGTGGAGATCTGGGGCTCAGATGACGAGGAGGGGGAGTTCGACGCAGGCGAGCTCCTGACCAGTGCCGACCCCGACCTGCTGAAGCTCTTGCAAGCGGGGGGGCCTGCAGAAAATGCTCAGCCACTGACGGCCTCCGAACCACAAGTGCCAGCCTGCTCTCCTTTGGCGCCGGCGGAGATCCAAGCTCTCGCGTTGGCGCCGTTCACTCCACCGAACGACCGCGACTGGAGGGCTCTCAACAAGCAGAAGGGGGCGGCTGCGGCGAAGCCCAAGGGCAAGGGCGGCAAGCACAGCACGAAGGGCAAGAAGAAGGCTGCTGCTCTGAAGAGGCCAGCAGCAGCTGTCAGCACGTCTTTGGAGAGCATGACCGACGCAGAGTTCAAGGCCCACAAGAAGCGCGAGCACAGCAACATGTGGCACCACACTCGCGACGCGAAGGTCGCAGCAGGCACGTCTGACGCTGATGCGAAGAAAACTGCATCGGCGGCTGGGGCGGCAAAAACGGCCGAGATGGATCGGGCCCGCGCTCAGGCCCTCAGGGCCCTCGAGGCCGGCTCGATGTGAGCAGGCGCGGTTCGGCATCGGAGTTCTCGCAAGTTGTCAGGCCTTTGATCGCTAGTGCTTTGGCTTTGTATACATGGGGCAGTTTCGCACTAACACTATATCAAGCGATGCATCTTCACATTGGTACCGCATGCGCCAGCGATGGGGAGCTGGCAACTAGCGCAAGCTCAGAGATCGTAGGAACAAAACACTTGAGACAGCCCCGAAGTCCGACCTTGAGGAGGAGGAGGAGAAGGAGGAGGAGGTGGAGGAGCATGCGAGGTGCGGGAATGCGGGACAGAGAAGCAAATAATATAATTCCACGAAGCCCATTTGTTTGCATCTTGCGTTGTGCGTTTGGGAAATCTCTGGGGGCGGCTGAGGGGTTCTGGGAGCTCCGCGGGCGCTTCTTGAAGGCTTCTTGAGGGGGGCTCTTGGAGGCGTCATGGGCCCTCCGATGGGGCCTCGCTGGGAGCAAGCTCAGAGCGTGTAAGATAACGCTGCCACCAACGTCGTCGTCGTCGTGAGCACAGTCACGCCCAACTTTGTCGCCGCCACCGCTGCAATCGCCACTGCAAGCGCTGTCAACAACTGAGCCATGAGCTCGAGCATGGCATGCGTTAACCAGGCCTTCGTCACCATCCTCGTCACTACCGCGCCTCGCTAAGCTCTGCACGTTAGTTCGGCGTCGAGGCCATTGCAAAGGCCAGTGGCCCCCAAGGTTGTCAGTGCAACGATCGCGAACGCCGTCGCATTAGTGACGATCGTCACTAATGCGACGGCGTTCGCGATCGTCGCCGCCACCGTCGCCGCCACCGCCACTGTCACCGCCACCATCGTAGCCGACGTCGTCATTGCAATCGCCGTCGCGGTCACCGTCGCCGTCGCCGTCGCGTCATCGCACCTGCCACGCACTGTTCAATCATCCCAGCGCTTCCTGAAAGCACCCCTCCCCATCTCCCACCCCATGGCCATTTGGGCTTAACCAGCTTCACGGCGAGTTGATGCCAATCGAGCGCCTGCAATGGCTTCGCAGCTCGAATCCCCAATCGATGTCGAGGACGCCTCGCCCGAGTACTATGACCGCCAAGGGGCTCTCCATCTGGCATTTGCTGGCGACCCCCATCCGAGCGCTCTGGAGGGCAACGGCGGCGGCGGCTCCGACGACTGGGACGACAGCGAGGTCTCTGCCATTGCCGAAAATTTCGTCTCGATGAACCTGGTGATCGCCAGTTGGTCCACTTTCGAAGCCCTGAAGTCGAAGTGCACTCGCTCGCTGGCCGCAGCCGCTGAGGACCTCACCCTGCAGATTGCGGCTGCCTACAGCTCTCTAGAGATGGAGACAGCCCACCCTGCGGAGCCTGAGCGCAGCTTCTCACTCAAGCACTTCGTGGAGCGTACGCTCCAGCCCCTCGAGGGGAAGCCTGCCGAGCTCAAGGCAACAACCGATGCCGCCAATGGGCCTGATGAGGAACCGCCGAAGAAAATTCTGAAGCGGTCGGCCTCAGTTGCGCGACGCGCGGCACTTTCGCAGGCTCAGTCGCCATATCGTTCCCAATGGTGCTGCATGCTTAGACAGGCAGCCATCAATAAGCCTTTCTCTTTAACCGTCGCAGCGAGTGCGAGGTGCCCAAGTAGCGCATGAAAAACACAATCCACAGCATCACCACGTTCATCCTGAGCAACACCCACGTCATCATCAAAGTCGCCACAGTCGTCGTCATTACCAGCGCACGTCAACATACACATCTCACTGCCTAATGCATGAGATCTTCCGCATTGGATTGGCGCGATAGTCAGCCCCTGAATCCCAGAAGCAGGGCATGCGCGTTGAGGCGACCAGATATCAGAACTCACGAGGGCAATATCATATGCCGTCTTTGGCCATACTGGAGGCCGTCTTGGGGCCCAGTTCGGAGGCGATCTCGGATGTCGTTTAGACTGGCCCGTCGAGGCCAACTTGGGGGCCATCTTGAAGGCGCCGTCTTGGAACCCATCTTGGAGGCTTGGCGGTCGTCGTGGAGGCCGTCTTGGGGAAAAGATGGGCAGGCTGCGAATGAGGGGGGGGGGGGGGGGGGGGGGGGGAACGGGGGGGGGGGGTTGGGGGGGGGGGGGGGGGGGATGGGGGGTGGGGGGGCGCGGGGGGGGGGGGGGGAGGGAGGGGGGGGGGGGGGGGCCGATGAGAAACAAAGCTGGGAAAAAGCGGGGAAAAAAACAGCCTGTATGTTGCCTGTCTCTGGGCGCCCAAACTTCGTAAATTCACGCGGAAACCACCCAGCGACATACAGAATACAAGCTGTTTGTTTGCCTGTCTTTTGCCTGTCTTTTTACCACCCCTGTTTTTCCTCAGCCGCCTGGGTTCAGGTCTGATCACTCCAGGCCCACCTGCAGAGCCCATCTTCGCCATGCCGCCCAAGAAGAGGGTCTTGGAGGTGCCATGCGCCACCCCCGCTGAGCGCTGAGGGCGCTGCCGAGGCGAAGCGCCACCGCTCGAGCATGGCAGCCTTCCCGGAGAAGAATGGCACCGAGGGCGCGTGCGGGAACAGGCCGATCGGGAAACGCAGAGAGTTATTTGAGCGTTGGTTTACTCCAAAGCTTGCCGAGGGAACTGGCAGGGAGTCGACGACGAGAAAGACTTCGATGTCCAAGCTGAAGCGCGCCGAAGTGAACTGGCGGTCCCTCTCCAAGATGATCACCGAGTTCGGGGAGGCAAGAGAAAAAGCAAAAGCCAGAGTATTGGATGCAATCCCAGGTCGCCATCGGCCTGATCCAAACACAAAGCTGGACGACATGTGGAACAGGGAGCACAGGGTCACCCTCGACTCGGAGCGCGACGACGACGCCGCGGTCGACGAGAGCAACATTCAGACAACGTTGGAGTTGGTATCCGAGGAGCAGAAGGAAGCCACGGACAGGTTCGCGGACATGGCATCCTGCATTTCTGGATCGCCCAGCTCGGCCAACGTCGCCATCAAGAAGGAACCTGGCACTGAGGGCGCTCAGAGCAAGGACGCTGCAGACAAGGCGACCTCGCCACATGCTGCAACCTTGGAGGCTATGAAGAAGGATCCCAAGAAGGTCGCAGTCAATGTGAGCAAGGTGCTGGTCACTTCGCAGGAGGTCTTCGTCGACGCGAAGGGCGAGAAATTCATGGGGGAGCTGCGCGATGAATCGGCCAAAGTCGTTTCGGAGCTGACTGCCACCTACAAGAATATCGAGAAAGCAATCGTCGACAAGGTGTCTGGCGATCCGACTTTGCTTGCCATGCCAGCGAACCTCGACAGCGCCTTCGATCACTCCAGCGAGATGGTGGGGCGGTGCCAGAAGGTGGTGTCTAAGAGGTCAGCGAAGAAGGGAAAAGCCTCGTAGACACGTTCTACGCTTCTGAGTCCTTGAACGGCTCTCCAGTTCATGGCCTGGAGAGGCTCTAGACCGTCGCTTGGCCTGAGGCCGCGCATGCCAGCGCTAGGCGCTCGAGGTGGCAGGTGGCAGATCGGGGGGGGGGGGGGGGGGGGCGGGGGGGGGGGGCAGGGGGAAGGGGGGGGGGAAGGGGTGGGGGGGAGGAGAGGGGGGGGGGAGCGAGGGGAAGGGCGGATGGGGGAGGGGGGATGGCGGGGGCGGCACTCAAAACCATGAGGGATAAGCGAATAAGAAACAAGAGGGAGCAAGATGATGGAGGATAAGAGGAATGAGGGAGGAGAGCAAGGACGAGAAACAGAGAAGACATAACAGGACGAGTGGAGAAACGAGGATCTTGACAGGCAGCCGCGCCAACAGTTCTAGCAGCGAGAGGCCGGTTGTCGATTGCGTGCAGGATGCGATCGGACACGCCAGAGATGGGTCAAGACATCCTCGCAATGAAGCTCGGGTGAAATCGCCATCGGTGCCGTCGTCCGCATCGTCACCAGGGGCGTCGCAATTCTCCGAAAGATCCCCCCGTCCGCCATCGGTCTCCATCGTGTTCATTCTGAGTGCGTCTACAAGTCCTGCCCTAAATACGTTGCGCCCCATCCTGGATCGGCTTCCACACCCGTCTCCGCAGCCCAGTCTAACTATATCATTCGGTCTCTTCTCTGTCCTGACACCCCCTCCGCCCCATCCTCATCCTCCTCGTGCGTAGCCGCTCTGGCTCAAACTCAAGGTTGCAGATCGCGTGGATATCATGAACCCGGTTATGATTTTGTGCGCAATCGTTCTCATGGCGCCCCAAGGCCAAGGCGCCCGGATATGATTTTGCGCGCGTCGTTCTCATGGCAGCCCTAGAGCAGCCTCAGCGCAGCCCGGCCGCGCGCCGCAGCTGCTGCGCCAGCTCCCGCTGCAGCGCGCGGCTGAGCACCCGGTAGGCGCGCGCCAGCTCCTCCGGCTGCGCGTCCTCCGGGAGCTTGCGGACGCTGCTCAAGAGCCAGTCCCGCGCCTCTGCGCCGAGGCGGCCGCCCGTCTCCAGGGCGAAAGCCGCGGGGCGCTCGCCCGGGTAGCGCGCGCGCTTGGCGCGCTCGGCCCGGCGCGCCGCCTCGCCCGGGCGTCGGCAGGGCCGCCAGCATGTCTCCGAGGGTGGAAACGCCGGAGATGCCCAGGTCGCGCTGGACCTCCGCGGCAGCCTGCGACCAGGCCGCCCAGCACGCCGCCGCGCGTCTCGTGGCAGCCCACTGCGCGCCGGCCCTACCCAGCTCAGCCGGCGGCCCCAGCAGCTCGCTCGCCTCCGGGCCCAGCGGCCGTCGCAGCAGGCTCCCCCAGCAGCCTCTGAGCGCGGCGTCGTAGCGGAAGGCCTCCTCCGCCGAGGCCAGGGCCAGTCAGGTGGTGCTGGCTGGCGCTGCCGGCGTAGGTGTTGAACAGCGCGCCCGCAGCCTGCTTCTTGAGCCCTCCTTTCAGCAGTCGCTCGAGGCCGGCCCAAAGCTTCCCGAGTCGCTCCGCGGCCCCGTCCAGCCCGCAGCCCTGTCCGCCGAGCGGGGGCGGGCGCCGCGCCGTCGGCGTCTCCGGGCGCCCTGAGCTGCGCGCCGAGGACTGGGAGCACAGCCGCATACTTGGGGGCGAGCTCGGCTTGGACAGCCTGGATCCCCGCGGGAGACAAGACCAGCGTCTTGTCGTCGTTCAGTTCCAGCCCCAAGGGCGCGAGCAGCTCGCGCAGGCCCGCCAGCGCCAGGGCTCCGAGGCCCGCCCGCACCGCCAGGTAGCTGTCGCCCAGGTAGGGATGCAGGCGGGCGCCCGGGTCCAGTTGCTGCAGCCCGTGGAGGAGGTGCTCCAGGGCGCGCCGCTGCCCAACGGCGAAGCCCGCAGGGGGCAGGGGGCCGCCCTGGTCGAACCCGCGCTGGCTCCGGACCGTTTCGAAGCGCCCGTCGGCCGTGCGCCAGTAGTGCCCCGCCGGGCCCGAGTGCCAAACCCTCAAGGCCGCCCCCACCTCAGGGGCAGCTTCGCCCATGGCCTCGAGAGCCGGCCCTCGCCGCATCCGTTGGAAAGCGGCCTTTACATCCACCTTGATGAATGTGGCGTCCGGCCGGGCCTCCGCCAGGGCCTGCAGGCTCTTCACCAATACGTTGGAGCCGCTTTTGCGCCCCACGCCGTATACTGGTGTTTCCCGGCTGCGTCGGCCAGCTGATTCATCCGTGCTCTCGCCAGCGCGCGCAGCCCCGAGCGGCGGAGAGTGGCGCCCACCAGCAGAGGCCTCACGTCCGAGCGCCACGAGCTCCCCCGCGCGCAGGGCCTCGAGCACCTCCCGCGGCAGCTCCCCGAAGGCGACCCTCGTGGCAGCCCGGGCGAGCAGGCGCGAAGTCTCGCCGTCGGCGGCGCTCGCCCCCAGGTGCTCGAGCCGCGCCCCCAGCAGGCCCGGCGCCGCCTGGCGGGGAGGGCGCCGCAGTAGCTTGCGCACCTCCTCCCCCGCCTCCTCTCTGAGCTCGGCGCTGGGCGGCGCGTGGGGCACAACTGGCGGTGGCACCCCGCTGGCGCCGCCATGTGGCTCCCCCGGGAAGCTCGCCCGCAGTTTCTGCGGCGTCTCGGCGGTGCGCGGCGCCAGCTCGGCCTGCACCGCTGCTGCCAGCGCGCGGGCTTCCTCCCCAGCCGCAGCTAGAGTGTGCACCTGGTGCGCTCTCTGCTTGTCTGTCGTCTTCCGCGCTGGCGCTCGCGGGGGCGGTCCGCTCGTGGCCGACGCCCACAGCGGAGCCCACTGCCCGCCCCACCACAAAGCCAACCGGTCCTCCAGCAGTTCCGCGCACGCGGGGCCCGCCCCCCGGGGCCGAGCGAACAACGCCAAGCCGAACAGCAACAGCGTGTTCCACTCTGCTGCGGCCTCTCCGCGCCGGCTCGCCTCTTCCAGGACTTCCAGCGCCTTGCGTCTCGCATGCGTCACTGCCCCGCGAAACCTGTCTGGCACCTGCACGAGCGTGGGGACCCCGGAACGCAAGGCAGACCGCCAGTCCAGGCGCTGCCACCAAGCCTGGTCAGGGAGGGCCGTGTCGTCCCATGCAGGGTGCATCACTGGAACTTGCCCCTGCTCCTGCTCGGGCCCCTCGGCCTCGCGGCCGCCGTCGGCGTTGCCCCGGCTAGCGGCCGCCGAAGCCAACACCGTTCGCGCCTCCTGGACGTGGACATCCTGGGCACGAGGAGCCACAGCGCGAATGTCGTCGTCGGGAGCCGCTTTCACAGAGACGCAGGCCAAGCACAGCCAGCTGTAACGATGACGGCTGCCCCAAGTGCACATGCGCGCCTCCGCAATCTCAAAGGGTATTGCGCACCCCTTGCACGCAGCTGGTCGCTTGGAAGCGAGCTGAGGGTCCAGTGCCCACTCCCCGCGGCGGCGCCGCCGTCCTCCTCCATCACCCTCCTCTCCATCTCCCCCGTCCTCCATCAGGCAGCGTAACCGAAGTAGACGGAGCCCACGATGAGCACAACCTCACGGCCGCGCAGCTCTTGTAACCGAAGTTGGTAGAGTCCGATGAATGCAGCTCTCAAGCAAATGGCCTAACATATGAAAAGAACACAACATACAAATATGCAATACAAATCCCAATCAAAAGTGTCAGCCTTATATCCCGTTCAGGGCGGTCCGGTCAAGCGCAGATCGGAACAGCAGCGGCCTCGGATGCACAGAGCGGCAGCGATCGCGAGGCCAAGATGAGTACGAAAAAAGGGCGTACGGACCGGCCAGCTGGCCGCTCGCCGGCAGCTCGCTCGAGCCTCCTCCTCCTCCTCCTCCTCCTCCTCCTCCTCCTCCTCCTTGAGCCAGGCTCGCCCTCTGTGCTTGCCCGTGCAGGGTGTTCCCAGCACTTCGGGGGTGAAGGGGAGGAGGAGGAGGAGGAGGAGAAGGAGGAGGAGGAGGAGGGAGAGGAGGAGGAGGAGGATCAGGAGGAGGAGGAGGAGGAGAAGGACAAGGAGGAGGAGGAGGAGGAGGAGGAGGACAAGGAGGAGGAGGGAGGTGGAGGTGGGAGGGGGAGGAGGGAGGAGGGAGGGAGGAGCGGAGGAGCAGGAGGGAAGGATGATGATGATGATGATGATGATGATGAGGATGATGATGATGATGATGATGATGATGATGATGATGATGATGATGATGATGTGATGATGATGATGATGATGAGGAGGAGGAGGAGGAGGAGGAGGAGGAGGAGGAGGAGGAGGAGCAGGAGGGCAGGAGGAGGAGGAGGAGGGAGGAGGGAGGGAGCAGGAGGAGGAGGAGCAGGAGGAGGAGCAGGAGGAGAGCAGGAGGAGGTAGGAGGAGGGAGGAGGAGGAGAGGAGGAGGAGGAGGAGGGGAGGAGGGAGGGAGGAGGAGCAGGAGGAGGAGGAGCAGGAGGAGGAGCAGGAGGAGG
>CAUYUJ010015128.1:298861-301361 GCA_963575745.1 Prorocentrum cordatum | reverse complement strand
ATTATCTTCGCACGGGAAGTCACGCCAGTCCGGAATCTAAGAAGCACTGCAGACAGCCGCGGGCTGAAAATCACCGCGGGCATGCAGTCCTACAACTGTTGCAACTAGTATTACAAACACGCAGGCCGAGAAGCACCGCGCATGCAAAACCGGCATGTGAGACCTAGATATCCTTGGAATCGACGTGGTCAGTGCTGGAGACGCCAGCCGGGATATCTTCTCCGCATAGGAGGCTACGCCAGCCCGGCGGCTGCCAACTGTCGAGGATGCGCCGGGGCCCACCGCCTGCGCTGCAGCCGATGCCCAGGTAGTCTCCCTCCGCGTTCTGGAGGCGGCCATGTCCTAGCGCCCCAATCGCCTCGTTCCGGTTGACTAGCAACTCGCCGCTCCCCCATTTCCGGATCACCTCCAATTCCCTGCGCGCGAAAGTCTCCGCCTCGGCGCCGCGGCGCGAGATCTCCTGATACCGGGCGAGCCGTGCACCCTCGTTGTGGAGTGCGACGGCTTCAGCTTTGTTGCGCTGGAGTCGGCGGCGCTCGCCCTGCGAGACTTGTTCACCAGCGGGTGGCGGCGCGGCTGCGCCCCCGGGCTCGGGTTGCACGACTCGGCGGAGCACGATCGGCATCGAAGTAGCCGGAGAGGCCAGCAACTCCCAGATCTGCTTTTCGCCGGCAATGCGTTGCAGATGCCGGTGAAACCGCTTGCGCTTCTGTTCCCTGGCGAACTGTCTGTTGGCGTTGCCCTTGCCTGTCTCTTGGGCCGCGCTTCCTTTGCTCGCCTTGCTTCCTTTCCTCGCCCTGCTTCCTCTGCCCGCTTCCTCGCGCCCTTGTTTGCTCGCTCTCCCCTCGTCGGCATCTCATTGCCGCAGTGCGCGCTGGTGGTCAGACTGCTCGTGCTCTTGTCGAACACTTCGAACCAGTTCCCGGCGTTGGTCGTCGGCGAGGGCGCGCCGCATGTCAACGACGCCCTTGCTCTGCAGAAGCTGCTGGCGAACCCGGAGGACAGAGAGAATGGCTCGGCCCGTCTCCTCCTGCGACGCGTCGGCGGCGTCAGCGTCTCCCTCCGCGGGATCCCTCTCCGCGGACATCCTCTTCATGAACAGCAGACGGCTCAAGTGGTCGCGGAGTTTGGGGTCGAACTGCGCGTCGTGCATTTCGCCGCAGAAATTCCTCATCTCTTGGTGCAGGGCCCGCGCGCGCTGGCAAACCTCATCCTCGGGTTCGTCGATGGCCTCGCCGTCGGCCTCTGGCCTCTCCGCTCAGCGCCCCTCAAACGGGGACTCCACTAACGGGCACTTTGGCCAGTGACCCAGCAAACCCAGCCCTTCCCGATGTGGGCAAAGCTGCAATGCAAGAAAAAGGCCCTAAAGTGGTAATTTTCAGCAAAATTCAAAATACCCGTTAGTAAGTACCCGTTGCGGTGCCGTTGATCCGCGCGTGTAGGAGAGGGGCTCCGCGAACGGTCTGGGGCGTCTGGAGGCGGGGGCGTCTGGGGGGGCAAGGGGCGTTTGGGGGCGGGGGCGCCTGCCTCCCCGGAGTCGGGGCCGGAAACGTTTCCTTCACAGTCTCCGAAGGCATACTTCCGTTTGCAGCACAGGGAAGAGCGAAGACAACCGCGACAGCATCGCGTGAGTCGTTGCGCACGCCACGGTCCCGGCATGAAAAGCCAACAGCGATGGACTTGAAAGTCGCGACGGCTCCACTGACTGCGACGTCGTCGCCGATGAGGTCTGCCGGGGCGCAGACGACCTCCCGCAGCGCGTCGTCGTCAGTCCGCCGCTGCAAAGCTTTCCGCACGTCCTCGGCTTTGAGGTTGCTGTCGCCGAGAATGATGCGCACGACCCGCTGAGAGGTAGACGGTGCTCGAAGGCTGTTCAAGTGTTGCCGCAGAGGGTTCACTGCGCGCCGTCGCGCTGGCACACTGGGGGCGTTATCGCCGCAAGCGATGTGCAGATTGCCGGTGATCGCGTGCACTGTGCCGTAGCCTTTGATCTGCGCATCGAACCGTGCGATCGCAGCGTCCACATATTGCATTCCGGGGAGCCAGAAGATCTCTGCGTGACCGCGCGGGGACACATCAACAGGCTGAGGAGCACCATCGAAGCCCCACATGCTCACGTAGTTGTGGACCGCAGTGATGCGAACGTTGTCGCCGAACGGCTGTCTCAAGATGTCCGCCACGTTGATTCCAGCTCTGCTGGAGCCCTTACGATGCGCACCCACCTCGCAGCCAAACATGAAGTCAGCATCAGCCTCCGCTACGATTTTGACGCACACCCGCTGAAAGTTTGCGAGGTGCTTCGGGGGTTTCCTTCCCGTCATCATGTCCTGTTCGAACCCGGAGGCGACCGTAACAGACGCAATCCGAATACCTCGAGGGGGACCAGGCGCGGCCCCACACGCGCCTCCGTCTTCCGTCGCAGGCTGAAGAGCACCGCGAGAACCAGAGGCCGCGGCCCCAGACGCGCCTCCGTCTTCCGTCGCAGGCTGAAGAGCCCCGC
>CAUYUJ010015128.1:293861-296361 GCA_963575745.1 Prorocentrum cordatum | reverse complement strand
CCACAGGCTCGTATGCGCCCTGGAGTATCCCCGCTGGGCTGTAAGTGCGATGACGGCTGTGTTGTGATGTCGTGCTACTCGGGTTCAGATGTTCGGCGCGTAAGAATCGTCAGTCGCTCGGAAGCGAGCAACTTTCCGAAAACGAGCTGCAAAACCTTCAAGACGGCAACCCCCCCCCCTCGTCCCTGGCAGCTCGGGTCGGCCCAAAATAGAGGGAGGGGAGGGGACGACGGTGCCTTACATCCCGCCTAGACACGTCCTGTCACAGCCGTAGAAGACTGCAGACACGCCCGCAACACAAACTCACGGGAAAGCTCCATCGAACCATGGGCAATCGACGATAACGAACCCTCATTCGATGCGAACGGGTAGCTCCACTCCGCTGTACTCAACGTCCCAGTCGGGCTGAACTGCTGGTCTCCTCAAGCTCTGATTCGGGTCGAATAGACCCCACCTGGGAAACCACTCCCGATTCAAATCGAGCCTGGATCACATTGCTCCTGGCCTGCCGAGTCTCGTCACCCATGCCTCAGGCCTACGCATGGTGGTGCGAGCGCGGCAGGCAAAGGCACAGGGTGAGCATCCGAAGCAACAACTCCAAAGCCGTCCTCTGAAGCAATCTGGGACCCCAGGCACGACCCTTGTCTTGGAGGTATAGGTACCCCTTCTGCCCGGGCGGACTCGGAAGCCCGCAGTGCAAGGGTGGTTGGCGGGCAAGAAGAAGCGTTCCATGCCGCCACTCGGTCATCCAGCAACCGCCCCAGGCTCTGCATGTGCCATCCCGCATGCTAAAGCGCGATGGCGACTGCTTGCACTGGGTCTCTGCAGGACACCCACGGCCTAAGTGTCTCTGCCCCGGCGCGGGCCTGCTCCAGCAAAGACTCTAACAATTGCGAAGAAGGAGGCCCGTCGGAACAAACCTGCAACAAACAACTTCAGAACGTCGGGAGCGGAAGTGACAAGAGGGTCCCTGCGCCAACCCAACCTGCTCGTTGCCAGCGAAAGTCCTAGGGGCGCTCCTCTGGGCAGCCTGGCCTGGGCTTTGGTCGCCTGGACACGGAGGCTCGTCAGCCCACCGCCTGGGACCCCAGTGATACCGCCCCCTTGCAGGGCCAGTGCGGCGGGCCCCGCACGATGAACTGGTCCTTTAGGGGGCTCCCCCTGGCAGCAGGATGCGAAGCGTCTTGGCTCTACTCAAGGAATCGGCATGCCCGTTGCGCTGATGGCCACACCTCCGCAACCTACAAGCAGACGCAGATCCCCCTAGGTCCCTGCGGACAAAGCATCTGGAGTCGGGCCCCATGTCTCATCTTCCCAAAAGTTCTTTCGACGGGGCCTCCGAGGACGCAATGAAGCAAGCTTTGCCCCATGATGTCGGGAGACCTCTGGACTGGGCCGAGGACGCCACTGAATAGAAAGCCCTTGGCAACTGCTCAGTGA
Source organism: Prorocentrum cordatum (assembly GCA_963575745.1). Classification (NCBI taxonomy): domain Eukaryota; class Dinophyceae; order Prorocentrales; family Prorocentraceae; genus Prorocentrum; species Prorocentrum cordatum. The sequence goes on along the minus strand of CAUYUJ010015128.1, from coordinate 294,921 downwards.
CAGTAGCAAAACATCCTAACGTTGAACAGGAACAGACCGTCCCGGCATTCCTATAGGCCTACCACGACATGTTCTCAGAACCCAGGAATATACTAAAAACATAAACAAAGTTCTTAGAACATAAGCCCGATGTGTTCAGACAAAACAGTCTCGGCCAGACATCTTCAAAGAACATCTCGTGCAGACCACAGCGCCGGTTCTTAGAACATTCTTTGGTGGGCCTATAGGCGAGCCAGGACGCTTCGCCACTGCTTGATAACGCCTGAGACGACACATCATCAATCACCGATCTGCTAGTGGCCACAGGGTCACGCTGCGAAGCCGTGCGCAGGGGGACCGGCGGCAACGGCCCGGCCAGGGGGAAAATGGCACAAGAGCACCCTGCAGTGGTGGCTCCGTTCGCAGCAATCGCATCGGAGGTAAGACAGTCACGTATATGATTAAGAAAATCATCAATTAAGAAAGCTGGGCCAGCTTTTCTGAAGTTCCTTAAGGGAGCGCTGGGCCAGCTTTTGGAGCCAGAAACGTACGTTATTCATCTCTAGGATCCACGACGATCAATCCCCTTAAGAAACTAAGCCAGTTTTCCGGCAAGTTGATTAAGAAACGCTGGGGCAGCTTTTCGGGGGGAGGTTTCTTAATCGTAAGCGGGACCGTAGTCTGAAAAATGGCCCCTGCTTTTCGGCACGGCGCACGCAACACAATGCACGAAGAAGGGTCACCGGGTAGCCTACAGCCAGAGCAGCACCCCACAACTCGGCATGGGAACCTCGGGAAAAGCCGAGGTTGTCGATAAGCCTCGCAACCCCGCATGTACGCTTAGGTCATTGTGAATCCACATACCCTTGTCACACGAAGTGGAGCTGTCTTGGCTGCAGAAGAGCTTGCATCCATACCCTCTTTCCAAGCGGTCACAGTCCTGGCGCCTGATCTTGGAGTACACTCTTGCCCTCAGGGGGGGAAAGGCCGATCGGCTTCACTCCCCCCGTGGGCTTGTCCAGGAACGCTGTAAGCACACGCCGCAAACTACTAACAGTGGGTTCAAGCTCTCAAGCATTGA
>CAUYUJ010015128.1:168861-288861 GCA_963575745.1 Prorocentrum cordatum | reverse complement strand
CCGGCTTCTTGGTTGCCGCCCTGCTGCGGCAGTCAATGCAGAAGAAACGCTTCCCTGACAACCCGATTCCAACATATCTGTTGCGTCGCGAGAGACCAGTGGCATAGCGGTCGAATACGCCCTGATAATCAACTGAAGTCTCTGTGATGCCGGGGGAGGAGGCGGGGGCAGCAAGCACGGCGCAGTGCTCAGCAGCAGGAGAAGATTGGGGGGGGAGTCGGCCGACTTGGCCAGTCAGAGCGGCGATAACGTCGCCTTCGGCATTGGTCTTTACCACTGCCCAGCCTGCCGTCTCAAAAACTTTGCCCCCCCAGGTTTCAGGGCCGATCCATCCGAGGAAACCTTGCCCACAAGGGTGTAGCCTGGGGTTCCAAAGACCAGAACTTCATGGATCCAAGTCGAACACATCTGGGGCCCCGATGTCGAATTCTGGTTCAAGCTGAAAACCCGCGGCCAGCGGAAAACGTCCTGGACTGATGATGCTGGCTATTTCTTCTTCTGTGAAACTATCTTGCCTACGGGCCTCAGTCTGGGGGCAACTCAGGAGACGGCGGGGTAGGTCGTCCGATGCTGCACCACACAAGCATCCCCCTGTGTGCTCGTCGTACCCTGCCGCTGTTAGTTCACTCCTGGCCCAGATAGCATGGCAGAGGCAGGCCAACAACGTGCTGCGTTCCACTGCTGATAGATTGGCTGATTTCAAGCATGTCTGAGCGACCTGGCAATCTAACTTGGCCCCGTCGAGGCCCATCTTCTTAGCTGCTTCGCGAAACAGCTTGTCGTCCCAGGAGCGCTTGAGGGATTCCTGAAGGAGGCTGGGCGAGGTGCTGGCGAGGGTGCACTGGTTGCCTCCGGGGTCCTGGATGACGAAGGGGAAGACGAAAGACCGCTGGATCCGCTTGAGGCTGAGATATGCTGTTCCCATCGGGCCACGACAGCTGCTCCATACTGTGGGTGGCCTCGATAGCACCGCGTCGGCCATCTGCCTCAAACCTGGCAGGTTAAAGCCCGCGGTGGCTGAACCTGTGGCGGCACGCCAGACAAGCTGGCTCCAAAGAAGCACTGGGCCCACTGCTGGCCTCCAGCAAGGGTCTCCCAAGAGGCAGAGCGCGAGGCTGCGAGAGCGGGTAGTGGCACCTGGGCCCGCGATGAAGCTCCACGTTATCGATCCCGACGACCTCGGACCCGTAGAAATGCGCCTGGCCGAGTCCAGTGTTGTACAGTTTCCTGGTGTCTCCTTGGGCTCTCTTGAGGCTGGCCAGTCGTCTAATTCTGGCCTGGAGCTTCTGGCGTCGGGCACGCAGGGTCGATTTTGAAATCCCTCTAAGACGAGCTCCTCCTGATCTAAAGTCGACGCCGAGGTTGGGGGCGACCGAGACCTTCTTGATGGGGGCCCGCGTACTTGCCTAGCTCCTTCTCAAGGCTTTCCTGGATGTCTCTGGGAGAGGCGAGGGCGCCCGACTTCTTGCCTGCCACTTGGCAGTGGAACTTGTTATTGATCGCACCTAGAAGCTGGAAGCAGGCGCCCAGCAACTTCCTCGCAAGCTGCCTCTTGCACGTGTGGAAAAGCTGCAACAAAATATCATCGATGAACAGGCTGTGCTGGGTGCCAGGATGCGCCGCAACCCAAGACTGGAGAGGCTGCTTGCAACAGACCTGGACTAGATACGCTGCGAAACCACACCCTGCTGGAACGCCTTTCCCTGGGGACCCGCAATGCTGGATTAGCTGGTTAAACGTGAGGAATCTGCTGGGTTGATACTGAGTTATAATGACTGAGAGCACCGCGTCATTTAATTTGCTGATTGCTGCCCGCTGCTGAAATTCCTCTCTGCTAATCTGCTCGTAGTAGCTAGACATATCCCATAGCACGGATGCTGCATGCGTCGGTTCTTCTACTAGGCATCCGTGCTCTGCAAGAAGAGATTGTTGAAACGCCAGCTCTACAATACTGCAGCCTGCTTGATGCGCCAGGAAACTGCAGGGGTGGGTTGTGCTTATCCCATGTTCTGGCTTCGCGTTGCCTCAACTTTGCCCAAACTCGGTAAACTCCAGGGAGGGTGACCGATGCCCCTGTACGATGGCCCGCCAGTGGCCTTCAGCTTTGGGGTGAGATTAGTAATGATAACCAGAATCTGGGAGGGCACCGTGCCAAGCTGTTCGATGCACGCCAGCAAGTCGATAAAACACCTGCAGCTGCTTGTCTGCCAGCAGCTCGACATGCTTGGGGTACAGTCCGCCCCAGGCCTGACATGTCTGATGGCTGAAAGTCCTGATGCCGTTCCCGGGAAAGGCAGGCGTGGCGATCGGCAATCTTGCCGCAGCTTCTGGATTCCCTGGGATTATGTGGAGAAGCGTGTCCTGGATGTCCCAGAGGTCGGAGAGTCTGTCGGCCTCGCCCTCGAGGGGCCTACTTTGCCGCCCTGACCAGCGGCCATTTTTGGCCTGCACTTCTCGGGGCTGCCGCGTGGCATTGTCTTTGGACCATCTGCGGGGCCACCCAACTCCTTTGGCCACTTGTTCTGTGACCCGCTGCTTCCAGGAGGCGGTGGCTTGAAGTCTGCCCCGAGAGCGTTCCTGGTCGTGGAAGTTGGTTATCTCGTCTTGGAACTCAGAGAAGATGTGGGAGGCACGTTGGCTGGGCGCCTCGATGCCCTCCCGCCTGGCGTCCTGCAAGAGGGCGTCGAGAAAGCGGCTGAACTTGGCGAGCAGGGCCTCCAGCTCCTGTGCTGACTGAAACCCCTGTGGCGTATCCTGCAAGGCAGACTGTGCATCTCGCAGGCCTGCCGAAACTCCTATGTGTAAACTTCGCTGCACGTCAATGACCCGATTATTTAGCCACCTGAGCGGCCTGGCATATGACTGCCATCCAGCACGATGCTTGGACTCTTCTGCTCTGGCTGAGACCCAAACGATCCTGGGCGGCTGGCAAGTCTGTCCTCGGCTCCCGAGCGGTGTGTCTGTTTGCTGGGCGAGCGAATCTTCGAGGTCCAGGGCAAACGTATCGAAGGCGGCGCTCAAGGCTTGGATCCTCTGTTGTTCTGCTTTTCCTGGCTCCTGGATGATCTGCTGAAGCTGCTGCGCTGCTGCGGCTGCTCTGTTCCGCTCCTTGGGCTCCTTGGAGGGACCGTAGGGGCGCTTGGTGGGGATCTTCTGGGGCTTGGCCAACCTCGGGATGAAGTGGTTCTTGCCTATCACGAAATGTGCGACGACGGGCCTGTGGGGCGAGAGCGGGTAGATAACCAGGACCAGGACACTGCTGACTGATTATCCCAAGACTCTGCGGGCGACGAAGTAGTCCAACTTAGACCTGCTTCTCTTGGTGAATAGCGTGGGCCCAGGCGAGTGGAGCAAGTGAAATCCTCCTCGGTCTATCAGGCTCGTCTTCTTGATGGCTGACGGCGGCATGTTAAAATCGCCTGCCGCAGATACTGGCATGCTGCGGTGGCTCTGCATCCACCCGATGGCTGCCAGCAACTCGAGATTGCTCTGACTGAGGCCCGCTGAGTCCTCGAGGTAGAGGGAGAGCAAGATGAAGGGGGAGTGTCCTGGGAGTTCGAGAATAACTGCTACGATCCTGCTGGGTGGGGCTGAAGGTGGGAGCACTGCGGGCCGGACACCCACGTCTAGGCCTGCCCTGACGAGAATGGCAGTGCCCGACATTGGCCGATTGGCTTCACTTGTGAAACTAAATGAGATAACAGCGTGCCACCCCTCTTTTTGGCACCACTGCTTGGCATCTGCGATGCGACCCCCTGAGATACGAGCCTCCTGACAGCACGTCGCAATGACATTCTTAGAGAATGACGACGAAACAAAACTTTTGACAGCTCCCCAACAACTACCATTCAGAGTAACTGTTTGCATTGTATTGCTAAAGGTTAGACCGATCTTTGCCTACTGCTGCTGCGGCGTCTGCTGCTTGCTTGAGCTTCTTGGCTGCTTGGTCTCCTTGATCCCCTGCGCTGGTAACGACACGGTTTGCTCTCTCCAAGGCAGCTGCACTTTCCGTTTGGCCCCGCTTGTAGGTCTTGCTTTGATCCATACCCTCTGCTGGCTGGGGCTCGTTGACTGCTGGGGCCCCTGCGGTGGCTGCTGAGGCTGTGGGCTCTGCTGCTGTTGGGGCCCCTGTGGTGGCTGCTGAGGTTGGGGGAGCGGCGGGAGCGTCTCCGACTGGAACAGGAACATTCTCTCCTGAGATGGGGAACTTGCCCGCGCCAACGACTGCGCGAGCTGCTTCTTCCTGGGGCTGCTGCTGCTGCGGCTGCTGCTGCGGCTGCTGCTGCTGCTGCTGCTGGTAGGCTGCTGTGGGGGACTTCTCCAGGGCCTGGATTTGCTCCTGGATCTGAGGAGGAACGCCCACGACTGGCCCGTGCTGGAATTATCCCATGAACCTAGCAACCTGCGGAAAGAAGGTGGAGGTTGTGGCCAGCGCCTGCTGCGCCACGGCGCGGATGGCGACCGCCAGCTGACCCTCCAGCTGCTCCAGCTCGGCGGTGGCGGCGACCTTGTCCGACTCCATGGCGACGACTTTGTCGGCCAGGACGGAAATCTCGTCGACGTAGCCCTTGATCTGCTCGGAGAACTTCTGGGAGGAGGAGGAGGAGGAGGAGGAGGAGGAGGAGGAGGAGGAGGAGGAGGAGGAGGAGGCCCCCGAAGGAGGGGGGAGGGAAGGAGGAGGGAGGCCCGAAGGAGGAGGGGGAGGAGGGGGAGGAGGAGGAGGAGGAGGAGGAGGAGGAGGAGGAGGAGGAGGAGGAGGAGGAGGAGAGGAGGAGGAGGAGGAGGAGGAGGAGGAGGAGGGGAGGCCCGGAGGAGGGGGAGGAGGAGGAGGAGGGAAGAGGAGGAGGGAGGGAAGGAAGGAGGAGGGAGGAGGAGGAGGAGGAGGAGGAAGGGAGGAGGAGGAGGGGAGGGAAGGAGGGAGGAGGAGGAGGAGGAGGAGGAAGAGGAGGAGGAGGAGGAGGAGGAGGAGGAAGGAGGAGGAGGAGGAGGAGGAGGGGGGAGGGAGGGAGAGGGGAGGGGAGGGAGGGAGACTGGCGATGAGGGGCAGGCGCCGACGCGGGGGGGGGGGCGCGCGGGCGCGGCCGCCGGCAGAGGCCCGCGCGAGCGCGCGCTGCTTCGCCGACAGGCTGTACTCGTAGATCGACAGGAAGCCGCCTCCGCGCTCGGAAGGCGGGCCCCCGGGGAACCTCGGGAGGGGCCAGGAGGGGGGCGTCCTCGGCGCTGTGGAAAAAAAAGCGACGGGGGCCCCGATGTTCCCGGCCCCGAGGCCCGATGCGTCCGGGCCTTGTAGAAAAAATCACGGCGTGGTGGAACAAATCACGGCGTTATGTTCCCCTATGATCCTGGGAGTTCCTTATTTTCTGCCTCCGGGAGCCCTTCCCGGGCCTCGGGGCCGTCAAAAAACGATTCAGGATGAAGAACTGGTCCCGGGGAAGGGGTCCAGACTTCTGGGGGTCGACGCTGAGAAAACTCAGGACGTCGGGGGTCTGGGTCCAAGAGGGGGGGGTGCAAATCATGGCCGGCGGCATGTGCGCGGCCCAGGGGGGGGGGGGGCGGGGACGTATTGAAACAAGAAGGAGCGCCATGGAATCTGGGGAGATAGCATGGCCCCCGCCATGAGATCCCCCCCTAGTCATCACCCCCTCTTTGCCACCCCCGAATAGTGCAGTCCAGGGCTGAACCTAAACGGTGTTTCTCGTTTTCGTTGTGTTTTCGTTTTCCCTCGCTTTTGTCTTCCATCCGCCTTTGCCGCAGAACGAAGTCGAAACGAAAACGGCCCACGAAATCGCTAAAACACCGTTTAGGTCCAGCCCTGGTACAGTCATCGTGCTACCATCGGGACCGCCAGAAGAGGATAGGCGGCGCGCCCGGGGGGGAAATAAGACGGGGCGGGCCTTCTCAGAAGGCTCGGAAGTTCCCCGGCCTTCTGAGAAGTTGTCTAACTAACCCTTCCCCGAAGACAGAAAAAACTTCTCAGAAGGCGCGAGGGCTTCTGAGAAGTCCCGCCGCCTTCTCAGAAGGCCTTCTCCTTCTCTCTTCCCCCCCCCTCGCCCGCCGCCGAGAGGAGAGAGAAGGGCCTGCTCTCTGGCGCCGGCGAGCCTCGGCCACGAAGGGGCGCCCCGACCCAGATGTGAGGAGCGGCCCGCAAACCAGCGCCCCTCCGGAACCCAGTGCGGCTCTTGCCTGATCATCCCGACTGTACCGTCGGGGCGTTGACCCAAGGAACCCTCAATAAGGAACGAGGCCCCTTTTTTCCATGGGTTAAGCTTCGATTTCCCGTCGAGAACATAAGGAAAACCTGAGGCAAGCTGCGAAACACTTAAGGAACACGGAGCCCCTCCCCAACGAAAAGGGTTCCTTCTTCAGCGACCCTAACTACTGTACCCTGGGTCGGCAGGCAGCAGCCCGTTCCGTCGTTGCACACTCGATCTGGAGGCCACGAGTCTGGGATGGCGCCCCGAAGAGGCAAGAAGACTGACGCTCCAGCCTTCAAGATATGGAAGAACAGCAAGACCTCGCGTCTCCCAGATGCGCGCCGGTGCCAGCTGGGTCGCTACACAGAGATCCGACTGCGCTCGAACTAACACCATTCCAAGCCGAGCCAGCTTTCCGCCAACGTCCCTCCTCCACACGCCCTCGCTCGCCACCTTCGGGGGCGAGGACTTCGTAGAAGATGCTGTTCCGGTGGTGGCACCTCGGTGGGAACTGGCCTGCTGCTAGCATGGGATTCACGCTTTCAGGCGAGCCTCGCGGGCCTGGGCAGACAAGGGGTGTGGGAGTCCCCCTCCCATCTGCACAATTCGTCGTCGAGCATGTCACACGTGCTCAAAGCATTCGCCCAAGTGCGACTCTGGAGGTCACAAGCGCTTTCTCCTGGGCCCGTCTGGAATCATTGATGCAGCGATCGGACGTCCTCGGCTCGGCCTTACCTTTTTCCGCCTCCAGATGAGCCCGCTTCTCACCTCCCCAGGATCTCCCACGTTGGACACGGCAGCGATGATACGAGCGCTGCTGCTCTCCTGGGCAGTGGCTTTTGACTCGTCCTCGAGGCAATCAAATCAGGAATCGGGAAGAAAGCCTCCCCAACGGCCCCCTCACCTCACCACGCGTCCAAGACACTCGAACACTTACAGGCAAGAAGAGACGATGCGACGCGCGGGGGTCTGCGAGAGGGCCCTGGTAGCCACGCGAGGCGGGTTTATCCAGAAGCCGAGAAATCGTGGCGAACGGAGCCGTCGCGACTCCTTTCGCGCTGGGCGTCTAAATCCCTCCTGGCCCTCGGCCTCCCGGTCCTCCTTCCGATCGCCAACCACCACCTCATTGCCCGGCTTCCTGAGATCCCCCCCTTCCTAACCTTGCTCCTCCTCCTCCTCCTCCTCCTCCTCCTCCTCCTCCTCCTCATACTCCTCCTCCTCATTATCCTCATCCTTAACCTCCTCCTCCTCCTCTTTAACCTCCTCCTCCTTCTCTCCCTCCTCCTCCTTCTCTTCCTGCCGTCCTTCCCCGTCGTCGTCGTCCTCCTCCTCCTCCTCCTGCTCCTCCCCCTCATCACCATCATCATCATCATCATCATCATCATCATCATCACCATCATTATCATCATCAGCAGCAGCAGCAGCATCAGCATCATCAGCATCATCAGCAACATCATCAGTATCATCAGCAGCAGTACCAGCATCAGCATCATCATCTTCTTTGTTATCATCATCATCATCATCATCATCACCACCATCATCATCATCGCCATCATCAGCAGCATCATCATCAGCGAATCAGTATCATGATCAGCATCATGTTTATCATCATCAGCAGCATCATCACCATCATCACCACCACCACAACCGCCACCACCACAACCACCATCATATTCATCATCATCATCATCACCATCATAAGCAGCATCATCAGCATCATCAGTACAAGTATCATTACCATTATCAGCATCATCACCAGCATCATCACCATGATCATCATGTTCAGCAGCATGACCAGTATCATCAGCAACATCATCCTCATCATCGTCATCATCATCATCATCGTCATCATCATCATCATCATCGTCATCATCATCATCATCATCATCATCATCATCATCATCATAAGCATCATCAGCATCATCATCATCATCATCATCATCAGCATCATCATCGTCATCGTCATCATCGTCATCATCGTCATCATCGTCATCATTATCATCCTCATCCTCATCCTCATCCTCCCCCCTTTCCGCCCCCGCCCCTCCCCCCGCCCTCCGTCCGTCCCGTGGCCCCTTCCTCCCGAAGAGCGCCGCCGAGCTGAGGCGAACACAAATGGAACGCTGCAACGGAAGCGCCCTCCGGCTCTCTCACCTGCACGGGAAAGCAAAGCTGAAGAAGAGGACCGTGGGAAAGGGCGCCACGAACCACAGAGGAGAGAGGACCAAGGGGTCAAGAGTACACCGCCACGGGGGTCCAGCGGAGGGACCTTGGGCCCAGGGCCCAGGGGGCCCAAAGGGGCCAAGAGAACACCACCCAACACTGGATGGAGACCCTCGTCACGACAAGATAATCCGCTACCGTGCCCCCTGGCACGCTGAGGCGTGGTAGGATGCCAAGTCTAGTAGGGCGTACGTATTTTTCTAAAGGGCTCCCCCTCGCTCCACCCGCACCCAGTCGCATACACCACCGCTGAACGTTGGATCTGCGCTCCAGGGGCCAAAATCCCTCGTACACTACCCAGCGACGTACCCAACCCTTCCTAAACATGCGGCGACTATAGTAAGGGCCGCTTAGTACAAACGAACATGCTGAAGGAGCCGCAGTGGGCAGACGCACACAGAAGTGAAATAAGAAGGGCGCAGCAGCGAGAGTAAGGATTACTGCACACAAGTGGAAACAAAAGGGCGTTGTAGGAAAAGCGCCCACAAGTGGCAGAACGTGGCGAGAAGCACCAAACACCCAAACATAGAAACAAAAGTGAGCGGCATCGCGAGCAACAAAAAGTACCCAAAAGTGGAAACTAAAGGGCCCCGTATGGAAAGCACCCAGAAGAGGAAACAAAAGGTCGCGGCGGCGGAAGGAAGGAATAGCACCCAAAAGAGGATCCCCCCGGGGAACAACAACGTTTTTGCACGTGTCCAGGCCGCCAACACGGTTGCCCAGAGCTGGAAACACGTGTTCACAATCGTCCAGGCCACCCTGGCGGGGTATCGCACATGGTTGTCCCGAGCTGGATGTTTGTGTGTGGTGTGGGTGTGGCTGTGGGTGTGGGTGTGGGTGTGGGTGTGGGTGTGTGAGTGTGGGTGAGTGTGGGTTTGGGCGGGTGTGGGTGTGGGTGTGGGTGTGTGAGTGTGTGCGTGCGTGCGTGCGTGCGTGTGCGTGTGTGTGTGTGTATGTGCGTGCGTGCGTGCGTGCTTGCGTGCGTAAGTGCTTGTGTGCCTGCGCGTGTGCGCGTGTGCGTGCGCGTGTGCGTGTGCGTGTGCGTGTTCGTGTGCGTGTGCGTGTGCATGTGCGTGGGCGCGTGCGTTTTGCGTGTGCGTGTGCGTGTGCGTGTGCGTGTGCGTGTGCGTGTGCGCGTGCGTGTACGCGTGCGTGCGCGTGTGCGTGTGCATGTGTGTGGGCGCGTGCGTTTTGCGTGTGCGTGTGCGTGTGCGTGTGCGTGTGTGTGCGTGGTGGCGTGTGTGTGTGTGTCTGTGTGTGTGAATGTAAATGTGTGTGTTGTGTTGTGTGTTGTGCGTGTGGTGTGTATGGTGTGTGTGAGGGGAGGGGGGGGGTGCGTGTGTGTGGTGTGGGTGTGGGTGTGTGTGTGTTGGTGTGGATGTGGGTGTGGGTGTGGGTGTGTGGGTGTGGGTGTGGGTGGGTGTGGGTGTGTGTGGTGTGTGTGTGTGTGTGCGTGCGCGCGTGTGTGCGTGCGTGCGTGCGTGCGTGCGTGCGTGCGTGTGTGCGTGAGTGTGTGTGTATGGTGTGTGTGTGTGTGTGTGTGCGTGCGTGCGTGCGTGCGTGCGTGCGTGCGTGCGTGCGTGCGCGCGGGTGTGTGTGTGTGTGTGTGTGCCTAGCAGTGTTGTCCCGAGTTGGGACCAGGTGATTGCGCGCCCAGGCCACCAGGGCTGTGCCTAACAAGGTTGCCCCGAGATGGAACCAAGTGCTTGTGCGTGTCCAGGCCGCCCAGGGGGGGTATCTAAGATGGCGGTTGCCCCATTGGCTCTCGCTAGAACCACGTGCTTTTTTGTGACCAGGCCACCCAGTCAAAGTACCGAACATGGTGGCCCCGAGCTGGAACCGTGTGCTTTCACGTGCCGAGGCCGCCCAGTGGTGCACCCAGCATGGTGGCACCGAGCTGAAGCCGCGTGTTTTCACGTGTCCACGTCACCCAGAGGGGCATATAGCATGGTTGTCCCTGGCCCACCTGGGATGGGGAGGAGGATGCTGAATGCTGAAACTCTAAAAGGAAGGTGGCTCAACCTGGTCACGCCAGCGGCTCAGGGCCCTGGCGCGCGCACGACAGTGCACAACTTACGGCGACTTTGCCAGGCCTGAAAACAAACTAACCTGAAGCAGCTTGTTCTTTCAGACGAATTCTCTCGGCGAGGGCAGCCATCCTGGACTCGTAGGTCGGGGGGGCCTCGACAACAGGAGCTCTGGAAACACGGGTGGTCTCAAGCTCTGGACGCCTCGCAGCACGAGAGGCAGACTGCTTGGCTGGGAGCACGGCATCAACCTGGCGCGCGAGCCGCTTGTGTGGGCCCACTCCCTCACGCAAATTAACCAGGACCTCCAGCCCCTTCCTGGCGGGGGGCTCGCAAGGTCTGCGCAACCTGTTTCGCCTGGACTGCTGAGCCCAGGCGCCGCACTTACTGCGCACGCACACCGGCTGAAAACAACCAGGGCTGGCAGGGGACCTACCCCCTGACTCACTGCAGATAGCGCGTGACCAGGTGGGGTACGCACGAACTGAGCTAAGTACACAGGCATGCCTCTACAGCCTGTCATGGGCTTATCATGCGTGCCACTCGCAATACACAGACACTTGCTACATTGCTCGCCTAACATAGTGCGCTGCCACTCTTGCCAACCCGTGCGCTGTACATGCACAGTGCGCTGCGCGGGTCTCAGCCGAGCCCGACGCTCCTCCCTCTCGAACAGCGGCAGGACGGCGGCGGCCAGCACGACGAAGCCATTTGCTATGCGCAGTCCCTCCCCGAGCTGTTCCTCAAGCTCGTACGGCACAGCTTCATGCAGCGAGACAGCACGTTTGGCATACACATCGGCCACGACGTTGGCGTCGGTCAGTCTCTTCTCAACGTCGGACAACTCAGCATACTGGTGAAGGGAACGGTGAGCTTTCACATGAGAGACCGATCTGATGTGATGGTATCCAGGCATCTGCTGACCAAAAAGCCTGACACACCCACATCGCGCGCCAGGGCGCAGCTGCTCCTCAGGACTCTTGGCGGCCTCAAGCACAGCACCCATGCAGTCGGCGAAAACATCAGTCGGCCTGTCCGCCACTTGCCAGACGTAGGCCAGCGCGAGGTGCTCAGCCATAACCGAGCGCTGGGGGAGCGAGCTAGTCACGGCCCCGCACATCACCCGGAGCGGCTGAGTATCCTGCGGGTCCAGCAGCGCCAGAGCCCAACCTGCGCGGCGAGCTGCTGCAAGCAGCGGCACACTGCAGGATCCGTCCACAGCGATCTCCACCAACACCACGTCAGAGTCAATGATACTGCAGAGGGTCTCTGGCTCGCAGTCGGCCTCCTGGCCGTCATCCTCGAGCAGGTGGACGGTCGCGTCGCTGTCCAGCGGCGGCGGCAGGCCCTCCTCGTACGCAAAGGCCCCCGTGACGTAGCGCATGTCGCCGACTGCGCGGCGGCCCTCCTGGAGGAAGTCAAGCTGACCTCGCCCCCCGCTCGAGCTGCCAAGACGTCTGCGCGAGTGCAGGAGTAGAGCCTATGATGCACAGTGTCGGGCTGCCCGCACCAGCAGAGGCCGTCGGTGTCGCATCCACGATATTTTGCCCGACTGCGGGTCCACAATCCCTCACAAGCGCAAGAACGAATGAAGAACTTTGGGAACTTTGAGTACTTGGCCGAGCGCTCTCGCGCAGCACCTTGGGTGAGGTCTAGCGTCACACGAACTCCAGCAGGCAACTCCCGCTTGTCGGCTAATTGACACGCGAGCATCCGCTGCGTCGACATGCTGAGCAAATCCTCAACCACAGCAGGCGAGAGCTGATCGACTCGAACCTCTTGATCAAGGTGATCACGCCACGAAACTGCACTGTGCATGGAGCGCCGCTCTCTCAAGCGGTCCACGCGACTTAGACCAGCTGGGAGGCCGGCCCAAGTAGGTGACAGCAGAGTCCCACCACAGCAACAAATCTTCCTTGGACACTGATGCACGCTCAGGGCGAGTGACTGCCTCCCACAGCATACGACTCTACTTCGAGTAGAGGGTCTACTACATAATTGAAAATGCTCATAATTGAACGGGACAGCTCATTTTGCTTAGATTTTTTTGGTTTTGGGGGATGGGGGCGCGTGCGCGAATTGCACGCCCAAACGAAATGATTTCACGATTCCGAGTTTGGCTGTCGGAGGCCGCGACGCAAGAACACGAACAACGCCGATGTTCACCGAAGTTCAGTGCATGCGTCGCATAGAGTGCATATGCGAATGCGTTTGACGGAAGCCGCGCACAAGGTGCGCCCAATGCGACACTATTGAAGTAAGAATGAGCAACCCTGTCGAATGCGACAACCATGCGCAACTGCAAATGCCGCAAGATAGGTGCACATCAAAAGAAGACAAGGGTTCCCACTGGGAAGTGCGCGTGTGCGTGTGTGCGTGTGTGTGTGTGTGCGTGTTGTGCGGTGTGTGTGTGGTGGGGGGGGGGGGGGGGGGGGGGGGGGAAGGGGGGGGGGGAAGGGGGAAGGGGGGGGGGGGGGGGGGAAGGGGGCGACGCGCCGGGGCGCTCAACGTGGCCCAAGACGGCTCCAAGAGCGCCCCGGAGAGCCCAAGACGAGCTCCAAGATGGCTCAAGATAGCTTAAGATGCCTCAAGATGGCCCCGAAGATGCTCCAAGAGGCCCCAAGACCGCCCCAAGACGGCTCCATGATGCCAAATAGCCCCCCCAAGGAGGCCTCCAAGATGCCAAAATCATTCCAAAACCTAGAAAGGAAACTGATGATTGTTGGCTTCTCGCCTTTTCGCTTTCCGATGGCCTTCTCGCCTTTTCGTTTTTTTGAAGCGCATATAATGAAACATATCGGGCGCACGCAACGGCCGCACTCTCGTACGCACCGTTGCCATGTCGTCGACCTCGAGAACGAAGGCCCCTTAAAAGGCGGGAACGCAGCAACCCAGATGTTGCCATGGTGAAACGCGGTGAAACATAACATGTTTAGGGTGCGGCCCTCCCCGCCCTCGCGGGGCGGCCTTGCCCCCTGGGGCGTGGGCGGGGATCGGCGGCGGTGCCGCCCCCCCCCGGTGTCGTTTGCGATTTAGAAAGGGAGCTCTTACAATTTCCATTAACAACCATAGTCGCAACTATATCCACTGCGTTTCGCCAAAAACACCCGCGCGACCTTGTGACATAGGGTGCGACACCCCCTCGCGCACGCCACGCTACGTTGCGACGCGTTGCAACGCGACCCCGCAGTGCCCTTCAACACCCTGCAATGCAGACACCCGCGGTACCCTGCAACTCAATGCAAAACAGCGGCGCGCCGCCATGCGAAGCCATGCAATACTGCGCGCGCGGCTGCGCAGGGCCTTGCAACGCCCTGCAACGACCTTGCAACCCCAACTGCCTCCCGCGTATATATCAATAATGTGCTTCTCCCCTCTCTAAATATGGGGGGGGGGGGGGAGAGGGCGCGGGGGGAACGGGGGCCGCGAGTGGGGGGGGGAGGGGCGGCGGAGGGCGGGCTGTGTAGGGCCGTGCGTTCGGTGACATTCGAGGCGCTGGGAAGGACCCATCGAAAACTCCGAGGTGCATTGCGGAAAGCTGCACGGATACACTAAAACAGCACACCAAAACGAGGCCGCAAGGAGGGGGGCCACCCACGGTGAATGGCGGGCCCGAGACAAACCGCACCAAAGACGGCCCACAGTATCATGGGGAGGAGCGGCAACTTGCACATTGCAATCGGGGTCTATGCGAGCCCGCTTGGGGCCCGCTTGCGCCCCTCTCGGTGCCCATTCTGGGCCCTCTTGAAATTTGATTAGTGCCCCTTGGGGCTGCGAGCGCCATCTTCGGGCGGCGGGGGTGGCGGGGGTGGAGGGGGGTAGAGGGGGGGGGGTTTGAGTGGGTGCGGGAGACAGGAGCGGGCGATTGGTGGACGTGGGCGGGACGGGGTTCGGGCGCGGGAAGAGCGCGGGGATGAGGGGTGAGGGGAAGGAGGGCTGCGGGAGGAGGTGGCGGGTAGAAGGGCGCGGGGACGGCGAGAGAGCAAGGGAGGTCGATGGAGCAGAAGGGATGCGCACGTAGCGATATGAGGGTCGGCGGGAAGCGAGGCGACGAGGTATGATGGGAGGTGGCGCGGCAGGGGTTGGAAGAAATGGGGGTAAAGGGGGTGGCGGCAGGTTCTTGCAACCCGCCCAAGGCCCGAGAGGGCCTTAGATGATCCCACGAAGGCCCCAAGAACGCCTAGAGACCACCTCTGGAAGGGGCTCAGCAAGGCACCGCAAGGGCCCCATGGCCAATGGGGGAACGAGGGGGGGGGGGGGGGGTGGGCGATCGCTGTCGGGAAGCATCGGGGGCCGATTGGGGCCTTTTTGGTGCCCGCTTAAGGCGCGTTTCGGGATCTTCATTGGGGCACGCGTGGGCCTATCTTGGCGGCATCGCTGTTACGATGCACGATGGTGCGCTGCATTATGCTGCACGGCCATGGTCAACGCACCTCGGCTAAGCATGTTCTCTGGATGGGCTGGCGAGGGCACGCGAAGCGCCGCGACGCCCAAACGCAAGGATGCCCCAAGATGCCCCCCACGAAGCCCCCATGAGGCACTCAAGAGGCTCTAAGAGACCCCCGCGAGGCAGACACACCAACCCAAGACGCCCACAAGATGCCACATGAGGCACCAACACTGCCCCCAAGACGCTTCAAAACTGCTCCCAAGAGACACCCGAGAAGTCCACCCCGAGACCCCAACGAGCATTCAGCAGCCGCCTGGCCCACAACCCAGACGCGGTGGCGGGATGGGCCGCATGCCATTTTCTATACGGCAAGGCGGCTTTGCATGCGCAAGGAAAGTTACCGCACACAGTACAGTCTCAATGCATCGATGCCGACTGCCAGCATGCAAGCATCAAAGAGAAACATGATATATTATAAACCATGGTGCGCTATTGCCTCCTGCAGCCACGTGTAAACTTGCAGCTTCGCTTGTTCCTCCGACCGCATCCTGCCAAACGTCGCTGAATGCGACTTGCTGCCCCTGTATTCGAGGCCATGCGGTAGCTTTGCAACCCAGTAGGGCGAGCGCATCAGCGGCTCGACCAAACAAAATTGACACGTCAGCGGAACGCGGCTGAAATCGCGAGCGCGAGCGCCAACGGCAACGCTGGCAGCTGGCTCGGGAGGAGTGTCTGGCCCTGAAGGGGCTGTCACGCTTGATAAAACGAACGGCTCAGGGCCAGGGCCAAATCCCGCCACTAGCATCGCCAACTCTGAAAAAGCAAGCGGGTCGGGCAACACAAGCAAGCCAACCCCTAGACAATCGGCAGATTAATCCCAAGGAATGAACACTGGACCGTCCGAGTTTTCCTCGTCAGAGGTTAGGAGCGCAGGGTGGCGGACCTGCCCCTGGTCACCGTTGGGGCTAAAAATGCCACCAGGCGGCGACTGTCCACAGACGCCCTTCACTGGTGACAGGAAGGGGCTCGGCGGAGACGGTGAGGGCGCTCGAGGGCGCTTGCTAACTTGGCTGCTCACGGGCGGGCTCTTCTTTCGCACTCTCCTCGGCGGGCGAGATGCAACCTTCGCGTCGGCATGCAGCTTCAGCTGCTGGACACCGTGGTCATCCTCTTCCTCGCCCAGCACCTGCCCCGCGGGGCAAGCCCGGAGTAGATAATCAACCTCCTTGCCGGCCAGTGCAACCAATTCGGGGCGCGCTTCTGGTCGAAGCTGTTCGGTTACAACTCCGTCGTGCAAACCAGGGTCAGAGGCATCGTTGTCTACATCGTCTTGATCACGTGCGCCCCCATCGTCTGACTGTCTGAGCTTTTCCGCTCCCCTCTGGCACCTTTTCTCGATCAATGCTTTCACTGCTGATATGGCTGCCTGTCTCTCTGGCTCTGTAGCGTCACTGGCATTGACAACCGACGTTGCCACGTCGATGTGCGACGCCCCACTGGGCACCTCTATATCTAGCAAGTGTTTTGCAATGCTTTTGAGCAGCGGTGCAGGCCAGAGCGAGAAATAATTGCGAATTGCGTATCGGAGCACACCAAATGCCTCCCCCACGCGGAAACGAAGCCTGGATTCATCGCCTTCTACGTGCAAGCCAAGTTCGACGCCCCAACAGATGAGATAGCCAACCGATGGCGGAGCTGTTACCTTGACCCGCTCAGGGCCGAAACCGAACCTCAGTATGCCTTCGGACTCTTCGGCCATCTCCAACAATAACAAGGCCTTCGGCGCCACGTGAAGGATGTAGTATTAGTTCAGTTCGGAGTCCGACACTATTGTATGAACCTTGTACAACGAGGACAACCACAAAAACTCCCAATGATCACTGTCAACGGATAACAACACTTTGAACAGAAATGCTTGGTTCAATTCGAACTTGACAGGGCTTGTTGACCTCCATGTAGAACGAGCGTTCACCAGCTCATCGACGTCAAAGGTGAGCAAAGATGTTGCATTCGTGGAGCCTCCAAAAGTATGCTTATCTAGTGTAAGCGAATCTGACATGGACGCGACATCCTCGGGCGACAGGTCAATGTGGGCAGAATGAGGGTACCTGTGCTTCAGAGTAGCGGTCCCTAGAGCCATGAGGGATGCGTCGCAGCGGCTCTTGTGGCGAGCCGCCCGCGACTCGTTGCCCCTCGCGTCGTTGCAATACAACTGGGGAGAGACGGGCATGCAAACGGCAGAGGGCATTGCGCGCGCGTGCGCTTGCGCACAGACGCACTCATTGCAAGAACGACGCAACGGGCCCCTACGGCACCCCACGACGCCACGCATAGATGCATGAGGCAGCCACGATATGACACGAGTGCCACAATACCTACACCGAGCGTTACAGCGTTGAATAAACATTGGCATGTGTCGGCTCAGAAGCTCATAGAACGCACAAGTGTACTCACAACGCTACATGCATGAGAACGCGCACGGCAAGCGTGCGCTCACATAATGCTGCGCCCGCGCTACACGCGTGGAGGATCCATCGCAATAGCAAACCAGAAGTAAAAACAACAGGAGACGCGCCGCCTCCAGCGATAGACTGCTACCCATATGCTCAAATAGAGAACGTATGTATTGCTCCAGGCGGTCAGTCATGCGATACCCACTTGCCTGCAACATATTGAACGGCTCTCGAAAAACAACTGCTTCTCTGATAAACAACGTTTTGGCGAGTTCCGCGTGCACAGGGCTTTGCGAACGCTCTAGGAAAAGCACGAGATCCCACACCTGCTGCGCATGGTCGATCGTCCTCTGCCGCGTTTCGTCGGAATCTGCCAGAGCACCCGCCCACGCCCATGGGAATGTTGAAGGAGTGAGAGAATACCCAACCAGCTGCCTGCAGTGCACAAGTGCCTGCCTGACATGCGTTACCAGGAGTAATTGCAGCTCGTCTGGGTCATCATTAGATGCAACCGCGCCATCTAGTGTAATGGGGGAAAAATCGACAGTCTCTGTCAGCCCGATGCACACGAACGTAGAGCACAGCTGCAACGCGTCAGAAAGCGCAGGCATGACCATGCTTCGCACCCACTCCTGGGAGAAAAGGCACCAAACCGCGAACGCCAAAACAGCGCCCCGTCATCTATTGAACCCTTCGAACAAAAAAAAAACAAAAAAAAAGCCCACGCCAACTCCGCCACCGTGCCTCGAGGCGCGAAACGGAGTTGCATCCAGGCGTCTGGTGCTCTCTGTCTTGAGTCCTGTGCTCTAGGCTGATGAAGGCTGTGATCCCAGATTTCTACATGCTTGACGCTTCGCGTACCTTCACCAGCCCATTTAAAGGAGATGCCCAGGCGAGTTGCCTTGGACTGAGAGTGCTCGTTAAACGCACATCTGCCTCTATGAAACACTACACGACTGCACAACGCTTATACACTACTCCAATACACTACCTGCATACATCACACATGCACCACACTATTTCACACTGCACCAATTAGACTACGCTAGTACGCTCCGCTAGTGCACTTCGTTAATGCACTACGCCAGTACGCTACACGAGGACGCTACAATGATACATTACACAACAACTCCCCGCGGATTTGCTACACCGACGTACTACGCCAATTCACTGCATAATACAGCATCAAATGCACTACGTTGTGTTGCACGGTTCCAAGAGGTCTTCAGAGAGCCCAAGATAACCGTGAAGTCACGGGGCTTCCCAAAGGAAACACCAAATGGGTCAAAACCAATCAAACACTTGATGGACATCAATATCAATTGTCGTCCCGCCTTTTCGCTTCCGGTGGCTTCCCGAGACCTCAGGGTTGCCTATAGGTAGCCAAAGCGAGCCCCAAGAGAGGGCCCAGAGAGCCCCAAGACGGTCCCAGTGTCGTGTGCTAAGTATCGTGTGGTAAGTGTCGCGTATTCAACTTTGCGTTTTCCGTGTCGTGTATTTTGCGCCGGTTATTAAGTATGGTGTAACGGTAAAGTATTGGAGGTTGTGTTGGCGTAGTGTATGCGTGCAGTGTATTAGCCTAGTGTACGAATGTAGTGTACTAGTGTAGTGGGCCTTGCGCTGTATTAGTATGGTGTATTGGTATGGTGTGCCAAAAGAGTGTACCAGTATCAGTATAGAGTCATTAGAGTCGTGCAGTCGTTTAGCGCCTTGAGTGGCAACCCGTTTGGTGTAGCAGATTGAGAAGTCTCTCTAGATTGATAAATTTCGTGTAATATAAGTAGTGTGGTACATGTTGTGCCATATATTCAGTATAGCGCATGCCGAGTAGCATCTTAAGTGTCGCACATTTGGTGACGCGCATTACATGTAATGTGTTATTAAGTCTACGGTACGAAGTGTGATGTATTAACCACCGTATATGAAATTTAGTGTATCATTTGTAATGCATAAAGTGTCGCATCCTAAGTATGCATCGTGTCATGTGTGTGGTGTTGTTGAATGTCGTACCTTGCGTGTCGCGTCTTGCATGTTGTGTATTAAAATGCCGTGTGCGAAGTGTCGTTTGCAGCTTGCCGTGTGTAAAGCGTCGTGTTTAAATCGTTGCGTATATTGGATGGTGCGTACTGAGCGACGTACACCCAGTTCCACATGCGATTCGCCGTGCATTGAGCCTTGCAAAGTCTTGTGTATTAAGTGCCGCGTGTCAAGTTTGGTTGAGTGTTGTGCATGCATACAGCGTCGTGTCTCAAGCCTGGACTATGAGTAAAGCGTCGTGCTGTACAGCTCGTGCATAAGATGTCGCGTCTCAGCTGTCGCGCGGGGTCGCGCATAACCGCGCATGAACTGTAGGGTACCAAATGTCGTGAAGTAAGTGTTACACCTTAGTTGCCACGTATTAAGTTTCGCGCATTAAGTAATGCGCATGCCATGCCGCGCGCTGAATGTAACGTAAAGTGTGTTAGTATGGGGTAACGCATTTGCGCTGTGTATTCGTATGACGTGCCAGCGTCGTGCATCAGCGTAGACGTGTCGCGCGCATTAAAGGTCGCGCGTTAATAATGGCGCATTAAACATCGTGCATTAAGTGTCACGCAGTGTGGGATAGTGTACTCGCGCGGTGTACTGGTATGGTGAATTCGTGTGATTCATGCGTGATGTGGAATCGTGTAGTGTCGTGTGCTAGTGTCGTGCATGTGTGCAGCGTATGTATTGCATGGGCTGAAAAGTATGTATGTGCCGCGTGTATTATCAAGTTTGTCTGCGTGGTTTAGAACGCCAGATTATTTGGCAAGATAGCCGTTGTAGCATGCCGCGCAGCAGCGCGTCGCGCAACAGACAAACACCACGCGAGGGGGCCCGAGAGGGGCCCGCGATTGCCCCGACGGGGCTCCCCAGAGGAGCCTTGAAATGGCCCCAAGTGGCCCCAGGAGGGCCCCAGGACGGCTCCGAGAGGACCTTAAGAGAGCCAGCTTGCCGTCAAGATGGCGACCTTCGTTCAGAACGAGGCGGTCTTGTCGGGGCCGCCCAGAAGCCGCGGGAACGCCCCTAAAAGCCCCCAAGCGGGCGCCAGGATTTGCCCAGGAGGGCCTTGAGAGGGGCCCGAATAATACCCTTTTGCTGTCAAGAGGGCGGCCGTTGTCCTGGACAGCAGGGGGTTCATCCCGCGGCCCTCTCGGCGCCCTCTGAAGGCTCCTTCAAAGCCCCCATTGGCTCCTGAGATGGGGCCCGAGAGGGTCCCGAGGAGATCCCAGGAGGGCCTTAGGACGGCCCCAAGAATGGCATCAAGATGGCCGCCTCGATGCCAATATCGCGGCCCTCGTCCTCGACAGCAGGGTGCCCATCTTGGGAACGCCCTTGAAACGGTGCCAAAATATGCACCAAGATTGGCCCAGAGGGAGGGGGGTGGGGGGGTGAGTGGAGCG
Source organism: Prorocentrum cordatum (assembly GCA_963575745.1). NCBI lineage: Eukaryota > Dinophyceae > Prorocentrales > Prorocentraceae > Prorocentrum > Prorocentrum cordatum. The sequence continues at coordinate 268,149 of CAUYUJ010015128.1, read as the reverse complement.
CCCAGAGCGCCACCGTGCTGCCAATGGCGGTCCTCGGCGTTGGCAGCAGGGGCGCATCTTGGTGCCACTTTTGGAACCTTCCTGGGCCCCCTTAGGAGATTCTTGCGACCCTTTATTACCCCCGCTCTTGGGTCCCTCAAGGCTGCGTCGCAGCCTCGAGAGCACCCCGAGAGGCCGCCAGGGACGCGATACCATCATGACGAGCATGTGCCCAGCAAGTTGGTGGGGTGTCAGAGCCATTGCAAGGCGTCGCAAGGCAATTTCCATGACATTGTCGAATTTCGGATGTATAGACACGGTCGTTTTGCAATGTGATGTTGGTGTCTGCTTTGCGGGGTATTGTAGGGTCGGTTTGCACGGTATCGCAGGGCAGCGCAAGGTCTGCGCGAAATGTTTGCATTTATTTCTGCGGGGCATCGCATGGGTTGTTGCGAAACCCAGGGGGGTGCAGGGATAGGTTTAACATGGCTTGGAACATAGAGTAGCGAACTCTCTAAACCATACGCCCAGCAGGCTGGTGAACTGTTTCCGCGCGCCCCCGCGCGCTCGCGGGCTCGGCCGCACGGACATTCAAAAGGCCGAATGGCACCGAGAATGGCCGAGAGAAGGGCGGGGCCCACAACCGCCCAGGCCCGAGAGGCCTCCGAGATTGCCCGAGACCGCTCCACTACGTCCAACATAACCCCAATATTGCCCACGAAGCTTCCGAGAGGCAACTGGACAGCTCCAAAAAGCCCATCAAAAGGGCACCAGCATGGCACTATCAGGCATTTCCTTTGCGCTTGCCTGTCCCACCAGCCCCCTGGGCGTAGGTGGTCTAGGGCGCTTCATGTTCTAACCTCCTTCCGTTCCCTGCTCGGGAGGTAAGCCCCCCCCCCCCACCCCCCCCCCCACCCCCCCTCACTGCTTCTAGGCGGGCTCCCCCGCGAGGGGTCAGAGCGTCCAACATGGTCCACGCTCGCTTCAAGAGGGCTTCAGCTAGCCCGAAATGTCCTGAGATCGCCCAATATCTACATCAACATGGCGCACGATAGCCTCCAACGCGTACCCAAGAGGCCTTGACACGGCCCCAAGAAGGTGTCAAGTGCCTTCCGAGCCCTCCAAAGACACCCCAAGCGACCAACATGGTTTCAAGGCTTAAGGAAAATCAAAGTGGTTTGCCTTTTCGTTTTTGTTCGCGTCCGATTGGCTCTTGAGGCGTCAAGATGGCTCCACGGTGGCACAACACAGCCCCAAGAGAGGCCCAAGAGGGCCCCTCGACGACCCCAATAGCGCCCAGGGGTGCCCCAAAAGCGGCCCAAGATGACCCCAATGCGCCTGCGTTTGGCTTCCGACGGGGAGGGGACTGGACGCTAATTTTAAGACCAACCTCTGGGTGAGCAAAGTGTCTCCACACGGCCCCAAGAAGCATCCCAGAACCCTCAAACGAGCCCCAAGAGGGCCCCACGGACCCCCCCCCCCAAAAAAAAAAAAACAAAAAAAAAACAAGAGAGCCTCAAGAGAGCCCCAAGAGATCCCCAAGAGAGCCCCAACAGAGCCCCACGGGGAGCGCGAGAAAATCCGCAATATGGCCCCAAGCGTTCCCCATTAACATATCGCAGGAATATGCGCCCAAACTTGGATTGCTCATCCTTCTTGTCAGTGTCATTTTCTTCCGACCTCCTTTCCGCTTCCCCCCTCATCATCACCCCCCTCGCGCCGCATAGAATCGAAACACTTGCATCCACGGCGGCTTCGCGGAATGTGGGGAGGGGGTTGGGCACATGTACGAAGGGGCCACCATGGAATAGAACGCCCGATCTTACGACGGAATCAGGTGGGGAGGGGGTCGAGCGGGACGGCTTGGTGCATTGACTTTCATCTTAAACTTCAATTTGGGGGGCCAGTTGTGGCCCTTGTTTTTGCTGAACACGGCCGCGCAACTGCATGCGTCCAGCAGTTCCTGATTTACCCGCTCCCGTGCTGGTCGTTTCTGGATGGGTTGGTTGGGGCACGCGAAGCGTCAAAAAGGTGATGGGGCCCTCGCCCCCTCGAGCTTCCGACGCTCCAAGACGGGCCGCGAGGTCATAGAGACCGTGGCAAGGTGACGCAACATGCCCCTATGAGAACACAGAAGACGGCCCAAGCACCATAACGGCCCAAGAAGCGCCGACGACTGCTCAAGAGAGCCCCAAGGGAACCCCAACAGAGGCCCATGAGTGAGAGGGATCACAAACCAACAAGTTGGAACTCCCGTCTCAGAAAGCCCCCAGGACGCCCAAAGAGGCGTCCACGAGACCCCAGGAGGCCCTCAAAAAGCCACACACAGCCCAAACTATGCCCCAACATTCTGCCCCATGCCTCAAAACTGTCTCCAAGAGGCCCCCGAGGGGCTGTTGCAATACGTTAGCGGGCAGCCAAACCCAGACACGGTGGCGGGGCAGGCCGAAGGCCGTTAGGTATACAGGATGGCGAGGTAAAGCGCACGCTGACAGGCACGCGAGTGCCAAGGTGAAGGCAGGAAGTAAGACGAGGGAAGAGAATATGCGAGGGGCTGACAAAAAAAGAAGTGCGGGGGGGAGGGTATCGCGACCGCAATGCTGTAGTCAAAGCGAGAACCCAACGCAGAAGGGTCGGGAATGGCTCGGCGCTGTGAAGAGCAGAGCAGCACCACATGTATTCGGATGGCGAAGCGCTACGCGGTCCTGGACAGAAGGGGGCATTGCCGAGAGGAGTGCCGACGACCCGATCAGACGAGCTTAGCGATGTAAAAATGCCCTCGGTAGACCTGATAATGGAGCAGGGAGCGGTGGGGGGTAGGGTAATGCCGCGTCGCGAAGCGCAGAGTGTAATGAATGGACGCGGATCGGGGTAGCGCCACGCAGAATAAAGCGGACAGAGGGAGGCCCAACCCATAATACATTTACGCAGCGGTGTACATATATGAGGGTGTATACACACGCGTCAAGGTCGACGGCACTTGAGTCGGCATCACTCGTTGCGCTGCACCTCCTGTGAGTGATAATGCAAGGCCTCTGGGCGCAGGCGGTCTCAAGCGTTGGACATCCAAGCCCCGTGCTTCCCCTTCGGGGGAAGGCGCGCCCCGCCCCCCTCCCCCCTCCCGACCCCCTCCCCTGGCTCTGGGCGGGGTGCCCCGCTATCGACCAGAGCGCCCTAGATGGCCCAAGGTGGCTCCAAGAGGGCCTAGAAGAGACCGCGATGACCTCCAAGATGGCTCAAGATAGCGCAAAATCGTCCAATGTGGCTCCTGTTACGCACCAAGATGCACCAAGACCGCCCAAAGACGACTAAGACGACACCCAGATCCCCCATCCATCCAGACTTCATCACCTGTCGGCTATGCATTATTTCACTCGGCTTGGTTGTCCCCTTCTTTGCGCCAGCGTCCCCGTGATTACTTCAACTCGCTTGGGCGTCGTTTCTGGATGAACTGGCGGGGATGCATGCGCGAAGCGCCACGGCGAACACGCAGGTCGATCTCGCGAGAACACTTGTAGGCCAACATTGCCTATAAAGCCCGTCTCCTGAAGGTCCGACCACAGGGCGTGAAACCGCAGAGTGCGCCCTGGCTTCGAATGATGCTCGATAAACTCTTTGTGGTGGGTGCGAATCCTTCGGAACGTCTCAAGCTGGGAACGGAGCATATTTTGGTTAAAGCTGGACATAAGTATTGTCAACACAGTCAGCTTGAAACAAAATTCTTTGCGCGAGTCATCGTCGTCCCTCTGGTGTGTCGACGGAGCTCCTCTTGGCTATTACCCAGGGGCCCACTCCAGCAATATAGAACTGCATTATCAAGGCTGCGAGAAGAGCGTGCCACATTTTGTCGAGGTGCAAATCTGCGTCCCAGTTTGTCCACCACCTTCGCGTTTCCACTCGTTGTCCTGCGCCCGATGCTGAAAATGATTGCAACAATCTAGTCATAACCTTATTGTCGTGCAGAGCTTCATCGACGCTCAAGTCATGATCCCTAGCGATGGCGGGCGCAAAATCATGTATAATTGGATGGCGTAGGCCCAGCTTCTGCACCAGAGCGATCGTTTCCTTTGCCTCTCGCCAAAATCTGCCTGAGCCGCATGGCGCACGCCTGTGCTTGTGCACCAGAAGCACGTCCATTGCAGCTTGGATGCCCTGCTTGACCCCTCGCATGCTGTGCACGTACAAATTACTGATCCGATGGGGTGGATCTCGGAAAAACATGCAGCGCAGGCCACAATACACTAGCCACCACCACAAACTATACCCAGTTGGCCCCTCGTCCGCCAAGAAGACAAGAGAACGGACTGCCCCCTTGCCAGCTTCCCATAGAGCTGGGTCCAGCACCCACGTGGACTGTCCTGTGCGCGCGTCCCAATTGTAGAGCTGGCGCACATTGTCGCCCCACGCGCGCAACGTGCGCGGTCGCGGAAGATCTCGACACAACGGGACCCAGACGCGAGCGTTCTCATAGGGGAACACTTGGAACATTGCCGACACAACAGCGCAACACAACACTTTTGTAGCCATCCCAGCAGGTTGTTTCAACGACGTTCCACGAGTTCCCTGTTTTTGCACAGCTTTGTTGGGGTTTGCGACTGCTTGAGAAACGTCAAACGTAGCTGTTTGATCTGGCAACACCTGCAGCGGGAGAGCACTGAACACGCCGTTGCTATGAGACTGTAGGGCAAGGGCTTCTCTGCACGCAACCCTGGACGCATCAAACGCAACGATGTCAGACGCGACGGCGACGTTATCCCGCAATGTCGCTTCCACTGCGGCCTTGTGGTGTAGCCTAGACTTGAGCAAATACATCATGACCATCTTTCTCACCACCATCCTTTGGTAAAATCTGCAATATTCACGGTGCGCAACTTCCTGTGCACAGCACTACCCGACGCCATTGCACGACAATGAAAGGACAGCGGGCGCAAGCAAGAACGAGCGGTGGCATGCATGCGCTATGCTCATTGCGCGATGCTCCTGCACGCGCCACACTCTATAGAACAATGTACGCACGCACGCAAACTTTGGTACTACACCTGCGTTGCGTTGCATGGACCACCGACGGCGCCACAGCAACAATAAACGCACTTGCTAGCTGTCAGCTGCACCAAAATCAGCACCACGAAGACTCTTGCAAATAATGCGAGGGCGGCCCCGACAATCAACTGCACATGCAAGGCCCCAACCCCTGCCCCCTTACTATTGTGCCACCTACTATTACGACTACGATTGCACCAGTAACGATCCCATTGTCTATCAGTTCCTACTCCATTTGACGCGTTGCCATTATGATGTTGTGTTGCACTACCCTACTCTAGTTTACCCAGCGTTCCGCGTCTCGACTCTGTGCCGCGCTGGTTCAACGCGATCGAACCTAGTTGTTCTGCAATCCAGGCTGCACTGCGCCAGTTAACACACATCTAGCTTCATCTACGCTACTCGGCACGACTCGATTAGTCAAAAAGTTATTTCATTACAAATGTTATAGTTATCTTTGTTCGTTGCGCAATTTGAAGCGACGATATACAACTCTTGTTTACGATGGCGTATAGTGTACATCACCACTACTACTACCACCGTTGCCATATTCCATCTGCACAGTCATCCTACCCCTGTCATGCTCGAACACACACCACTCTGCGACACTCTAGGTTGTACTAGTCGGGTATGCAATATGCCTTGGTGTGCCCCATGCTACACTACACCGATGGATGCTAACGCCGAGGCGGCAATGTGCGTGTTACTGGCATGTTGCTGTTAATATGCGCCTCTCCGAGCCGCGGTACACTGATCGCGGTCGCCTTTACGCTGTCACATGTCTTTATTTAGCCTTCCGCCACGGGCCCGCCTGAGGCCCCACTGGAAAACACCATCGTAGTCAAGATAACCATGCATCAATGCAAAAACTGCGTGGGCAAACTAGGGGGCAATGCAACGCACACGTAAAGCAATGTGCACCTATATAAACCACATCGGGAACTTGCAAGTGAGCGTCAATACGCCAAGGTAAACATGGCCGCGCAACGCCAGACCCGAGACATTCCTGTGATCGCACGCAGTGGGGCAGTGTTGCTAAGAGTGGGCTGGGCCTCTATAGGCCAGCCTATTCGGAGCACAACGGGAGAACGCCACTGTTCAGACATGCCGGCACCAATTGCGTGCGCCAATCGCCGCAGTCAGCGGCTGGCCCGATCACGCGGATCAAGCGTCGAAGAACGACATGAAACGCGCGACATCACAATTATGTCCGACAGTTGCCAAGCACAGGAAGCGCATACTCATGTCAACCCCCGCGCCCGTTGCATTGCTCCTCCATTGCGATGCCAACTCGTCTGGTCGCCCGTCATACCCCCCTTCCCCGCCCATCACCCCGCAGGTCCTTGAACAAATTATCCTCGGACCTGCTGTAACCAGTGCGTCTGACTAGAAAACGACTCACCGTCACCAAGAACTTATCGCCCCCCCGCGCGGCAGCTTGAACGTTGAATGCTGAATCACAATCACGGGGAAGGCGGATAGCAGGCAAGTCAGAGGATAAGGTACCACCCCAACTACTTGCATCAACCATCTTAGCAACTGCTGAAATCCAAGTTCTGCACACCCTCATGGCAGCAACTCCGCTGTTACTGGCGCGCATCACTGCAAACAACACGCAATGGAACGGAACGTGCCGAACTGCGTCCAGGCGGGGCAACTCAATTCCAAGATCATGCCACGATGCAGCACGCCCCACATACGCAAGCACAACCAGAACAGACCCTGAATCCATGTGGCGCCCGTGCACTGGCAGCCAGATGCCGTCGCCGAAGTATATTGTAAACGCCCCAGGAAGCACGTTGTCTAGTTGCTGCAGAATAAGAAAAGACGCCCTAACTAGAGAGAGGACTCTCGACTTCCACTGCAGGATCCACGACAGAAGGCCTAGGAAATACAGCACCGAGCACATAAACATCCTGAAGAGCGGGCGACGGCCATTGCTGCATGCGCCCGTGATTGGTTCAGCGGCAGAGCCAGATTGCACTAAGCTTCTCAAAGGCTTGTGCAAGTGAGATGGTGGAACCCCCAGGCCTTCTAGAAACTTCCACATATGTACGTTATTGTTGTTAACCATGAGCGCTAGCGACCCCGTGTCAGGCAGACCGCCACACATTCCTTACGAAGTGAGCGCAGGTTTGCAGGCTGGCTGGGCGGCGGTGTTGCGTTTGTGGGCAAGTTTGGCTAGATAGGTGGCTATGCTGGTTGGGTTGGTTGGGCTGGCTGGTTGGGCTGGCTGGGACAGTTGGGTTTGACCAGCGCGCACTCCCGTTTCGTTCCCCGACGCGCGCATTATTTTGTTAAATCACGTCGGCGCGTTTGGGCTATAGCTACTACTCGGTGAAACGTGGATGCGCGACCAAATGAACAAGCGCAAAGGGGAAAGGGGGGAAGGGGGGGTCGGAATCTGTCTCGACAGAGCCACTGTCTATATGCCACAAAGCCGTGATAGAGATGACGTGTTCATACTCGCATTGGTTGGCCAAGCCCGCGCCTAGTTTAGCAATCGGCAGTGGAAACGTATGATGGCGCGAGCTCTCAGACTGAATCCACTCAACGTCCATGTTCCACCATCGCCAAGAATAAGAAAACGCGTCGGGTGCGCAGCGTTCAACAAGCCCACTGTCAATCTCAAACGTGCGGTTCACATCTACTGGCAGCCGCGGTCGAATCCCACGAGCCTTTTGGCCCGAAGTGGCGTGCAGCGTTGTTTCTTTAAGCAACCGCCTCACCACCCAAATTATGCAACGAGGTTGTCCCCCCCCCTTCCCCATATTCTTCACCTACCCACGCCCCTGGGGAAATTACATTGCCTAGGGCTGCCTCAGCTACGCACCCAGAACAATGCGTGACCGCGCGCCCAAACCAACTACAAACAACGCGGATATGGGCCCTGGATGAGTTGGCGAAAGCACGCGAAGCGTTCCGAAGTGGAACCGGCACCCTGTCTCCGAGCACATCAACAATATCCTCCAAAGCGGACCTGGTCAGCTTCGTCCGCTGATCGTCCACTCGCCGCGCAAGAAGGGTCAGCGCAAACTTAAAACCATCTTCAGATCTTTCCGCTCGGAGTTGGAGAAATTCGCGTTCAAATGGCTCCAAATGCGTTGGCAGGGCCGCCAGAACTGCCATGCAGAGCCAAATAGGCCCCAGGCTGAGTGGCATGGAAGGGGGGGGGGGGGGCTGGCTGGCGGGAATGCACTGGAAGGCCATGCGCCAGTGTCAGGGCCAATCTGTTTCACCAGCAATTCAGGGGCAGGCGGTCAATGTCGCTTTCTCCCCTAAGCCTCATTCTCCCCTGCAGGAAAGGTTTAGTCTTTCCCCCCGACCACCCACCGTGAACCTAGACGAGGCGGTCCGCGACGCGTCGGAGCGCCCAAGATTGCCCAATATTGCTCCAAGAGTGCTTCAGGCACTGCAATGGCACATCCAATATGCCCCAATAATATAACGCAAGATTGCCCAATATGGCTTTCAAGATGCTTCGGGGGCCCCGAGGTCGCCCCGAGTCGGCTCCAAGTGGCCCAATGGCCCACCAGGAAGGCCCACCACTAGTTAGACGTGTTCTTACATTTCAAAAGGGCGGAACTGTGGAAAAGATGGGCACGGGCGAAGGTGGCAAGAGATGGCGGTAATCAGGAGGGGGGCAGGGCAAGAGAAGAGGAGGTGCACCTAGGAGGACACGTGCGGCCAGGGTGCGCAAGGACAAAAAAAAACGCGCCATGAGGTGGAACGGGCGCTGGGCGTGCGCGGTGGGGGGGGGGGAGCAAGCGGGGCGGCAGGCGGGCGGGTGGCGGGCGGGCGATGGGGGAAGGGGAGGGCGGGTAGATGGGAGACGGAGGGGGGGGGGGGGGGTACTTAGGGCACGCGCGGGCAGTGGGCAGTGGGCATGGGCGCAAGGGGTGCGTGGGGGTGGGTGGGTGGGGGGTGTGGGAGATGCTTAACTCGCGCGCTTGACAATTTGCTTAAAAAACACGACGCGCATGAGTCAACGCGAGTCGTGGTCGCGTCATTTTGCTTAAAAAATGCGGGTGCGGAAGCAAAACGTCGTTGGCGATCGCGCCAATTAGCTTACATGTTGCTTACAGTTTGCTTACATTTTGCTTCAACGACCTTACATGTTGCTTCAACGACCTTACATTTTGCTTAAAAACACAGGTGCTGAAGCAAAACGTCAAGGTCGTTGAAGCAAAACGTCAATGTCGTTGAAGCAAAAAGTAAGGTCGTTGAAGCAAAAAGTAAAGTCGTTGAAGAAAGAAAGCTGCAAGGTCATTGAGCTTAAAAAAACGCGGGTAACCAGCAACGCGACGCATGCAACAAGCTAAACCAATGAAGCAAATTGAAGCAACTTGAAGCTAATTGAAGCAAATTGACCCCGTTGAAGCACATTGTGCTTCAATTTGCTTACTTTTTGCTTGCAATTTGCTTACACTTTGCTCCGTTTTAGGCGTTTGCAAAGTGTTTGCATGTGTTTGCAGGTGTGTGCTGGCGTTTGCGGGTGTTTGCAGGCTAACGCCCGCAAGCGTCGGGTGATCCTGGCGCGCGGGGGTTGCGCAAACGCAAGCGCGGGCGCGCGGCAGGAGCGGGCGGACGAGGGAGCAGGCGCGGGCGCGGGCGAGGGACAGTGGGAGGGAGGGCAACGGCGATTAGGTAGGACGCGCGGGAAAGAGAGCGAGGTGAGGGGCAAGAGTAAGTCGGGTGGCGGAGGACACAGGAAGAAGGAGAGAGAGGAGAGGGATGGGGGAAAGGCGGGGAAAGGACCATGGAAAAGAAGAGGAACGACTCACGCGGGTTCCAAATGCGTCTCCATTATGGTTCCAAGATTGCCCATATGGTAAGGGCATGGGGTTGTTTTATAAGCTTCAGTGCATCAGGGCTTCACCGCTTTAAATTAGCATGAGTGTAAGCATTATGCGAATGCGACTCTCGCTTTAGCGCCGACCACATTCGTCTTAACAGCCCGCCAAGTACCTTGCACAATGCGACCCACACGGGTTTCATAACTGGAACCCCTAAGACCCTGAGACTCCTACCGCCATGTGATCCTGGCATGCCGTATACGGCCATGTATATGCACCAACTACACACATATCCTGGGGCGCCAGAAGAGGGGATACATGTTTCAGCCAATCGTGTCGGCCGAGCATTCGTGCCTATTGGCCAAGGGCGCCGATGCGAGCCGACACGTCGTCGCGGCGGCGCTGCTGCAGCGCGCCACTGACGCGTAAAAAGCGAGCCGCGCTAGCAATTATTCATGCATTGCGGACGCATCGCCCGATACATGCAACCGCGTCGTCGTCGTCGTCGTCGCCGCCGTCGTCGTCGTCGTCGCCGCCGCCGCCGCCACCGTCGTCGTCGTCGTCGTCGTCCTCGTCGTCGTCGTCGCCGTCGTCGTCGGCGTCGCCATCGTCGCCCGATGGATGGCGCGATGCATCATCCGATACGCCGTACGTCTACTGGTGCGCCCGCGGCGGGGCATCAGCCCCCTGCATGGCCCTCACTGCCTGCACGGCCCCGCGCGGCTGCGCCGCGCCGAGCAGCTGGTTCGTCTCCCCGAGGCGGTCGGACACGAGCTGCAAGCGGTCGACCACGAGCTGCAGGCGCTCCAAGACGTCATCGAACTTCCTCTCGATGCGCTCGATGTGTTCGGCCTTCATCTCCATGACCTGCTCCATCGCGTCGGTGATGGTCTGCGTGTGCTGCTCCAGCGCGTCGGTGATGGTCTGCGTGTGCTGCGCTGCCGCCGCTGGCGCTGGCGGTGCCGCCGCTGGTGCTGGCGGTGCCCCCGCTGGTTGTGGCGGTTGAAGTCCTGGAGCTGGCAACGCTGGCTGATTCTGCACTGCGCGCTGCTGGTAGTTGTAGTCCGTGTGAACTCGTGCGATCTGCTGCCGTCCGCGCGTAAATTGGCCCAGCTGATTCCACTGGCCCTGGGTCCTGCTAAGATGCCTGTTCCCCGTCAAATGGTCCGCTGTCACTCGGTTCCCTGCATTCGAACACATAAAGCACCGCCAGAACTGGTCGGCGCGGCTCCACCCCATGTACGGCGCATCGGTCCACGCCCCGTCCTCGAACATCACTGACTGCGGGCGCGTCATCTCGGTCTCCGTGAACAGGTAGGCGGCCATGCCGCCGCGCTCCACGAACGAAAAAACACATCCAATGTTCGCCACAACGGCTTGGGCCCAAATGGCTGCGATCGTCGCCACGGCTGGATCCACTGAGTGGCCGAGGACCCCATCCTCCTCATCGGCCCTATAATCATACTCACCATCATCGTGTTCCGTGTCCTTACCACGCCCCGAAGCGGGGGCGGAGACGCGCGGCGCTGTGCATTCAACAAACGAGGGCCGGCGAGGACCCATGCTAAGCATCATAGGGCATGTGCCGCTGCGGATTCAACACGACGACCCACATGTACGCTGCGGGTTAACATATTCACAACAAAGGCCGAACGCGCGCAGCGAGTTCAAAAGAAGGAAGGCCCAGACGAAGGACGAATGCGCAGGGAGCGCATGGCGCTGCGGGATCAAAACGAGGACCTACCCTGCGTGTGTTTGGTGCTGCGTGGTTGTATATGTGCGGTGGGTGGCGTGTGCTTGTTCGAAGCTCGGCTATAGCGCATGCGTCCGCCGACCACGCGCGGGCCTCGAGGAGCATGAGTTAGGTTTGTTCGACGGTGCGGGGGTTCTGGGGTATTCCCAAGATAGGGGTATTCCCAAGATAGTGTAGCTTTGGGTGGTGAGACGACACGACGATAAGACGATGCGACGACACGACGATAAAGACGCCCAAAGACCGCCGAGATCGAGCGACATTTGGCCCACATACCGTTTCCTTAAACGGTTTTTGAAGGAAGGGGGAGGGTACGATTTTTTGGCTCGGTTGTTGGAAGGGGCCCCAAGGCGAGCTCCCAAGTGAGGCGCCTTGATGGGCGGAGACCAAGGTGGGGCGCTCGGGCCCCAGAAAGGGGAGGCCCTGAGGGGAGCCAATCGGGGCGCCGTTGAATGGCATAGCGCGGCATAGCTAGCTATGAGCCAGGGGTGATAGTTACAGCGCTGGGCGGTGGGACGGCACAACGATATCACGATGCTACGGTACGTCGTATCGGTTTATCGGCTTGTCTGTTGATCGCCTGGCGGTACCATACATCGTCTTATCATATTATCGTTTGGCGGCTGTCCACACCGTTGTATCGCCTTGCCGTCTTATCGTATCATATCATATTATCGTTGTATCGTCGTATAGGCGCATCGTCTAGCTTTGATACAGCAGGCCCCATAGTTGCCCACAATGTGTACATATATGTGTATATATATGTATATGTATGTGGATGTATGTGCGTGTGCGTGGGCTTTTCTATCCACAATGACCAATGACAGCTCCTACCATGCCTCCAGGAGCCCTCCATGTCTCCAACGCCCCAAGGCTGCTCCCAGGAAGTCCCCAATGCTCTTGCACTGGTTTGAGACAGCCACCCCACGAAACCACACCCTGCAAAACCACTGTCAGGTTTAATGTGTTGTGCAGTTCCACCGCGTCACGCCCGATGGGCCTTCGAGACTCCACGCTGGCTCCAAGATGGCCCAATAGAGCCTCACGAGGCGTCCAGGGGGTGGGCGAGGGAGGCACGGTGAACCCACGGGCGCCCACTACCACCCGTAGCCCACGAGAGCCACATCAGGAACACGAGCCCAGACGAGCAAACTTCCAACCAGCAAAGAACAATGATGTAGTGTGGTTATGATGTAAGGGCAGGACAATGGCATGGCCTTCGGGCACTGCTGGGCTTTCTGGCGGGGGGGTGGCGATGAGAAATAGGCCCCACCAATAGGGTTGGTAGGCAACCGTGCCAGCACCCAATGGGGCATTGCAGGCACAAAAAAATGAAGGCAATCGAGTGAGGCAGTGACGACGCGCACAAGTGTGCGACTGGCGAGGCACACGCAATCCAAATCAAACTGCCCCGCTCTAAATGGCGATGCGCAGAGGGAGGCCGCTGCCGCGGCAACGACCGCTCCCAGCTTCAACGCACATCTCGCATGGCGCGGCGGATGCTCATCAACCCGCCTTGTGGGCATTGGCCGCTGACCAAACGTCAGACGATTAGACCAAGCGCCAACCGCGCCGTCGTACTTGGTGCCAAACACACACTCACCAACAAGAGGGGCAGCATTAAACAGGCGCACCTGGTAGAGGAATAGCGCGCCGCGCAACCCTTGCGGGAGGCGCCATGCCATCATCATGGCAATGCGTGGGCGAACTGATATCTTCGCCCTCGTCGCAGTAGTAGTCTGCCGAGACGTTGTCAGACTGGTCATCTTGCGAGTCAGACTGGTCACCCTGCGAGTCGAACTGGCCACGCTGCTCCAGCAGCTCCATCGCGGGCTCTGCGGTCCGCTCTAGCAGCGGCAGCACCACGCCCCGACGCCTCTCGTTCAGCCTGTCCCGCGACGTGCTCCTCAGCTCGTGCGACAGCTGACGCCTCAGCCTTGTGTTCTCGTCCGTCAGGCCGCCGATCCTCGCTCTGTACATGGCTATGAAGTCGAGCATTCGGTCAGCCGCCGCGCTCTGCGTCAGGGCGGCCCTCTCCGCCGCGCGAGCATGCGCCTCGACCGACGACGACGACGACGACAACCCTTGTCGCTCGCGTCGGTCGTCGTCGCCGTCGCATTCGCTGTGGATCCCTTTCGCATTCGTCGCCGCCCTTTGTCGTGTCCGCCATTGCCGTCGGTCGTCGGCGCGTCGTCGTTGTCGCCCCTCGTCGTCGGTGTCGCCCTTGTCAGTCCTCATAGTCGTCGTCGCCGTCGTTGGCCCCTATCGTTGCCCTCGTCGTCGTCGTCGTCGTCGAGCGTTGTCGTTGCCGCCGTCGTCGTCGCCGTCGACGCCGATCTTGGTCGCCGATGTCGTCGGCCCTTGCCGTCGTCGCCGCCGCCGCCGTCGATGCCGTCGTCGGGCAGTGACGAGGGCCGACTGTCGACGACTCCGACGGTGTCGACGCTGCACGGTGACGAAGACGACGGCTCTGGCGACGACACGCACCGACGACGACGTGCACGACGGCCGACGGCGACGAATACGGTTGGAACCGACAAAGGCAACAACCGTATCCGTCGCCGTCGGCCGTCGTGCACGTCGTCGTCGGTGCGCCTCGTCGCCACAGCCGTCGCTTTCGTCAACATGCAGCGTCGGCACCGCCAGAGCCGTCGCCAGTCGGCCCTCGTCTCGTCACTGCTCGACGACGGCAACGACGGCGGCGGCGGCGGTGGCGACGGCGGCAGCGGCCGACGACATCGGCAACAAGAATCGGCGCCGACGGCGACGACGACGACGATGGCGACAACGACGAAACTCGACGACGACGGCGACTACCGACGACGACACAGAGCGACGACGACAAGCGCCTGCCACTCGGCCAGCGCCGGCTGGAGCGCCAACGCGTGGCGCAGGCGCTCGTCGTATGCAGCGCCGCCACCCTGGCGCTGCGATCTCGAGCGGCTCGGCTGGGCGGCCGCCGTGGTTGGGCCCGCGGCGCCAGCCGCGAGCAGCGGCGACGCCGTCTCTGCCCCGCGCCCCGTCACCACCATCAGTTGCCACCCCTGCGCGGAAGGGCAACCGAGCACCGTCGGGCTTGCAGGGGGCGCAGGAGTCGCCACAGCGGCCGCTTGCCCGTCGTCTTCGGCGGGCGGCGCTCCAGGCAGGAATATTGCCGCACTCATGGGGCCTGCGCCTGGCTTGGTGCGAATACCCTCGCACGGTGCGCAATGCTTCGCCCAGGGCACACAGCAACCCGTAGATATCTGAACAACAAATATTCTGCTACATAACGGACAATGGCTTTTGGGGGGTTGTGGCTTTGAGGCTCAAAGTCCAGAATCCGATGCAATTGCAATGTTGAAACCAGACGGGTATATATATATAATAAGCCCTAGAAGCATGCCCAACGAACAGCGCGTGCCACGTAACCAATACATGCGCCATACAATGCCAGCCATATACAGTCGGCACGCCTTACGAGCCACATGCACCGATGAACCATGAGCAATGCATACACCATTATGAGCCACATCAGCCGTACATGCCCTGGACGTCCTACGCGACATGTTTACAATATCAATTGTCTGACCCTTATACGACATATGGGCACCTTGCACCCTATAACGACGGTAAGCTCCACAGGCCCTGTATATTGGCCTTGCTAGCCCTATATGCTTGGTCATCAGCACGGCCCTTGCAGGCCTCATGGCCTTCATACGCAGCAGCCACACAAGGCCCTATATGCACCAACTAAGCACTGACATCACAGACGCCCGCCGTAAACCCTAGACATGGCCCCACAAGGTCTATGACCCCACTTCACCGTAGACGGCATACACGCAGATGCTACAGATAAGACGTACCAGCGCGACCAAGACTCCCAATTATTTGAATCATATACGTTGCATTGAAACCACATATAGACCACGTAACCCACGTGCACCGTCTAAGACATCAGGCTTATGAGTCTTCTGTACAAGCCCCGCGAGCCCCATCCAGCCCCGTGAGCCTTACAGGCCTTATAAGTCACTCCAGCAATGCAAAACCAGCGGGCGGCGTCGAGGCCGCGACGAGGCGTCGGCGGCGGCGACAGAGCAGCCGCCAGACCCGCACCCAAGCGCAGTTTATCATATAAGTCCAGCAGTCTTCTGGGCACAGGTGGTTTAAGTAGCTAGCCCTTGCAGCTTACAATCGTAACCCCTCACACTGCTCTATCCCCTAGACTTCGCCGCAGCGTCCGCAAGACCCTGCAGGGGGGGGGGGGGCGCAAAGCTGGTCATGCGATATCCTGCATTGCTAATCGACCCTGCTATGCAAACCAGGCCCTAGCAGACCCTGCAAACGAACCTGCAATGCATTCCAACACCCTGCAATACCATGCACATGACCCTGCCATGCCTTGCAATTGCCCTGCACCTCCGCTTCTGGGCGTGGATCGTTTATGAGGTTAACTCTTCCCTGGCGGCCTCTCGGGGCACTCTCAAGGCTTCGGGGCGAAGGAGGGGGAGGGGGCTAGGTGGCCCCACGAGGGGGTGCGCCAAAAGAGCCCCACGAAGGTCCCAATCGAGCTACAGGAAGGCCCCACGAACGACCCCAGACTGAGCACCCCTGCTGTCAAGGGCAAGGGCCGTCATCTTGACAACCCTCGGGGCCCTCATTGAGCCAGTCTTGGGCACCATTCGGGCCCTTGGGGCGCCTTCCCAGGAGGAACCACTTGCTGTAAATGACGATAGTCGCCGTTTCGACAGCTGGATGGCCCTTGAGGCCTCGATGGGGGCTCTCCTGGGGCCCTCTTGGGACCCTCTTAAAGCCCTTCGGGCGCCCTCCCCAGGCACCGAAAAGGCCCTCAGAATGCTTCAAGAGGGACCCACGATGAGCCCACCTGCTGTCAACGATGAGGGCAAGGACCTTACCAGCAAGGAGCTCCCTTAGGGGCCCATATTTGGGCCCTCCTGGGCACGTCTATGAGCCTGGCTTGTACCCTTAAGGGCCCCTCCCCCAGGGCCCTTGGGCAAGCCCAAGAGGAGCCCCCCCCCCCCCCCCCTGCAGCCAAAGACAAGGGCAGTCACGGCCAGGTGGCACTCGTGGGGTCCCCCTTGAGACCCTCCTGGCGTCATCCCGCGGCCTTATTGGGGCTTATTGGAACCATCTTAAGGCTCATCCCAAATCCCCTTTGATGCAACATTGCCCCCCCCCCCCCCCCCCCCCACCACCCACCACTACACACTCCCCCCCCCCCCCCCCCCCCCCCCGCCCCCACACCCCACCCACCACTCTCGGGGCCGCCCCGAGGCTCTCGGTCTCGGTTGCGCTGCATGCTGCCACATTGCATGTTGCAACGCATCCCTGACCAAGACATCTTGTCTAGTCATCTGCTCTGGATGGGCTGGTAGGGGCACGCGAAGCATCACCACTAAGCGCAAACCAATAGGTCCATGCACCGCTTCGCTACCTTAGCAGCACAACCAGGCAATGCACCTCCAGGGCGGGAACTGATGGGGGAAGTAGGCATAGGAGAAATGTATGGGATGGGACAGGAGGCAGCGGAGAAAGGCCGATGACAAAGGTGAGAGGTGGTGAGCCAGGGTGAGGCCGAGAGGGAATGACACGTTCTCTGGCGCAGGGCATCTCAAGACGCCGATGTCTGCACTCAACGTGTTTTCCCAGACGGTTGCGCACCGCCTGTGCTGCATTAAACTTCGGCGCCTGCTAGGCGCAGGCGGCGGGAAGGCGAGCAACTGACAGCAAGCTGCAGCTCTGAGGGTGCACGCGCGGGCGGCCACGACACGATTGCCGCATGCATGGTTGGGCAAGCCATGCCCTTGCACCACGCAGCTCGCGAGCAAAATGCACGCGATGGTTAAATTGCCAGCCCTCTGGGCCAAAGTGGCCTCTGGGCCAACGCTTGCATCACACACCTTCTACCCTTTCTGTACGTGATGTTCCTCCTCACTCCACCTACCTGGGGGGGGGGGGCACGCTGTGGCAGCGCCCAAAGTGGCCCCAGCAAGGAGTGGCCAAAGACTATCTCGCGAGCATCGGTTCTGGATGGGGTGTTCGGGGTCAGCGGTGCGGTTCTGAGCTATGCGCCGTACTCATCACAACAAGTGCGCGCGGCCTCGCGCGCGAGCAACCCCAGAACCTCTGCCCACCATGAGACGGACTGGCTGCAAGCATTAACGTCCTACCTACATATCTGGCGATTGTTCACTCATCACTTAGGCTGCTTTGCACCTGCCTGATCGTCCTCTGGGCCGTCACCCTCCTCATCTTCATCTTCTTCGTCCTCATCATCTGCGCCGTCACACTCGCTCTGGAGGGCCTCGACGCCAAAGCCGCCGATGTCCTTCTCGTCCCCTATGGTGATCTGCTCGGGCGCGGCGCGGGCAGCCTCGCGACCGCCGCCATCGCGCCCGCCAGCAGCAGGACGATCGGAGCGGCCCGCAGCCTGCGACAACGCAGCGGGAGACAAGGCGCTCACGACGATCATAGGCACAAGACATGCACTGGACGCAATCGCTGCAACCACTCGGCAAATCACAAACCACCGTCGCACAATACAAATCAGGCGAACATTGCACACTAGCAACACAGCAATGGCGGACACGTTGATGACAAGTCTCACCAACTCTTCAGGGCGGCATATGAGAGGACGGCCACACCGAGCAAATGAGGGAAGCGAAGGACGAGACTGGACGCATGCATGAGGGAGCTGGGAGACGGACGATGAATCGCATGAGGAGGATGGGGCGGACCATGAGTAGAAGGATGATGCTGGCACGGGTGAGGGGAGGACACCGGCCGAGAGAGGGGAGGGTTGCAATTCCCACCCCCGTTGCAACCCCCCCCCCCCCCTCCCCGCCTCCCCCTTCGCACATCCCCCAATCGGAGCCAGAACCACACGCACCTCTTGGGTAGCTCTCAGGGGGGCTCTTGGTGCGCTTCTGGGCGCTCGCGGGCCAGTCTCGGGCCTTTTTTTTTTCTGGGGCATCTGTTGGGGTTATCTTGTGCAGCTTTGGATCCGTCTTGAAGCCTCGGGAGGGGTCACCGCAAGCAAAAAGGCAACGCAACACAACGCATTGATAACCATTTGAAATTTGGGTTTTGATGAAACCGTGGGCCTCTTGATGGCCCTCCAGTGGGGGGCTCTTTGACCATTTGTGGCCGTCTGGGGGGCGGTCTTGGGGGCTCTTAGGGCATATTGTAAGCAGCTCGGGCGTGCGTGCGTTGTAGTTGGCCATCTTGGAGGCCCAGTTGCAGTCCGATGTCGTTTTGGAGCCGTTGCGGGAAACCTTGGACGCTTCAACCTAGCAGACCAGTCTCCAGGTCCAGGGGAGCGGGGTAGGGCGAGGGTGTTACTTTCCTCGAAGGAGGGAGGGGTTGGGCGAGAACGTGGTTTAAGCCACTTCCCTGATCACCCCAACTTGTCAATGCATCGTTTCTGGATGTGCTGGTGGCAACACGCTAAATCGTAACCACTGTTATCTAGGACCATGCGCCTGCCTGAACGCACGAGAGATGAAGCAACTCAGCCTCAGTGTCATCCTTCTCAGCGCCATGCTTCTCAGCATCATCGTCATCATCACGGGCGTCAGGAGCAAGCGACGGCAATGGGGTCTCCTGGATGTGTTTGTGCTTTGCTTTCTTCTGGCCGCCGTCGCCCGTCAGCTCAGGCTTGCGCTCCTCTCCTCCTCCTGCTCCTGGCTTTGCCGCCTTCGGCTTGCCTTTCTTGCCCTTCTTGGTGCCGTCGGCCGCCTCCTCTGGCGACGCCTGCTTCGTCGCTGCCATATCCCGCGCCTCTGCAGCGCGCAACTGCTTCCTCAACTTGTCAGCCTCATCCTTTGCTTTCTTCTGCTCTCGGGCCCTGGTGGCCTGCTCCTGTGCTCGAATCGCTTCGATCTCCTGCGTCCTCGACTCCTGAACCTGTCTGTGGAGCCCCTCTGAGATGCTTCTCCTCGCTCTCCACTGCTCCTCGAGCCACCCCTTCCCCAACGTAGTGAAGAGCGCGTAGCTCGCGGTCTTCGTCGGGCCCCACTTCGAGACGGCCAGCAAGCTGTGAGACTCCGCCTGGCCCCCGCCCCACTCCCAGCGAGCGCCGCACGCGCCCCCCAAAAAAACGCACGAGGAGACATGATAAACACCACAGGGCAACCATGCAAATGCAAGACCAGCGCCACCTGTCCAACACACGTGACCACATGGGACAACCAAGAAGCCACGAAATGCACGCCGCAGGTGAAGCCGCGCGCGCGTGAAGCGCACGCAACTTCACCTGACCACGCGCCACGGAGGCATCCGACGCCCTTTTGAGCACCCTTGGAACGACCAACCGACGCGAGCAGCCAAACGAACAACGATGCAAAGGATCGGGGCAAGGGTCTTCGCGGACTCGCGTCGTTTCGACCCGATCCTGGATCGGGTCGAAAAGACGCGAGTCCGCAGAGACCCTCGACTTCCTCCTCCATCTCTCCCCTTGCTCTTCCGTTCTGTCCACTCTCCTCCTTCTCCTCCTCTTCCTCCTCCTCCTCCTTCTCTTCCTCTTCCTCCGCCACCCTCGCGTCCTCGTCCTGATCCTCAAGTCTGTCTCCTTGTGCACATGCTCCGCTCTCTCGCCCGCCCCGCCCCTCCATGTTCTCGATGTACTCATGCTCCGCAAGGTGCTGCAGCGCACGCTGGTCGGGCTTCTTCAGGCCCTGGATGGTGGCAATCCATTTTGGCATCTTCGTGTCATCGCCAAGCTCGCTGGCGTACTTCCCGAGTGGGCGGCCGTTGTGCTTCATGCTGTCGTCGGAGTCGTCGCTGTCCGCGCTGTCGTCGGCGTCGTCGCTGTCGTCGTCGCCCGAGGCCGCCTGCAGCGGCTGCCGCTGCTTCAAGTTCTGCTTGAAGGCTGACCGCGGCCGCGAGTCCGAGCGACAGCGCTTCTTCTCCCTCATCTTGCTGGTGTGGCCCTTCTCGCGCTTCTGGCCGCCGCTCTTCTCCCTCTTGCTGCCGTTGCCCTTCTTGAGCCTGTCGCCAATGTCGATATTGTGCTTCTCGCCCTTGCTGAGCGTCGCCTTGACTGACAGCTCGCTTCGACGATGGCCTTTGACAGGGGTCGGATCCTGCTTGTCGCTCTTGCCGACAGAGCCGCCCTCTTTCTCCTTCCTCATCTTCATCTTCTTCGTCTCGGCCGAGCCGATCACGTCATCGGAAGCTGAGTCCGACATGTCGCCTGAGTTCTGATCGCTGTCGCTCATGTCTGAGTTGTCGCTAGCCTTGGCCTTCTCCATGGCCGCGAGCGCACTCTTCAACCGCGGGTGCTGGCACTTCATCTTGGCGAGCTCCTGCGCGGGCTGGCGGGCGCACCGCCTCTCGGTGGCTGTTTTGACGCTTCCAGGGGTTGCTTTGTGGGCCTCTTGGGGGCCTGGTGGGCTTCTGGAAGTCTTTTGGAATCTACTGGGCGCCTCCTGTGGCCTCCTGGGGGCATCGGTTTGGCGGGTGTCTTGCACTGTCGCTTTGTGCTCCCCCTTTTGGCTTTCTCTTGGGGTGGGCCTCTGGGGGCCGTCTGGTGGGCCTCAGGGGCCGCTCTGGGGCCCTCTTAGGCCGCGTTGGGGCCCTCTTAGGGGTTGCTTGGTCCGCCTTAGGGCGCTGTTCGGAGCCTCGATGTCCGGCATGGAGCGTCGAGGCGCGAAGAAGCGAGAATCCCAATCACATAGGAACCCTGAGTGAAAACCTATGGTTTGACATCTTGGCACCTTCTCGGGTGGCCTCGTAGAGCGCCCCTGTGGCTTCTTGGAGGTCTATTGGGCCCTCTTGGGGCCATTGGGCGTTTATATTGGGCGCTCTCGGGCCGTCTTGGAGACTTATCGGGCCCTCTTGGGCAGCGCGCATGCGCGACGGTGTGCTCATGTCTAGACCACCTCGCCCAATCTACACGAAGCGCTGCTTTGCTGGTCTACTCACCTCAGCTTAACCCTGTGCTGCGCGCGCAACTCAGGCTCGAACTACTTTACTCTGACCTACATGCTACACCTGTTATTTACGCAACTCCATGCTAGATAACGCTTCCCCTCGGCATTCCACCACATACTCTAGTGCACCCTATGTCAACCTACTTTCAACTCTGCAATGCCCACCACGGCGCCACGAGGCACGAAGTGGAGTTACCCCCATGCTTCTGATGCCCCCTGCGCTGAACTCCAAGATGCTGAAGATGGCCTCCAAGACGGCCCAAGAGCCCCCCAAGACGTCCTCCAAGAAGGCCCGAAAGGATCAAAATGGCCTCCAGGCTGCCAGGATGACCTTCAAGATGCCCACGTGTTCCCCGAAGGCTCTTCAAACCGATTCGGGGACCACGTGGTCCGATAGCGTGGCAGGTCTGGCCTCAACGTTCGGCCACATAGGCGCTTCCACAATTGCAGGGGGCGGCGATGATTCGCCGTAGGCGTCTTCGATACAATCCTACACGACGCTCCCCTCCCATTCCCCTTGCGCGCTCCTCTTTGCAGCCGCTGCCTCTCCCCTCCCCTTCCCTCCCTCCGCGTCCTCGTCAGCCTGCCTCTTCAATGACTCGCACATGTCTTTCACCTCGCAGACGCCCTCCTCGGCGGCCAGACATTGGCATGGCGAAACGGGGGCGCCGAGGACGACGGCGACGACGACGACGACTACGGCGAGAATGGTGCTGATGATGTTGCTAATCGATAGTGGGATCGATAGTGGGATCGGTAGTGAGATTATCAGGTTGACAGTGAGATCGGCAATGGGATCGATAGTGCGATTGGTTGCGGGACCCCGTGGCTCATAGCAAAATGACCGATGATTGAAGTTCGAGGGCCGATGCACTGCGAATGAGCATCGGAGGCTGAGGGTCGAGACTCGGGGGTCGAGGATCCGAGGCCGAAGTGCGGGAATCGAGCCGAGGACAGAGGACTGAAGTTCTCAATCGACCGCCGAGGGCCCGTATTTGACGTTTGCGGGCCACGGCACCAGCTCCTCACCATCCTCATCCACATCATCACCCTCATTCACTTCCTGCTCCCCTCTGCCCCCCCCGCATGCCCACATTTCTGACAAGACCTAGCCACGATTGCTCAAACGGGTGAGGGGTGTGGACGTTGAGCGACACGCAGAGGGCAATGCGAGCGATCCCACTCTCGATACCATCGACCATGCAAGTGGTAGAATCACCGATTGTGTTATCGATCTCATTCCTAATATCACTATCGACCTAACTATCGGTTTGAGTGTGTTGATCGCCGAGTGTACGTTCATTCGCGCGACGCAGTGCGCACAGCACTTCCCAGGGTCGCGAACGCTTACGCAACGCACTCGACAATGCAACGCAACGCAACGCACTACAATGAACGCAGCACCACATCATTTACTGGGACCTGAGGGGAGGGAGGGCATTTGCGCTAATGCACGCGGCAGTGCAAGCAAAAACGGGTCGGTCCTTCTTGCGCTTGTTCCACCGCTCTTGCCCCACGGTCATCTGGTGCCCCATCGTAGTGTCTTTGTCTGCCCTGAATTGCTTTGAAGCTGGAACGTTCAGAGCACAACATAAAAGCTTGAGGCACCGTTGTTTGTAATTTGAGCCCTGGGTCGTCCGAAGGTTTGCCAATGCTTCGCTATGCTCTTTTGCGTTGTTCCTGTCTGTGTAACGATTGATCATGGCCCCTCGAACCTGCCTCATGTGAAACGAACTCTTGGATCCAAGCTCACCGAGATCCTCTGCTGACACTCCGACACCTTTCAAATTCAGGATAATATACTCTACCTGTTTGGTCGTTAGTTTGTCGTACTTGCGGTGGCGTGCTCGAAGCTCGATCTCTGCCTCATATATGTAAGCATCAGAGTCGTCGTCTGAATATGAGCCCTTTCTTTTTTAACATCATCACTTTTACCATAATACGCCTTCATGCCAGAAGCCAACAAGCTCTGAATCGGATCTGGGCCACTGCTCGATTTGCTACGCTTGTTGCCCATCTGTCCTGTGTTCGGCATGAGGACAGCCCCGTGCGCGGCGAAGACGCGCAGGCTTATGCTGCTGCTGAGCCAAACAAGCAGTGCGGATCATGATGCATCCCTGCACTGACGCGCATCGCAATGCACTTCAGGCAACGCAGGACATACACTGATTGCGTGGACAATGCAAGCCAATGCAACACATACCACATCACATGAATGCACCGCCATGCAGTGTCAGCCTCACAATGCAGTGCACAATGCAAGTACATGCAACGGGCGCAGATAGTGCATGAATGTTCGCCGACGCTGGGCCCAACCGTACAGGCGCAACCGCGCGCTGCACATATGCGCACCCCCTCTTGCTGTGAACGGAATGACGAGGGCAAGGCATATCAATTCACCAAGATGTGGCAGGGGACGCGGGGGCAAGATAGCAATTGTACACACACACACACACGGCAGAGCAACCTGGTCTGTCGAGGGCAGGTTGAGGATGGCACGGCGAGGGGGCAAGATGCGGGAAAGCGGATGCATACTTGCACACCAGGCGGAGGGGTGAAGGGAGCGGCGGAGTCGAGGTCGCGGGGGGGGGGGGGCTGAACGGGGGGGGCGAGGGGGCGAGAAGCATGAGGGCGAGGGCATACGTATAAAGAGACGGGCTGGCGACGGCGGCGGCGACGATGACGATGGTCGCGGGGAACAGTAAGGGACAGATGGGGACCGTAGGGGGCCGTAGGGGACCGCAGACGACCAAAGCGACAATAGGGCGCCGTAGGGGACCGCAGGGGGCCGCAGGGGACCGCAAGGAACCGTCGGGGTCCGTCGGGGCCCGCAGTGGACCGCAGGGGACAGCGGGAGGCCGTAGGGGACCGACGGGGCCGCATAAGACAGAGGGGACAGTAGGGGTCCGCGAGGGGCAGCAAGGGGCAACTGGGGACCGCATGGGGACGTAGAGGGCATCAGAAAACATAATGGACAGTGGGGGCCCGTAAGTAACCGTTCTCTGGGAAGCCATGAGGAAACCTGGGGAATCACAGAGGGTCCCTGTGGATCCTGGGGGGTGGCCACGCGAAACCCAAGGGGTTCATGAAGGGCTTTGGGGGTTCCAGAAGGGGCCCACGCCCAAAAGAACCCAGCATGACCAAACCCCAACAATATATTCACTGACATGCATGGGAGTGCGCTGCAGCCACACCGAATTCTCAATAAAACACGCATGCGCGACTTAGTACACCACTCGAACGCACTACACCAAAACATTATAACAACGTATTACACGAATACACTAACACCTGATACTACGCGAACACTCTGCGCCAATGCACTACACACACATACACTACAATAATACACTTCACTCATGCGCTCTACAAAGACACTGCACGACAAAGCTACGCGAATACGCGACACGGACGTGCTACGCCAATTCATGCCACGACAACAACAATTATCATTCGTGTTGTTGCATGGTTCCAGGGGGGGCTTCAGAGAGCAGAGCCCAAGAAGTCATTTTTCGAGCCGCGAAGCCTTTCAAATGTGAGCCTCCGAGAAGCCATAACCCATCGCAACCATAAAGGCATTCAATGTTTGTTGCCTTCCCGCCGTTTCGCCCCCGTCAGCTTGCCAATGCCTCGCAAGAAGGCCTGGGGGTGGCCAAAGAGAGCCCCGCGAGAGGCCCCAGATTGCCCCAAGACGGCACCAGCGTCGTGGACTAGGCAGCGTGTCGTAAAGTGTCGCGTACTAAACATCGCGTGCTCAGTGTCGTGCATTAAGTAAGTGTCGCGTAGCGGTGTGCCATTAGCTGCCGTAATAACGTAGGGCCGGTGCGTCGTGTAGTAGCGCAGGTTGATTGCGCAATAGGTTCGTGTAGTGCATTGGCGCCGTGCAGTTGTATTGTGTACTATATTAGCGTGTTAGCGTAGTGTTTTCGCATCGTGTTGTAATGTAGTGTATTCGTTTGGCGCGTACTGTAATAGCAGATTTAGCGTCGTATCTGTCGCATTACATTTAGTGCAGCTTATGTCGTGCCTTCAACTTAATATAAGCTCGTGTGCCATCTGTAATGCAAAGACATTCGCGCCTCATCTTCAGTGCCGCACGCCTGATGCATTGTAGCAATTGTAGCGTATTTCGTGTAGCGTAAGAGCCGTAGTGTACCAGGTCTCGCGTGGAAAATGTAGTGCGTTAGCTGTAGTGGGTTGCCCATCGCGTATAAAATGTTGTGCCTTACGCGTCGTGCCTTTTAGTGTCGCGTATTAAGCGTAGTGTCCTAGGCGTCGTGTCTTGAGTGGCGCGCGCAAAACGTCGTGTGCAAAGTGTCGCGTATACTGTGTAATTGTCGCGGGCGGGATGTCGCGCGATGCCGATATGTGTAATGGGCCGAGCGCCGTGCGCTAAGTCTCGCGTGCTCAGTCTTAGTCTTGCGCAGCCGTAATACACTACCCATTGCCGTGGTTGAAATGTCCTATATATACTGTCGTGTATTATGTGTAGCGCACGGGCTGTAATGCATAACGCGTTGTGCTTCAGTGTCGCGCATGAATGAAAGCGTCGCGCATTAAATGCCGCGTATTATCGCGCATTAAATACAGTGCAACAAGTGCTGTGCAGTTCGCTGTTTAAAACAGTTGACAATGTCTCGTAACATGTGCCGCGCGCCAAGCGTTGCGCGCTGAGTATCGCGTACGAAAAGTCCCGCGTTACGTGTCGCGTAGAGTGTGCTAGTGTGGAGTAGTGTGTTCGAGCGATGCATTTGCGCGGTGTGCTAATGCAGTGGATTCGTGGAAAAGTGTCGCGCGATAAAGATCGAGCGTTGAACGTCGCGCATGAATGGTTCCGACGTAAGTGTCACGCGCACAGCGTGATAGCGGGGATTAATGCAGTCGCGTCGTGTACTAGTACGGGGTAGGTGTGCAGTGTATTAGTATGTCGTGCTCGCGTGTTGTAATGTATTAGAGTAGCGTAATGTATCAGATCCTGCATCCTCTATGATAACGAGAAATGACACCCCCACCCCCGCCCCCGGAGCATCGGGAGGATCCGAGAGGACGGGCCTCGAGGCGGCAGCCTCCATGCACGCAGGAGCGAAACAGCAAGGGCGACCCTGATGAGGACTAGGAGGCACTAGCAAACGCACGTCAGGGGGTCGATCCAAGGGCGAGGGGGGGGGGGCAAAAAGGGCAAGGGCGGGGGTGCGGGGGGTGAGAGTGACAGAGGCGGCACGGCGCGGGCGGAGAAGGAACGGGAGGCGAGGAGGGAAGAAAACTAGAGAGGGCATTGGAAAGTAAGGATTTCCGCAAGCCCTGTAGGCTGAGGCGGGTAAGCACGTTTCCTCTTCCACCCACTCCATTACCTCCCTTCGGGGGGAAGGTTTTGCCACCCCCTTGCCCTCTCCCTCTGGGTCAGGGCGGACGGGGGGTTGTCGCGGGTAGGTCGAGCATCAATCAAGGGTTCGGCGAAACATGCAAAACCATTGCCTACCCCAAGTATTGGGCCCAGTCTGGCACCCTGGGGACGATCGAAAATACTTGGGGGATATCGTTTCTTCGACCCGTGGCCGCCAAGATCGCTCCATGACGGCCCAAAATAAACCAGGAGGGCCCCCAGAGGGCCTCAAGGACACCAGAAAAGCTCAAAGATGCTGCTAACAGGCACACCAGATATATGCCCATAAAGAGGCTCCCAAGCGGCCACCGACCGAGAAGCTCCAGGAGGCTCCCAAGAAGCACCCAGACGCCCCACGATGTCCCGACTACCGCCAAGTCCCCGAGACCCCCCAGGAAGAATCCAAGAATCCACCGACAGGCACCCCAAGAGACTCCGAAATCAGTCGAGCAGCCCCCTGCCCACGGAGGTTCCCCGATGTCTCCAGAAAGTGAAATGCCCCCCCGATCTGAACAACCCCCCAGCCACTCCCCCCTGCATGGATGGGCTGGCGGCGGTGCGCGAAGCGCTAGACGCTCACAACCCCGACCCTCCACATCCAACCTCCTCGCCCGACGCATCATTGCGATCCTCTTGTGGCTCATCACCCTCATCGTCCCCATTGCAATCCTATCCCCATTCCCTCCGCGATCCCCTCCCCCGTCGCATTGCACCTCCTCTCCTCATCCTGGCCGCCTCCCCCCGTCCCCATCATCATCATCACGTGCCCACCCTCATCCTCATCGCGTGTCATGCCCGACCCCCATCCGCTCCATCCATCCCCCGACTGACCCCCGCTGCAACCGACGCCCCCCCAATCACGCTCGTCCTGGCCCCCCAGCGCCACGCCCTTCCAATCCAGCCTCATCCTACCTTCCCGTTCGTAGCGGCCCTACCCTGATCCACGCCCTACCCCGCCCATTCCCATCCGAGTCCGCACTACCACTCCTACTCTGCACCCCGTGCCCCCCGTCCTAATCGGCAGCCCAACCCAGCCCGCCACGTCATGTCAATTCACATCCACGCGCAGCGGGCGCCGCACTCCACGACGCGTGCGCGCCGCAATCCCTGGCGCTCGACCCCGCCAGCTCGAACGAGAGCTGGCCGCCGCGCGACCGAGCGGAGGCGGGGGGCGGGCGCGGCGGGGAAGGTTGGGAGCGAGGTCGGAGGGAGAGAGCTGGGCACAGGGTGCCAGGCTGGCGGGGGGGAGGGGACGGGATGGGGAGAGCGAGGAGGGTGGCCGACCCACCTCCCGCCTCCGAGTGGAGGGCGGAGTCGCGGCCGCCACCGCTCACGACTGCGGCGCCGCCTTCGGGCGCTTCTTGCTCTTGGGGTCCTCTCGGCAGGCCGTCGCCGTCGCCGTCGCCGTCGCCGTCGCCGTCGCCCTCGCCGTCGCCGTCGCCGTCGCCGTCGTCGTCGTCGTCGTCGTCGTCGTCGCCGTCGTCGTCGTCGTCGTCGAACTCCGTTGAGCTCGCCGCCGCCGTCGCCTTCACCGACGCCGTCGCCGTCGCAATCGCCGTCGCCGACGCCGTCGTCGTCGTCATCGTATTCATCAGCGTCGTCACCGTTTCGACTTCGTCACCCCCCCGTTCCCACCCCCGTCCCCCTCCTCAGCCTGCGCCTCAAAATCCCCCACTACGTACCACCATCCTCATCATCACCAAAATCCTCTTCATTCGCATTCCCGCCCCATCCTCGGGGCAGCTGGACGACGACTTCAGCAAGCGCAACTGGCCCCTGGCGTCGAGGACGGCCCGCTCCACCTTCAAGTCGATGCACTTCTGCACGCCCTCCTCGAACCAGCGCTTCGTCATGAACATCAAGTTCTCGATGGTCTCGGGCGCCACCTCGTACTGGTTGGCGGCGATCTCCTCCGCGGCCCACACGTCCATCGCCAAGGTGAACTTGTTGAGCAAGTCGCATATGGCCATCACCCTCTGGGCCGTGCTCATCTGGCTCATGCCCTCCACGACGAGCAAATCGTGGGCGTTGCAGTCCCCAGCGCGGTACACCACGCCACCGCCCGCGCAGCCAGGGAACTTGGCGATGATCGAGCGATTGAACCAATGCCCCTCCATGCACCAGCCTGTCACGCTGCACCTAGACGTGTATCCGCCCTGGCCCCAGAGCTTCGTGGCGATCCAATCCTTGATGTCGTCCATCATGGGGGCGACCGTGTACCCGACGACGGCGTGGTTGACCCTGCTGTTCTCGAAGGTGCCGTCGTCGTACGAGGGCCCGTACACCACGGCCTGCCCGTAGTCGAAGGACGTGCACAGGCGCAACTTGTTCTGGCGGCGCAGCTCCTGGGCTCAGGGACCAGAAACGAGCTGGCGACATGGCCCCCCAGGTGACCTCGGGGTGCCTCTGAGAATTGAGGGAACGCGCGAAGGCAGAGCCACCCGCGACGCCGCCAGACATCAACCCCCGCTCCCGAAACGCCCATGAGAAGAAGTCAGGCCCCTCCCCCGTTAAAAAAACACAACTTGCACTCCCCCTCATTCCACGCCGCCACTCTGACGCAACCCCATCGCACCTCATCTCTGAAATGGCCCCATTTCCAAATCCGTGGCCGACCCCGTACTCCATGGAATAAAAAAATCTACGCACGTTTTGGCGGTTAGCGTGGCACCGACCTCGCGCAACTTAGAATCCATGGGGGGGGGTGCACCCTGGCGCCATCCGCGTCGCGGATGGCGTTCCTCGATGCTGAACTGGAGCATTGGCTCCGCGGCGGCGCTCGCCATGGCCGAGGGCCCGCTGCGGCGAAGGCGGGAATGGGCAGAAGAAAAAGGGTTGCCCTCTGATGCTGTGGCCAACGTGGGCTCTGGACACGAGCACGGGCGGGGGGCGAGCAACGGGCGGTGCCATGACAACCTCGGACTGGGACTGGGCCCCCGCGGGTGAGAAGTAAGGTGGGCCGCCTGGGGGAACCGCTGGAGGGGGATGGAAAGGGCCGAGGGCGACGGCGAGGCGGGGTGGACCCGATAACGTTTTCCAACAACATCCGAAGCAACACAATCCATCCGCCGAGGCATCAGCTGCGTGGACGCCCGTCGCTCCTGGCCGCCCCTACGACCGAGAGCACCCCTGCAGACTAAATAATGAGAATGGCATGCTCGCCCCAGGGTGCAACGGGACAAGATGGGGGACCCCGATGAACGCCCATGGACGTCCTGATGTTCTAAACTCCGAGTTGACACTTGCCAGGGGCCCCATCACCTAGTCACCGAGCAGCCCTTTGATGGGGCAGTGGGCCAGGGGGAGCCTATGGGCCTCAAGGTAGGCAACCCACGCGTTCCGCATGGTGTCTTTGAGGGCCAAAAAAGAACTCCCCCCGAATTGCGCCCAGGTGGCACGACCATGGTGCTTGATGGCAGGCATGTTGAAACACCATGTGCCCGAGCCGTTCGCTCTCCACAAATATGTACCAGGGGGGAAAAAACTTTCGCATCCTCCTGACTCATGTCGTCCGCTGGGGACGGGGGCCGATCGGGGAACTTCTGCTTGTACAAGGGGTGCTTCTTCGAGTTGGCGTTCGGCGGCGGCTTCCCGTGGATGCCGTGCTGTAGTGTTTCGATGGCCGCTCATGCGCCCTCCCGCCCTGGCCCTCGACCCCGCCTCCTACCATCCACGCAATCCTCCGCCACCGCTGCGGCATTCCCTCGCTCCCTCACCCTCCCGCCCCGAGGCCCCTGAGGTCCCGCGCGGCCCCCCTTCGGGCGCCCCCTGAACCCGGCGCCCCATTGCAAGCCCGCCGCTGAAAACGGCCGACGGTGAAGCGATGTGTCCTCCGATCGGCAAGGTTTCGCGGCGGGGCGGGGGGCCGCGACTCGATGGCACAAGTACATTCGCCCCGCTCGCGTCGGGGAAACTGAGGGCCGCCACGACGAAAGCAACATGCGACAATGAAGCAACCGAGCAGGCGGGAACACACATTACAAAACAACACAAAAGATGCAAGCATCCTTGAAGGTGTCGAAGTCCCTCTTGAACTCCGCCCTGGCGGCCTTCACGGCCCTGGCGGAGGCGACCTCCTGTTCGACCTCCTCGGACATCGCCCTGTCGAACAGCTCCGTCACCCAGTCGAGGGACAGGATGTCGCTCAAGCCCTCGGGCTTGTCCAGGTGCACCAGGCGGTTCTGGTAGGCGACCTCGATGTCCCCAGTGGTGCAGGCGGGTACGAGCTTCTTGCACAGGACGGCCAGCAGCTCGGCGGCCGTGGTGGCGGTGTAGGCGTACTCGTACACGTCGCACACCTGCTTCATGAAGGACGGCGGCAGGTCCCAGAAGCCCTCGAAGCACGCCAGCTGCAACAGGGGCCTCTCCTGGCCAACCATGCTCACGAGGATGTGCATGTCCCCGCACGCGTGCCCCGCCTGGCGGGGGGAGGCGAGAACGACAGAGGGAGTGATCAGAAAGGACTGGGGGCTGGCGGGTGGCGGGGCGGGCGAGGCACGGGGGGGGGGGGGGGCGATGCCTCGCATCAAATCCGCAGTCCAACAAGCCCGCCTCCCCTGTGCGTTAGAGCCCCTGCGTGGCCATCCTGCCCCCCCCTCCTCGTTGCGATCCAACTTCCTACCCAACTGCACCCCACCGCCCCATATAACATTGACATCCCCTGCATGCGGCCATCGTGCGCCACCAGCCCCCCCCCCCGCCCTCAGCCCCCCGTCGCCCCGAAGTCTCACTCTCTTCCGCCCCCAATCGGCGGGCCATGAATCCCCGACCGACCCCCATGCAGCCTGAGCTCGGGGCAAGGTGCGGGCAGGCCCCGACAGACCAGGCGCAACCCCAAACAACTGACGAGAACTACTTCACACTAGCGGCCACCACTAAGACAAGCCCGAACCCCCGACGCACGCGCATGGCCCTCGAATCGGGCACCACATATCAAAAACACGAACGCCCGAACCAGACGTACCGATGCGAGGCCGCGGCGCTGAAAGCACGGCCGACGCGCTACTCGATGCGGAAACGCATCTACGCACGCACTGGAAACTAGGTTTACCTGATGCCCCAGCTGCCTTGACAGCCACAGTCTGCGTATAACCGCCATGCGGTTTCGCCATCTTGTCGAGTTCGGCCTTGACGGCAAGGTGGAGGGGGGACGTCCACTCAACGGTCGCGGCCACCCACGCTGTCGGATCTAGTATCGCTGCAAAAACTCTGGACTGGCACGCGTCCACCTTGAACGCCTTCGGGCCCGTCGCGACCAACGGCCACAGCACGGCCAAGGAGTCGTCTATGCTGCCGAGGCTCAAGTGCCACTGGTCGGAGCCCGCCTTCTTCAGGATGCAGTTGGAGTGGGCGAGTCTGCACATCCATCTGCGGTCCATCTGGTTCAGGCGGCCGTCTGCAGCACACTGGCGCATCAGCTCAATGTCCGAGTACGGAATGGACTGCCCGACGGCCCCTGGAGAGAACCACTCCGCGTCCTTGAACCCCGAAACCCTGTGGAGCTGAAGCGCCTCTGTAGCGGCATCGAGCTTGGCACGCTTGAACACTGGTTTGAAGGCACTGGGATCCATCGAGACGGCCCTCGCGGGCGGCGTGGCGGCTACGTCGACGGTCTTAAAGTGGTGAGTCTTGTCGATGGCCCGCGAGTCGATGGCAACTGCCATCGTAGATGCTGGAGCCGATGCCGTATTTTGTTGTTTGTCTACTCGGCTCTTCGTCTTATTGAAGACGTCCTCGACTAACAGAGAACTGATTATCCTTGAACATTTTGTCGTGATATGGTCATGCAGCCTGGAGAGAAGGGCTGCGCCATGGATGCAATCATCTGCCTCCTCACTCGCACGGCCCCACACACCCCCTCCTGCACCCGACGACCCACTCACATCGCTGCCATCATCCGCTACCCTCACCCCGCCACCCTCCACCTTTGCCTTCCCCCCCGCCCACCGACGAAACCATCGATTGCCATTCCGTTCCCCCTCGGGGCCCCATGGAGACAGAGTGGGGGCTTGAACTGGGGCCCAGATCGCCTGTTCGATACCTTCCAGTCTTCGCATTCAAGAACCCTTACTAGATGCTGCACGCTGATTTTGTTGAACAAACTCCTATTCTGCATCGCGCGAGCCCCATCGAATGTGCAATCCTTTAGTTTGCTGAAGTTGGCCAAGTCAGCTTTCAACTCAGAAATGAATTGTTCTCTAGTGTCCGAGCGCAGCAATAAGACCTGCCTGCGCGGGTAACCATGTGAAAAAGTCAAACTCCTCTTCGAATGCTCAACTCCTATTTTACTTACGAGAGTTCCAAGCTTAGCAGCATTGATATTGGACTCCAAAACCCGCGGATGGTTCAAACATAACTCAAGCTCTGGCCAGTTCACCTCAATGCCCATGTCACTGTAGTACCTCCTAGTGTTGATAAGCTGCATGGACAAGCGGCAGGCGTGATGCATCTCGCCCTTCATCATCTTCAGCTCGAAGGGGATCGTCTGGTCCTGGGACCTCAGCTGCACGCTCTGCCTCGGGGGGAGAGGGCGCGGGCAAGAGGCCAGCGATAACGCCACGAAGACGGCCTCGTCCCCACCCCTGCGCAGCCCCCTCCCCCAGCTCCCGTTCCCCGTGAAGACCGTCATCACCTCAGAGGTGATTCATATCGCACCTCCCTCCCCCCCCTCCTCGCCCTCCCCCCCCCCTACCCTCCCACCCCTCCTCGTGGCGGGCGCGGTGGAGGGGGCTGCGCGAAACCCCGATGTCACGCCCAGGGCACCTGGAGTGATATTCAGCCGTACTGCTCAAAGCATTGACGATAATCTTCATGGTGTTGTAGTTGGACACTGACCCATACAAATATGCGGCCCTGTCAAGTTGGTTTGAAGCCGTGATGTCCCATGGCTGGTTCGCCTGTTGTTTCAGCGTGAGATTATGTTTCTTCTTTTCGGGGTCAGGGTCAACGGGCTGATCCACGGCGACGGGCTCGATCTTAGGTGGCTGTTTTCTGTCCGTGCCTTTAAACCCCAGGCTCAAAGCTGCGACGTTGAGGATGTATGCCCGCAGGCTGAAATGTCCGATGCAACGCTTCGACACAGCAATGGGGCATTGGAATTTTCCCAAGTGTATTTTCTGGCCCTTGGTTGTAACAAGCTTGTGGTACCGAAGGTTCTTCCAAAAAGCATCTGCCGCGTGCGAAGTAGACAGGTCAACCTCGGGGCTCCGATGCCCCGCCGCCGAACGGGGTTCCGGCGTGATCTCGCATTTCCGCGCCCCCCGACCGACGACGGACGACGGACGGCGGACGACGGACGACGACGACGACGACGACGACGACGACGACAAACGACGGACGACGGACGACGGACGACGGGCGACAACGACGACGACGACGACGACGACGGACGACGGACGACGGACGACGGACGACGACGACGACGACGACACCGACGAGAGATGGAGGAGGAGGGAGTGGGGAGGAGGAAGGTGGAGGGAGAGGAAGAAGGAGGGAGAGGGGAGGAAGGCGGAGGCAAGGGAGTCGGAGGGAAGAGGGGGGGGGGGGAAGGGAAGGAACACGGAAGGAGGCACGCCTGCGCGCTCGCACGCACGCGCGCTCACGCGCACAGACACGCCCACACACACACACACACGCGCTCACACATCGCATATGATTGCGTCATTGGTGCGCGCGCACACACACGCGCAAACACACGCACACACACGCACACACGCACACACACGCGCGAACCAATGGCGCAAACAAAAACCGCTGCACGCGCGCGCACGCGCGCGCCGCGCGCCAAACGTTATTGGCGCGCACGCGCGGGCGCACACCGCGCACGCCCGCCCTCGAGACGCAGGGGCCACGCGGGATGCGCCAACAGGCACGCACCGAACCCACTGCGAAAGCAACCCGCGCGCACGCACGCGCACTCCTAGCAAACTCACGCACACACGCACGCACGCACACACGGACACAATGGTGCAAAATTCTCACAAGCACACACGCAACACTTTTTGACCCCCTTCCAGATGGCCGCGCGCGTTTTCGGTGCGCTTGCCTCGCCCCGAAAACGCGCGTGACGCACTGGCCGCGGCAGCGTCGCCGTCGCAGCCGCCGCCGCCGTCGCAGTTGCCATCGCTGCCGCGCGCCGTCGCCATCGTCGCCGTCGCCGTCGCCGTCGGAAGCGTCGTCGTCGCCGTCGCCGTCGCCGTGGCCGCCGCCGCCGTCGCCGCCCGTCGCCGTCGCCATCGCCGTCGCCGTCGCTGCTGTCATCGCCCCCGCCGCCGTCGCCATCGCTGTCGCCGCCGCCGCCATCGGCGTCGACGTCGCCGCCGCCGCTTCCGCCGCCGCCGCCGCCGTCGCTGTCGCCGTCGGCCCCGTAAGCACCGCCGTCGTCCTCATCACTCCTCGCCCCTCCGCCCCCATCCTCCTCCGACCTCTTTCTCCAGCCTCCTCCGTCCTCCGCCCCGCTCCTCCCCCACCAACCTTCTCCAGCATCCCTCGTCCGCCCCCCTCTGCCGCAATCCTCCGCCCTCCTCCTCCCCCCTCTTCCTCCCCCCCCGCCCCCGCCCCCCCCCCCTCCCCTGCGCTCGACAACTACGCTCTGCAACGAGGGCCCACTGCGCGCGGCGGAGAGCCGCGGCGGCCCGCGGCTGCGGCCGTCGCCCAGGCGCACCGCGCGCGGCCCCGCAGACGCTCGAGAGTGGCCACGCACGGGAGCGGAATGGGCACGCTCTGAGCGATCAGGCGCAAACGCGCGCGTGGGTGGGTGGGGGGCGCGGGAGAAGGGATGGGCGCATTGCGTGGGAGCTCGGCGACGGGGGGCAACGGGGCGGGGCAGGAGCGCGCATTGATTTGACTAACGGAACGCGAGTGGGGAAGGCGGGGGGGGGCCCTGGTAGTGGATGAAGCGGATACGGGAAACTAGCAAACAAAACAATGAAATCTGGCGCCGAGGCGGCGCCAGCGGTCTTTCGCATGTTACCTGTTCAACAGAATCGGCGCGCGGCGGAGCAGTTCCCGCGCCCCCATGTCGGCGGGAAACCCAAAGGTACCGCCCCCCGTCTACCCCCCCCCAACCCATTGACTACGACGGCGCATGGTTCTGGTTGCCAACCACCATCTTGGCGGTGCAGTCGCGATTGGGCCAGGGGGGGCGGGCCGCGCCGCCCCTCGATCGGGCGGCGCAAGAAGGTGGCGGCGGCCATGCGCCTCATCGAGGCGGCGCCCGCCCTTGTCGTGGCGCTTCTGGTCGGGGAGCTCCCCCAACGCGTTCTCGGGCGCGCCGCGCGCATCTGGAACCTCGCCTTGTCGGCGCCCCTGTCGCGGGGGAACTTCCGCGCAGCTCTCTGGAAAACGCGGGCCGCGCCCTCGGGGGTTGCGAACCCGCTGGCCCCCTCGATGCCAGCAGCGCTGAGGAACTCGCAGGGATTTCGCGCAGCCCCGCGACGATGGGGCGCCGCGTGCCCTGGCAATGGGCAAGGCTACCGCTCGGGGGGGGGGGGGGGGGGGGGGCGTCGTCACCCGCGCCCGCGTCAGTCGGAGGGCGCGCGGGGAGGACCCGCGCTCCCCCTGATAAAGGAACGTCGCCGCTAGTTCATGGGGCCGCCGTGCCCAATACAGCGCGCGCCCCCACGAAGGCGTCATTGGCGTGTCGCGCCGACTCCCTGAATTGGAGAGGGCGCGCTGCGCGCGCGAAGTGCGGCGAATGGCGGAACATTGCAAATTGCAGCGGGCGGCGAATAAAATGGTTTGAAGCTGGCGCTCCGCCTGGGCCGAGGCAGCCCCCCCCCCCCCCACGCGTGGGAAGTGCACCGTGGAGATGCGAGGGCCGTGGTCCTGCACCCAGCGCTGTTAAGCATGAGGCCGTCGACGCGGCATTGACCGCCGCGTAGATCGATCGTTGCGCGGCGCGCCCGTGCCATCCGCCGCGCCGCGCTGGTAAACCGCCAGCGCGGCAAGCGGGGTTGATTGCGCCGCTTTCTCCGCCGCCTCCTGAATAGCGTCGGGCGGAAGCATCCTGGCATTGCACAGGCCCGCCGCTTCGTTAATGCCAGCGGCACCGAATCAAACTGCAACGCGCGCGGGCCAGCCAAGAGCGCCGCCGCCGCTGTCGACGGCATGGGCCTCGAGCCCCTCGAAGCCCCGAAAACGCAGCGCACGGGTTCGGGGCCGCGGAATGCGATGATTCCGCGCCACGTTCGTAACGTTACGGCTGGTTTCTGTGACCAGGCGCGCCGCGTCCGCAGCGGGCTCTTCGCGGGCCGCGCGCGCGGCCCGCACCGCGTCGCTGTCGCCCTTGCCAGCGGAACCACTGGCAGCCGCCAGGCGGCGCACCCCTGCCGACTGGCTTGCGATGGCCCCCGACGCGCGAGGAAACGGGGGGAGGACAGGGGAGGGGGAGATAAGGGCGCTGAGGGGAGGCGGGTGCGGAGAGGAGATCTGCGCGCGGGCATGACGAGCAGGGGCGCGCGCGGGGGCGGTGGAGGGGGAAACGGGAGGGGAGGTGGGGATGGGGCGAGGCGGGTGGGATGGGGAGGAAGGGGAGGGCGCATGCCGCGCCTGGCCCCTGCCACGCCGCACTCGATTCACAGCGCGATTGACCAAGCGCGCCGCCGTTCCAGAAACGGATGTGCGCAGCTGCGCGTTCGTCTCTGCCAGTGGCCGCGGCTGGCTTGGCGGCCCCTGTTCAGCGGCCGACGGCTTCGCCATCCCAGCCGCGTCAACAACCGCTTCCGCCGTCGAATCAATAAATGGTACACGACTGGGTGGGAATCATCCCCTTGCCGCCACCGCGGGAAAGGCGATGCCGCCGCGGCGCCGCCGAGGCACCCTTGACCGCGCGCGCAACCATGCTAGGCCGATCCACACCTGCACCAATGAACGCGCGCACTGCCTAGGCCAAGCTGCCATCAAGGACCCGAGCCCGACTGGGCACGCTGCCCGCTGCAATCTCCGCGCGCGCAGGGCCGCGGCATTTGCAAGCCGAGTTTGCTCGGATGCGCTCTTGGTCGGGCCGCATGTGCCCGAGGTGGTTGCGCAGTCAGGACCGCGGCGTTCGCTGCGCGGTATCTCATCCGCGCCAATGGCTGGCCGCGGCACTGCTGCTGCGGCCGCTTTCCGCAGTGCCAGCAGTCAGACCCCCCCCCCCCCCGGTCCGCAGCGCTGCGCCGAAGCACGCAGAGCAGCTGCGCTGGAGCTCGCCCACCTCATACTTGCACCGCGGTGCCCGCCCGCGGCTGAGCGGGCCCCTGCTCACGGCAACAGGGCCAGTTGACGGCGCCATGCGACCGACGGCGCCACGGTGCCCGCCCGCCGAGCTGAACTGATCCCCGCGAATTCGCCATTGATGAGCGAATACAATCGCACCTGCCTGGGGGCCGCTTCCTGCCTAAGACCGTCGAAGCGGACCTCGGCCATCGCCGTGGCGTCGCACAGCGCATCCATGGACACTGCAGTCTGGACGCCGCCACGACAAGGCGCAATCCTGTGCGCGGGAGCTGCAACTGCCCTACATATCTGGTACTCAGCCACCGCAGCCCGCGCACCTGCGCCGCGCTCGCGACTGAAATGTCCACGGCGCGAGGGCTCGCGCACCTCGCCTTCACCGTCTGATATGGACATGGCATGGTCGCGCTTGCTTGCGACGTCGCGCGGTCGCCGCCCTCGTTGCGGCAGCGGCAGGGCGGGCGTCGACGACGGCGCAATTGCCGCGTTGCGCGCTTTCGCGATCGCGAAGAAAGCCAAGGGCAAGGCGGCGGCGACGGAGCGGTGCAATGGCAGGGAAGGAGCGGACAGGCCAACAGCGCGAACCCCATGCCTGGAACAACAACGAACCCAGGGAAGCACACTCGGCATGGGGGGGGGGGGGCGCGCGCGTGCCCGCAGCCCCGTGAAACCCGAGAAGCACCTAGGAGGCAGTGGGGGGGCCCACGAGCCCCCACTGCCTCCTTGCTGCTTCAGCTTAAGAAGCACTGAGGCGGCAACGGGGGCACCATGGGGCGCGGGGAAACAGTTGGGCCATTGCACCCACAGGGAAACTGGGGGAACCGATGGGCCGATGAAACGCAATCGGGAAGATCCCCCATCGAATCTGGCCACAAATCGGAACCGCAGGGAACCTATGGAACCCCAGCCCGCCCCAGTCGATGCACACCAACCTTGACCCCATATCTAGCCGCCAGCCTGGGCCCCAGTCGGCCCCAATCGGGTCCGCACTCGGCCCCAGTCGGAGCCCCCGCCTGGCCCAACGGGGGACCGAACAACCAACGAAGCCACAATCGGAACCCCACTGACACGAACGGTAATAAAAAGGTCGCCAGGGGGGGGCGCCTTAGCCCCTGCACGCACGAGGGGCCAGAGGGGGCCTCGGGGGGGCTGAGGGCCCATGCGCGCGCGCACACTTACGCGCGCGCGCGCCCGCGCACGCACGCACGCAGACGCAACATCACTGGCGCACACACACACGCACAAACTGACACACACACACACACGAGCACAC
Source organism: Prorocentrum cordatum (assembly GCA_963575745.1). Classification (NCBI taxonomy): domain Eukaryota; class Dinophyceae; order Prorocentrales; family Prorocentraceae; genus Prorocentrum; species Prorocentrum cordatum. Next base: position 228,779 of record CAUYUJ010015128.1, on the reverse strand, counting down.
GAATCTTAGCATGCGTGTGTGCACACATTAAACAAGAGTGCGCTCCGCAAGCGAATGGGCTCGAAGGACACGTAGCACTTTCACGCTTACACGCTGCAACACTGCACCACGTACACATGCGCGCTGCACGACGCCACCAAGAGGGGAGGGGAGAGGGAGAGAGGAGGGAGCGAGGAGGGGGATGAGGGAGTGAGGAGGGGGATGGGGGAGAGGAAGGAGTGAGGAGGGTGAGGAGGGGGATGAGGGAGAGAAATGGCACGCACGCGCACTGCACAACGCCACCGAGAGGAGGGAGAGGAAGGAGTGAGGGGGGGAGAGGAGGGGGAGGACGGAGTGAGGAGGGAGAGGAGGGATCGGAGGCTGTCGCGTGCCCTCCAGCTGTCATCCTGCACCCTGGCCATGTGCCTCCTCGGACGCCATCCTGCCCCTCCCCCATCACCGCATTCGGCCCCGCAGGCAAACAAGCATTGGGGACTTCGGAAAAGCGAGACCCGCACGCCAAACCCCGCTCCCCGAGCCCGAGAATCGAAAACCCCCGAACCTCAGTCATCTGACGCTTTATATGGGGCAAATAGAACTGCCACAAGTGATCATTCTCCGAAGAATGGCAACTCTCCTGATGGTTAACCAGCGCCTCCTTCATTTGTTGCAAACGGGGCGGGGACAGTGTGCTCCCGTAGCTGCAGTTGCCAGCAGCGCTCATGATGACCAGGTATCTGTAGAGGCCCGAGTGCCTCCGATCGGAGAGGGCGCGCGCGACCCGACGACGGAGAGGTTGGAAGGGGCTGACATGGCAACAACGCCAACCAAAAAAGCACAACATGACCAAACAAAACGATGACATCTCGCGCGAAAGCCCTCGGAGACGCGAGAATCCAAGACCCCCCCCCCGCAGCCCCTTCCAACCGACATGGTTTCGTGGGTGTTTCGAAGCCCGACAGGCACCGAAGGGCACCCTTGGTACAGTTGTTCAATTGATGGGATAGGTCGTACTCCACTTGCACGTTTAAATCTGCCCCGCCATATGCCATAAAATGATCTGCCGCTGTCATATCTGGCCCTGCATCTGGGCACAATGATAAAATCGGCCAACTGAAAGGGTCACCTGCAAGTGTCCCGTCTGGAGCCCTGGGGATCTTGAACCTATGAAGCGGCATCCCGATACCACGGAGCTGATTGTCTAGCATGCGCAACACGGTGAAGGTCTTCACGCGGCGCCGCTTGGGAGGGGGCTTCCCGTTCTCGCCCTTCTCCAACTCAGCCCCGAGCTTTCTTTTCACGACCGTCCTGAGAAGTCCCAATGCAAGCCCCCCCATCCGCTCCGAAGCCCCAGGCCCTCCAAAGTTCACCCGCCCCGAAGCTGAAGCCACGTCCGAACTCTGCCCGCTCCGACCGAAGCCCCAGAGCCCCCCGACTCGACCCGCGGACGCTCAGGCCCCATCAGAACCCCGCCCGCCCCGAAACTTCAGAGCCACCCAACTCGACCCGCTCGGGCGCTCAAGCCCCTCGGAAGCCTACCCGCCACGTGGCCGCGCACGCTCCAAACTCCAGAGTGGCCGAATCCCCCTTGGCCAACCACCTTCTCCTCGCCCTCGAACCCTCTCCGACCTCCTTCCCGAGCAACTCGGACCGCCCTCTCCCCCCCCCCAGGCCCACCCCTCCTTCCCCCCATCGCCACCTCCTCCTCATCCGCCCACCCGCCCCTCCAGCCCGAATCCGCCGCCCCCTCCCCCCAGTGCTGCGGCGGTCCTGAAGTGCAATCTGTGGCGCTCCTTGGCCTCGTCGATCTCCGTGGCATTCTTCAAGAACGCTGTCTCCGAGAGGTGCTGGGGCGGGACCTGGGCGCGCGTCGGGGGGGGGCCCAGGAGGCCCGAAACGCCCTCGAAACGGCACCGAAAAAGCAGCTCCGTAGACGGGGGTGAGTCGGAGGGGGGGCGCCCCCGCTCGAGACATCCGCGCAACTCTGGGCGACAACTCACCCCCACCCCCGCTCCCGGAGCAATGGTCTCGGCCCAGTTTTCGCCCCCCCCGAGGCCCCCCCCCCAGAGAGCCACCCCCGCCCCCGGACGGTGGCGACGTCCCGAGCGCCCCATCCCCCCCCCCCGCGGCCCGAAGGGGGCGAGCCTGGGCCAGAGCCCACAGGGCCAGGTGCCTGGGACCAGGGCAGCAGCTAGCAAGGGCAAGAGCCAGGGTCAAAACCCACGCGGCCCGACGGGAGGTGGGGCACCTGCCTGATTCTGAGGCAAGGGATGCCAGCGGCGCCACGGGCCTGGGCCACGGGCCACGGGGGTGGGGCAGCTGGGCGTCGACCGCCAGGGCTTGAGACAGGAGTAGGATGGGGCAGGGGAGAGGAGGCGGGTCGCGAAGCAGCGCGCAGGATGGGAAGGACGCGTAACCCCAGGAACGGCAACGAAACCAAGAGGACGATAGGTGCGGGAGACGGCTGCAAGCACGGATGGGGCGACATATCAGGGGGATGGCGGAGGAATTGGAGCAGGGCGAGGAAGGGGGAGCCGCCGCCGTCGATTCGATCGAGAACTGAAAACGCCACGACCTGGAACACCTACATACTGCAAAGCCCATCCGAAACCTGTGCGCGTCCCACGATCAATACCTCGCATGCGCGGCAATGCCCGCGCAAGGACTTATACCGCCCATCAGCGCAGCGCAAGGCACATGATGCGCGCAACGCCGAGCGATGTACAATGACGTGCATGATGAGAGAGCCGCCAAGATGTCAGGTGAGATGGGCGAGGGGACCAGTTGCTCAATATTCTGAGGGTCAGGATGGAAGGGGGGCGAGGGCACATGAGGCGAAGGAGAAGGATGACGACGAAGAAGAGGAAGTGATGGAATGAGATCTGTCGTAGCCGCCGACTGCGGAGGAGCGTCTGGACATCATCCAAGGCCCCCAGGAGATCGCTTTCCGTCTCCGAGATGGGCCCTCATGGCGTCGTGGTCGCCCTCGCGGGCCTCGGCGAAACAGCAGAGCGCCAAGTGGGCGACGCTGGGTGGGGGAGGGGGGGCAATGATACCACGCAAAGTGCAGATGCTGATCAGGGTGGCGCGTTGCTGCATAATTACAGCTAACGCGTTGGAAACTGGAGCGGCCCGACAAGGGGTCTGACCGAGAGGGGGCCTCGGCGAGGAGGAATGTGGAGCACCCCGTGCCTGAATGAGCCTGCGGGGGGAGGATGAGGGCGAGGGCGCCAGCCGAATTGCCGATGGCGGCCCATGTCTGCCGACGGGCCCCGCGCGCCCAACTCGGTCGGGCCGTGGCCCGCTGTTCAAAACAAATCATCTAAAGCCTGCTCCCACCCACCCCATCCATCCTCCGACTCCTGCCCCGACATCCTCCCCCTCCCCCCCGACCTCCGCCTCCTCCTCCTCCTCATCACCATCGTCGCCCGTGCTCCACCTCCTCCCCCTCCGCCCTCCTGCCCCGACCTCCTCCTCCCCCGCCCTCCTCCGCCGCTATCTCCCGTGCGGCACGGTGCGGCATCACTCCAGCTTGTCCGAGCTCTTCGCGCGCTTCAGCGTGGCGGGCTGCTCCTCGGGGGGGAGCAAACATGGCGGGGTTGCGAAATCACGCCGCGCGTATGGGGGAGGCGCTATCAATCCAGACGGGCGAGGTCCCCGACGACGTCGGAAACCCCAGCGAGATCCCCGACGGCGTCGGAAACCCCGAGGTCCCCGACTACGTCGGGAACCTCGAGGTTTCTCGTCGAGGTTCCCGACGACGTCGGACACCTCGACGAGCGCCGCGGCGCGGCCTCTTTGACATGCGATTTAAAACGGACCCTCTCACACAAGGCAGACGCACGCTGCCAATAGGAAGGGGGCCGACGCAGGGGCGCACCCCTACATGCAAGCACAAGGGCGGGCACCACCACGCAAACCGCTGGCAAGGCGACGAGGCCGATCAACTGCGTCGGTATGTTCCCCCCTGGGTCCTGCGCTGTCCGCGGCCGCCCCCCGTCTTCCCCTCGCCCTTCTTCCACATCCCCCCCTCCACCTCCTCAGTCCTGCGCGGGCCTCCTCGTCTGCTGGCCGTTCCTGCAGCCTCTCCCCCGCCTGTTGGTGCCCCTCGCGCCGTTCTTGTGCACCTGCCCCGCCTCCCCCTCCTCTTCGGCTGCCCCTGGCCCTTCGGCTACCTGATGCTGCGCTGCTGGGCCCGCGCTCCCTGATGCTGCGCTGCCGCGCCCCCCCCCCCCAACCTCCTCAAGTACGCCACCCCCCCCCGACCCGCCCAATCCGAGTCCGCCGCCTCCCAGGCAGAGGCCATTGCTGAGCTGGGGCCGTGGCTGACCAGAGCTGTGAGCAAAGTGCCTGTACCGTTGCCTTTGTCAGTTTTGCCATGGCCCTCTGCCTCTCCCTGCTCACCACCATCCTCCTCTTCTCCGTCCTCCCTTCCGTTCGTGCCGCCCTGGACATCCATCGCGGCCTTCCAGGCCGCCCTGCGAGCTAGCTGCACCCCCCAGGGCACAGGCTGCCAAGTGGGAACGTGCAAACCGCCGCTCGTTAAACGCGCGCCACTGTTTCTCATCCTGTGGGACATTCGTGAACACGTGGCCCCCTGCTTCCATCGAGGAGGGCCCTGCGGCTGCTCGGCGATGGCTGGGGGGCCTCTGCCGACTCCCTCCGCCGAGGCGCGGTCCCCCCCCCCACCCCCCACCCTCCAATCCATAATATCCTCATCGGACGCCTCCGTTCATGCCTCGTCCGCCCTCGCAGCCGAATACCACCCCCGCCTCTGCCTCGTACTCCTCTGACTCCCCCCTTGCGCCCTCCTCGCCCTCCAGAGCTGCTGGAAGGTCGACGACCTGGGAGCGCCCCGCAGCGTCGGCGCCGCTGTTCCCCGCGGCGTCGGGGCCGTTGCCCCTCTCGGCGTCGGCCCCACTGCCACAATCCTCGAAGGAGAGTGGCGGAAGACGGACGGGGTGGGCGGGGAGGGCAGCGGGGCGACAGTGAGGACGATGGGCACGAGGTAGCAAAGGGAGGAGGTGCGAGGCTGGACGGCACCCCGCGGTCCTGGTCGGACATGCGCTTCAGCGTGAGGACGCGCACCTTCTTGCCGTCGATATCCTCGGGGTGGGCGGGTGGCAAGAATGGTAACGATCGCATCGGGGGTGGGGTCATCTTCCCCCTCGTCCCTCTCATCCGATGCCTCATCCTTGGGCTCCTCACAATCCCAATCCTCGCCCCTTCCCGCGTGTCCTGGACACGGAAGCCGAACTTGCGCGCGCCGCGGTACTTCTTCGGCGGCGGCGCGAGCCCGCGCGACTGGGGTGATAGAGAGATGGAAGGGTCCGAAGAGACGGAGGAGAACATGAAGGAAACCGTTCGACCCAGTGCCGCCGTGACACACTCGTCATCGTAGATGTACTCCCTGCTGCCGTCGCCCTCGCCGCGGAGCCACTGCTCGAACTGCTCCCCCTCGGCCTCGCTGCCCTCCCAGCTCTGCGACGCGGGCGTGGGCGGCGACTGCTGGCTGACCTCTGAGGCGGCAGCGGCGCGCGGTAGTGAAGGATGCAATGGGGCGGGATAGGGATGTCAGAGGGGGGGGGGGGGGGTCGAGAGCGAGAAGGTCTGAGGAACCAGACCTCGGCGTCGCCCCTCTCGGCGAGGCTCTGCGCCGCGATCGCATCGAGCTCGGGCTTGGACAGCCTGCAGACGTCCGTCTCCGACAGCGTGGCGGCCCTCCTGAAGTGCTGCTGCTCGCGCTTCGTCAACTGGCGGTCCTCGTCCTGCGCCAGCTCGTCGCCCTCGGGGGGGGGGGGGCGAGGCAGGGGCGGGCGAGGCGGGGGGCGGCGAGGGGGAGTGGGAGGAGGAGCACGAGAGCGAGGAGGGGGGGGGCGACGGGGGGGAGGCAGGGGCGACGAGGAGGGGGAGGCGGAGCAGGAGGAGGAGGAGAAGCAGGACGGCGAGGGGATGCGGCGATGAGAGGAAGGGCTGGAGGGCAGGGGCGACCAGAAGACGCGATACGGACAGAGAGGGGAGGGTGGGAGGCCCGCCGACGATAGGACGATCTCAGGCTCCACGGGGAGCGCGGGCTCGTGGCACGCCCCCTCGCGGCCCTCCTCGGAGGGAAGGGGCGGGGGGGCCAGGACTGGGCACGGCGGATCGGCACCGCGGCAAGGGGTTGGCGCGCCCCATTCCCCCTCATCCCGCACCCCCCCAGCCCCCCGCCCCCCGCCCCCCCTTTCTACCAGCGATCTCCCACCCCCGCCCTCCCTCATCCATCGCGCACCCCTCCTTGCGGAGGGCAGCCCGCGCACGCGAGGTACTGCTGGGTGTGTGTGGGGATCGTGGCATCTCTGAGCAATGCAATGCATGCAACGTGCTTTCGCCGCTCGTGGCATTGCGGGGCGCCAGGGCGCGCTGGGCCGACAGGCTTGAAGAGCAACGCACGAGTGGGCACGGGGAGAAAGGAATTGCCCGTCAGGGGCCATGAGGTCCTTGCCCGCGCTCGAGGGGCCGATCGAGCCGCCTTGGGCGGACGGCGACGTGGAGGGCAAAACCTCGGTGGCCTCCTCGGCGGACGCCACCCCCGCGGGGCCGTGCTCGTCGTCTGGAGTCTTCGGCCCAACGGCATCCTCGGGCTCCGCGCCTCCTCTCCCGCCTCATCCTCCACAGCCTCGCGCGCGTCCTCGCCCCCCCTAGTCCTTCATCACCGCCGCCCCGAACGGCCACCCCTCGCCCCCCCTCGTCAGCCGCCCTCCGCCTACCCACCTGCCCCTCTCATCGGCCGTTTGCACGTGGCGTGCAATGTCACATGCTCCCCCATCCCGCCCACGTGCCCCTCTGGCCGCCCTCATCAGCCATATCCTCAACCACCTCCTCATCCCCGAAAGTCCTCGGCGTCGCCGCAAGCGAGATCGAGGCCCCCGCGCCTCGGGCCGCCGCGGGACATCGTGCCGCGCAAGGTGCTCGGCGCGTCCTCGTCGGAGTTGAGGGCGTCGGGGCGATGCGGCCGAGGCCGAGAGAGAAGGCCGAGGCGGGAACGGACGAGGGCGGAGTGATGCAGCGAAGTTGGAAGGGCTGCCAGGAAGAGCAAGCGGGCGAGGGAAAGCGACGATGAGGTTGTGGATGACGAAAGGGGAACTGCGGATGGCCCCCGCAAGACACCCAACGGGGGTAAATAAGCCCAAGCCAAGCTGGACGGGGCGGAGGAGGGGCAAGGATGAGGGAAGAGAAGGCGATGGACCGATCGGGCGGGGGGGGGCTCGGGGCGAGGGCCGAGCGGGCGAAGCGGAAATCGGAGAGCGCGTCCTCCTCGTCGGGCGCGACGGGCGAGGGCGGGAGGACGAGGCAGGCCCTCCGCTCAGTGACGCCCCGGTCGCCGCTGCCCTCGGCCGGCAGCTCCTCCAGGGAGGGTGGGGCGCGGCAGCCGCGCGGGCGGAGGCGCGGAGGCAGACGACGCGGCCGCGCCCGTCCGACTAGGGGGTGGGGGTGGGCAACGCGGCGAAGGCCAACGCGGGCGCAAACGCCTCGGTACCCCGCGGGCGCGGCACGCGTAGCGGAGGACGCGGGGGGTGCGCAGCTAGAGGTGAGAGGGCGTGAAGTGGACAGCTATAGATGTGCGGGTAATGGTACGACAACCAGCAGAGACAACATTCGACGTGAGCAAACGCGAAGTGGATGCAATGCTGCAAAAAGGGTGAGATGGGAAATGCTGCGCGAGTAGCAAGGCAATCGAGAAAACGATATGCACACGGCAATGCTGGACATCTGAACGTCACGAACTACAAGCAGGACATCGGTGTGATACGCGGGGGCGAGGGTTGGGAAACGACCAGGGGGTTCATAAGGGCAAGTGGCGCAATGAATTAGCCTTAACTTACACCTAGCATGGATGAGAGGCTGCTCATTTGCACGTCGGTGGTCCTTGCACTCCCAACTGCTAGAGGCCATCGCGGGCGCCCCTGGCCACCGCGCGGTCGCGACCGCGAGGCCTGGCTCGCGCAGGCCCCTTGGCCCAAATGCGACAGGTGCGGGCGGGGCGCGCGATCTTCGGGGGGCGCGCGACACTGCAATGGCTGGGAGGGCAGTGCGTGAAGAGAGAGGGGGGGGGGGGGCAATTGGGGGTCTGAGCGGTTAGCTCAAGGAAGTAGCGGCGCGGAGGGGCAAGAAAGGGCAGGGGCTGGCGACCGCGACGAATGGCAATGGGCAGGGGGCAGGGGCAGGGGAGCAAGAAGGCGCAGGGGCTATGGGCGGAGCAAGAAGGAGCACGGGACCACGAGTGGTCAGGGGAGCAAGAAGGGGCAGCGGGCAGGGGTGGGACGCAAAAAGGGGCAGGAAGCAAGACGGGGCATGGGCAATCAGGGGATGGGGCAGGTGCAGGGGGGCAATAAGGGACAGAGGCTGGAGACCGTCGCCATCAGAGCCGTGGCAAGGCGAGGGCACGCAATGAGAGACGCGGGCGGGCGCGCCGTCGGGGGCAAGGGCGGCGGCGACCTGAGGCAAGGTCACTGCGCACCTCCCAGACGTCTGCTCCATGGCCACGCTGCAAACGACGCTGTGGTCGGTCCCGATCTTGGTGCCGTCGGGCCCCGCGAGCGACACGAAGGTGGCGCCCTGGAGAATGCGGCGGGATCAGATGGAGGCGAGCGCAACAAACATGCAACACACAACACTGGACAACGCGAAACGCATGGCGTGGAAGGTCACGAACTAAAGCTATTAGACAATGTGCTCGGACAAGATCCCCATAGGTTTCCGACAAGGGCCCCGAACATTGTTATCAGACAAAGTGCCCGAACCAGATGCATGCGCTGGCGCTGCCAAAGCCCATGCTAACTAACAGTAGCACGAGGAAGCCACGACGCAGCTTGAAAACAACACGAGGGGGGATGACGGGGCGGCAGCCACCCGACCGACCGCGGTGCACCATTCGGGCGGGCGGGGAAAACAAGAAGCGTCCTGGAAGAGAGATACAGTCGCATCCACGTACCTGCACAGCATCGACGTCGTGAGCCTGCAGTTCTTGGGGTTGTAGTACACCGCCGTCTGAGGTTCAGCCGCATCTCCATCCTGTGGGGCCAACTCGCCATCGAACCTGCGCTGGGGGTACCCCGTCAAGAACACGGCCTCCAAGCGAACGGTGATGGCGTCGAGGAACTTGGAGCGATGTGATCCGTGACGCGCGGGACCCTCGCGAGAGAGAGAGGCGATTCGCACGCTGGCGTCCCCTGCTGAACGCCTGCCGCCACTGGGGTTCGGCTGATTCGGAACTCAATGGATGGGGCTACAGGGTGCGCGATGGACCCCAACGGGGAAACGCCATGGCACTAGAGAGGGGAGCGAACATGGGGCACGCGATGCATGATGCGCAGACTCTGGCCCCAACCGACAGCACAGACAGACATCAACAACGTGGGGATGACTCGGCATGCAAAGCAATAAAAAAAAAACAAGATCCTGGCTGAACACTTGGATCAGAAGCGCCGTGTGCTCCTGAATGGCCAGGTTGCACAACTTCACCATGAACTCATCGAGGGCCGCGCCGTCGAGCATGACTAAGTTCGTGACCTGCGTCGTGAGGCATCGGCTGTAGGGGATCATGCGCTGGTCGAAGAAGCGCTTCACCTGCTGGACTTGCACCTTGCCATCCCTGACCAGCAAGATGGCGGGGCACCTGCCGACGGTGAAGCTGCCCACCTGAGAAGCGCAGGTTTAAAAGGACTGGTAGCCGCCCCCCAGCACTGCCACCACCGCCCCCCCCATCCCGCACTGCGCCGAACAGTCGTGGCCCCCGCCGCACCGCCGCCGATGAGGCATCAACGGGGCCCCTACTCGCAACGCGTTGCTGCTCGCTCCGGCCCCCCATCCAAAAAGCCAAATCCGCCCCTCCCCCCTCGGTCTGTCCACTCCGACACCCCGACCCTGCCTGCCACCCGCCCCTTCCGTGCGAAACCTCACCGAGGTGGTGTCGGCAAACCGACCGACTTGGCTGTAGGGCGCTGCGGGACATCCTACGGGGTCTGTCCTCGAAAGGGGGAGGGGGCCACTGGCCGCCTTCACGGCTTGGTGGTCGAATCTCATGGGCACGTCGAAATCCAGTGGGAGTTTGGACATCAAGCCGTGGTAGACCCGATCGAATGCATCAACGGACTCGCCTTTCAGGCGCCCAGCTTGCTCGGTAGGTGTCTTCGAACTCCGAAGGGACAATAACAACAAGAACCGCAGGCTGACCGATGGGAATAACAAACACTTATCTACATCCTGATCTTGCGGGGACTGCCCGTACGGCACAGACTGTCTCATGCACAGTCCGCTGCCACCGAACTTCTTAGAATGTTCCTCCCAACGGGCGCGGCGTTTGTGAAACCACGAGCTGCCCGAGAGTTTCTGTTTCAACTCCAACTGATCACACAAGTCAACAAAGTCGATGTATAACCGCCCCGAATGTCTAAAACTCTGGAATGCTGCCCCCTGAACAGAGATTTCCGCGTGTCCTGGAGAAGCGGCAACGATGTTGAAGGTGCCGACCTGATGCCTAGTAAAAATATCTTTAACTGCAATCTCATGTCCAACATCGGGGCAAATGACCATGGAAAGAAAATCGGTGGGGTCATGGCCGTACGTGCTCGCCGTCATGTAGTTCTGAGCGTACGTGCCCTCCGTGTCGTCGTCGTCGCGCAACGGTTGGATCTCGGCTAAGTTGCGAGGGTCGTCATCGCTCTGGTAGATCCCCCACTCCTCTGGGCGAAAAGAAACGGAAACGCACGCGTCCCCCCCCCCGCCTAGTCGACGGACGTTCGGGCCTCGGACACGGCCCCCGACCCCTGAAGCCCGAAAGGATAGCCCCAGATGCCAAGTGGATGCCCCGCCGAATCATTGGAAGATGCCGCGTCTCCCTGTCGTGGGGCAGATAAACTGCCTGCAAGGTGACCGCGTGCACTAAGACCTGCACGCCATTGCCCTCCGCCATAGAAGGCCAATCCCTGAAAATGCGGAAGAGTCCCGCATGGGACTGCAGAGGGCGGGCCATCTGGATGCCTCCGAAGCCGAAGCGGCTGCCGAACGGGGGCCGGCGCTAAGTCTGAGGGGGGGCAGCCCGTGCTCCAGAGGAGGGAACTCCAGACGAACGCACCCCTCTCCAAGTCACCCTCGACACCCCCCGACGGCCCACGCTTGCGCCAAATGTATGGCGCGGCTGCCCCGACGTCGTCGCCGTCGCGGTCGTTGTCGTCGTCGCCGTCGTCGCCCCGACCAACGATGCACGCGTGGTGGGCTGCGGATCTGGCGGGGGGGAGGGCGGGAATCAGGGAAGTCACGAGACGACGGCGGGAGAGACTACATGGGGGGAGGGGGGGTAGTAAACCCTGGGCGCGGACGACTCGCCTAGCCAACTTGACCCCTGACGGAAGGGGGGGGGGAGTTCGGGATTGCCGTCTGCGACGATGCGAACCTTGATGGCATCGAGGCCCTCATGGGCGATATCCTGGCGAACGCCCTCATCCCTCCCACTCCTCGTCCGTCCTCAATTGCACCCCTCCCTCCCCGCGCCACTGCTCCCTCCTCCCTCCCATGCCGTGACATGCCCGCCGAGAATGCCAACTTGCGAGGCCAGATTACAACCTCATGGTACTGGGCACGGAGGTGCATGAGTGCAAAACCCTTGAACCACATGGGACTACGCATAGACAACGCAAGAATACAAAACACAGGAGGCCCCGCATCAAGAATGCAAGACTGCAAGGATGCAAGAGAACAACGCCCCCTCCAAGCCACTCGGCATAGAAGACGAACTACCCACGATAAGCAACGGTTTTAACCTCACCCACAAGATGCGCAATCCGCCGCAAAGCGGCGCAAAGTAACTGATCAGCAGCGCGTGCCCTGGGAGACGGCGGGCCCTGGAAGTGGAGCTGTAGCGCTCGGAACTTGCCACCTCGAAAATGGGCAGTGCCTCCTCCCGCACCCCCCTCCCCCTCCTCCTGCTCCTCCTCCTCATCGGCCCCGAAGCCCGCCCCCGTCCTCCTCCTGGCCCTCCTGATCATCGCTGCTGCCCCTCGTCCGAAGGGCAAGGGGTTGCCGCGTGAAAGGGGAGGGGCGCGAACAAACGCACGTCCAGAAACCCGCTTGGAGGGGCACAAGAACACGCGCGATGATATGACCGCCGACGAATCACAAAAGCGCAGCCTGCCAATGGCCCCATGTAAAGAAAACGAGCCCCTGGGCCTACAGCTCCACGTGAGAGTACCCAGGGCCTCGCATCCCTCTACCTCGCTACCCATGCGAGGCTCGCAAAATCAAAAAGCAAAAAGAGGCACGTCCAAACCCCTGGACGGCGCTGTCGAAACTGCCTGGGCCACTCCGAAGCGGGCCCCGAGCCGCCCGCGGCCCTCGGGCGCGCCCGAAAGAGAGGGCAGCCAGCAAAACCTGAAACCTACATCTGGGGCGGGGCGCGAAGCGGCGCCACGGCCCTCGTGCGCTTCGTGAGCAGCACCATTTTCTCGTTCACCTGGATCTCTGACTTCTTGGCCTCCGCCTTGTTCGCGTCCAGCCACTTCGAGGCCTTCGCCTTGGCGTCCTTCGCGGTCTCCACCTTGAGCTTCGCGCCCTTGGCGTCCGCGATGAGCTTCGCCATGGTCACCCTGTTCCCCCCCATGATCATGATGTGGGCCGACCCCTCGGAGTAGTTGTCGATGATCGGCTTCCCTAGCGTCGCGGGAGGGGAGGGGGATGGGCAGTCAAAAGCACGACCGCGAGCCGACGTCATGCAATTAGGGGCGAAACTGGATGGAGGAGGAGTCCCGAGGGGCAGCTGAAAGGGGGGGCCGCGCGCCGTCCGAGTAAGGGGGAAGGATGACGGAAAGCCAAGTAGCATGGCGAAGTGAACGGAGAAGATGAGAGAGGCATGGGATGGGGTCGGCACAAACTGGAGGAGGCATCATAGAGAAAGACGGAATGGCAAGACATGCAGACCAGTGGCCTGTCGGGAACTTCTCCTTCAGCGGCGTCACCTCATTCGTCACGAGGTTCGCGAGGTCGTCCTGCGGGCGCGGGCGGAGGGGCGTCGGCGACGGGGCGGCGGGCTGAACGACGGCGACGCGTTGGGCCAATGGGCTGACCTCGAAAGTTTGCGACGACAGCGACGACTTCGACCAAAACGACAGCGCGACTTCGACGGCGACGACAACGAAGACAACGACGAGCGAAGGGAACGAAACGACGCCTGAATGACGAGACGCGATGTGCCCCACGACCCTATACACCCATCTCTATCGTCGCATTCCTAGCCCCGCCTGCCCCCTTCCCCCCCCCTCGCCCGCCCTGGCACCTCCTGAGATCTTCCCATCGCCGCCCGTCGCACTCCACCCAGCCCCCTGCCTTCGCGCGAGCGCTCAGGGGGAGGGCAAGAAAAGAGGAAGAGAGGGGGGGAAAAAGGGGGGCGAGGGGAGGGGCGGGCAAGACGTTTCGGGGCGCTGCGCAGCGGCGGCGGTCCGTCTCGGGAGCGTCGCCCTCGGAAGAACCAGCAGGCTGGCGAACCTCATAGACACAATGGGGCGGCTCGAAAACGATCTGGCCGCCCTTGAACGCCGACGCGAAGAACCCCCCCGACTTATTGAGGAGGCCGCGGTCCGTGAGGACCTGGATCAGAAACTTGGCCAGCACGTCCTTCACCAGCATGTCCCCGCCGAGGGGCCAGGTCGGCGGGAGCCCTGGGCAGCGGATGGGGGGGAAAGAGTGGGGTGAAGGGGGCGCTCGGAGGAAGCCGTCGCCGCGGGGCCCCCATCGCCCTCGCTTTCCTCGCCCTCCTCGCCCAGGCCCCCGCCGTCATCGTCGCAGTCCGCGCCGAGTTATCTCATGTCTCACTCTGCCTCCTCCCCCCCCCCCCCCGTGCCCTGGGACTGATGGGGGGGCGGCCCAGTTCGAAGCATCTGAAGCCGAAGCGGGCGCCCAAGACTAGCCGACCGTGAAATCTGAGAGGGGGCAGCCCCTGGCCCAGAAGAGCGAGCCCCGACGAACGCACCCCTATTCGAATCCCCCCCCCTCCGCCCGACGGCCCACTTGCGCCAAATACACTGCGCAGCTGCCCCGATCGAGCTCGGGCGAGCGGCCCGCGAGAACGCGACCGCTCCGGCCAACGACGCAAGAATGGCGGACTGCAAATCTGGCGAGGAAGAGGAAGAGAATCGGGAAAGTCACGAGGCGATCGCAAGAGAGACGACAAGCAGGGGGGCAGGTAAACCCTGAGCGCGACGACCCGCCACGCCAACTACCTGACCCCTTATTGGGGGGAAGTCGGGGCATTCGTCTTCGACGATTCGATTCAGCCATCGATCTCACCATCGAGACCATCATCGATCAGACGACCGATCTCACTATCGAACTCGCTATCGATCTCACTCGATCGACCTCACGAACGATCTCACTACCGATCACACTATCGATCTCACTACTGATCTCACCCTCTCGATCTCGCACTATCGATCTCACAATCGATATCGCTATCGATCTCCATTTAGATCTCGCCATCGTTTTCACTGTTGATTCCACTACCGAACACATTATAGATCTGAATATCGATCGCACTATCGAACCTGCTATCGACGTCACTCGATCGATATCACTGTGCATCTCACTACCGATCTCGCTGTCGACCCCACTATCGGTCGCACGATCGATCTTACTCTCGACCTCGCTTTCGGTCTCACCACCGATCTCACTACCGTCTCGCCGAAGACGGCCGACGACTGCGACGACGCCGATCGCGACGGCGACGAGTACGACGACAACGACGGACGATGACGGAAGACGACGACGGCGAGGACGACGACGACCACGACGACCACAGAAAGGCGACAGCGGGCGACGACGACGACGACGACGATGCCTTGCTCTTCCCGCCTCCCTCCAGCACTCCTCATCCTCCATCGCTCCATCAGTGCCCCACCACTCCTCCACCCCCATCCTCCACTCCCCCCATCCTGACCCCCCGCCCCCCCCCGCGCCGCTCGCGACAGAGCTGCCTGTCAAGTAGTGCACCACCTGCGGCATCTTGGGGGCCCCGCGGCCGCACAAGTACGTCACGACCTCATCCGTGATCTTGTGGTTGGCGACCTGCGACAGCAGGGTGAATAACCAGGCGCTGGGCACCTGGCGAAGATATTTTACTTTTTCACAATCGAACTTGGGCTCCTCGGTCATCTTGGCATCCCTGGCGCTGGACGTGCGAGCCTTCTTCGCAGGGTTTGCCTGCAGCTCGAGCTCGCACTGGGGCTTGGCGGCCAAGCACTCGATGGTCTCGATCTTGGCCGTATCCTGGCGCGGGCGCGGGGGTCGGGCGGGAGACGGGCCCGAGCGGGGGTGTGAAATGCAGACGCCGACAACCGCAGCGATGGCGACGACGACGACGGGCACGACGAACGAAGACGGACGCCTGAGACGACGACGACGACGACGGCGGCAGCCGCATCAACCACGACGAGGACGGCGACGGGGGGCGACGGCGACGACGAAGACGACAGCGAGGCCCACATTCCCCATCCATCCCACCCCATCCCCCTCCATTACACTCCCCTTCCACCCCGCTTCACCCCGATTCTCCCCACTCCATGTCCCACCACTGCCTGCGTGCACCCAGTCGCCCCTCCAGCCACCTCTATTCCCCATGCCACTCCATTCCCTTCTACCCCCCCTGCCGACCCCCCATCCACACAGCATCGCGCCCCCCTCCCAAAAAAAGAAAAGCGGTCCGCGCAGAGCAGCTTGACCACGTTGGCCACGCGCCGCATCCGCGCGGACAGGACCTGGGTGGGGATGTCCTGCACCGCGGGCTCCTATCGGCGGCGGGAGGGGGGGGAGCGAAGGCCTCGTCCTCGTCGTCGTCGTCGTCGTCCTAGTCCTCGCCCTCGTCATCACCTCAAATGCCGCATCTCCCTCGTCCTGCTCCATCGTCGGCATCATCATCCTCGTCATCTCATTCCTCATCCATCCCTAACTTACAAGTTTAAAGGGGCTCCTTATTCTCAAGGATGAGCACGAGCATTTTGATGTCGCGCGGGATCGGGGCCTTCTTGGCGGCCGCCATCGCCGCAGGCGGCCCAGTCCACCCCCGAGGAGAGGTGGCGCGGAGGGGGCGAGGAGGGCCACCGCTGGGCCCGAACGCCAGCGGCGTGGAGGGGGGGTGAGAGGCAGAGGGATGTGGAGAGGGAGACGGAGGGCCGTGGGGACTCCAGGAAAGAGGGAGGTAGGAGGACGTAGGAGGAGGTAGGAGGTAGGAAGAAGGAACGCGTGAAAAGATACGAGGGGGAGGTGGGAGGAAGGTCGGAGGAGGTAGGAGGGAGGGCGGAGGAAGGAGAGGGGGAGCGGGGGACAGGGGAATGAACCTCCGCAGTGCGGAGACAGGGTGGGCAGGGGGAGGACGGCCAGGCGCGAGGGCAACCTCACCTGGGGCCAGCGCGCCGTCCGCCTCAGCCGGTTAGGCCCCGTCCCCTGCAGCGCAGTCCAACCGACCCCCCGAAGAGAGCCGAGGACCGCGCGAAACCAAGGGAAGGGGCCTAACCAGGAGGTGGGCGGCACACTGCCCCAAGTGCGGTTGCCCGCGCTCCCGACTTCGCACCGATGCTACTCATCACCCCTACCGTTTCTGCCCGAATATCCTCTCTCATCCTTCTCCCACTCATCCTTTTACCGTGTGCCCCCTCCTCCCTCCCCCCTTCTCCTCCTTCCTTCTCCTTCCTCCGCCCCCTCTCCCTATCCCTTTTCCTCCTTCCTCCGCCCCCTAACGGCGTCCATCTAAAAAAAACACCCCTTGGTCCCGAAAATCCTCCCCCCCTGGTGAGGACGGGGGTGGGTGTGTGTGGTCGCGTAATGATTATAATCCGGCAGCTTGGCCAGTCCAACAAGTGCACGACTGGAGGGTGGATAGCTTTCAACATCTGGCTCTTGACCTTCCCGGACTGAGCGAATGCACCCCAGGTTGGTAGAGATCGAACTTCTGGCCGTGCATGTTGGCCAGGTGAGGGTCGACCCAGCCGGAGGCTGAGGTCGCCTTAGGGGTCGCATGGATCGGCATTTGTTGCTTATTGGCCGCATGGATGAGCATATATCCCAAATCCAGTGGATGAGCATCTAACCCAATTTCTGCCCCGAGTTCATGAATGGATCAACATCTAACCCAAATCCAAAATTCCCAGATTCCTTGGGGCCTTCGGAGACTCCGCGAAACCGTTAAGAAGCCAGGAGGCGCGGTACCGGATAGATGTCACGGGATGTGTAGGACCCCCAAGTAGGAGTACCCCTTCGATGAAGAAAAAGGAATTCTTAGAATTCCCTCTCTTTTCTTCCAAAATCCACGATATTTGAGGGTTGGAAGCGGGAAAACGTGAGAAGGCGAAACACATTTGAAAAACCATGGGAAATCAACGATTTGACCCTCTTTGGGCTCGCTGGGGACGGCTCTCGCAGCTCTCTTGGGCTGTTCTTGGAGCCTCGTCGGGGTCTCTTTGGGGCCTCTCAGGGATCGGGTGTGTGTTGGGGGCCCCTGGGGGGTCCTGGAGGCCTCTCGGAGGTCTCTGGAAGCCTCCTGCTCCCGCTCTTGAGCCCATACTGGGCCTGTTCTGGGGTGCTCTGGGGCTGTGCTGGGCGCCTCTTCGGCTTCGGCAGTCTTGGAGCCTTCTTGGCCCGTCTTGGGGCCGTCCTGAGGGTCTCTTGGGTGGTCTTGGGGCGGTCTTGGGAGGCTCTTCGGCGCTCTTGGACCGTTGGAAGCTCGAAAACGCGAGAAGCCAAAAACATTGAAAATCTACGACTTTGGCCTCTTCGGGCCGTCCCGTGACACCTATCAGACCTCTCTCGAGGTCTCTTGGAGGCCACCCAGGAGCCTCGAGAGCCGTCGGAAGGCTGACTTGGGCTGCTTGTGAGCGTCTTGGGCCATCCTTTCGCATTCTGGGGACTCCTGGGGGGCGTCCTGGGCCCTCCTGGAGCGCTGTGGAGGCTCCCCCGAAAGGCTGGGGGAGCGGTACTGGGAACGTCCCCGAGATGTGGCGGGGAGGTATGGGACCCGGGGCCGGGGGGGGGGGCGGTATTTATTCACATTTATGTATGTATTCCTCTTTCTATATTTTTACAAGCCAGGGCGGGGGGAAAGCCCATCACCCCCCCCCGCCCCAAAAACCGGGCTCCCGGGATCTGGGGCTTTGGGGCCCTCCAGACGGGCCTCGAAGCGGCCCCCCGGGCCTCGCAGGGCGTTTTGCCATCTCCAGCACACCTAGGGCGATCGGGGGGGTCATCGGAGACGTCCCAGAGACCCCGAAGACAGACCTCAAGACGACCCCCAAGAAGCCATCATATCCCCAACGATCGTCCCGAAACGTCCCAAGAGGCCTTCAAAAGCACTCCCAAGAAGGCCCCAAGAGGCAAAAATCATTCATTCTCTTTCGGTTTTTGGTGAATTTTGGGGTTCTCCTCGTTTGGGCTTCCCGACGCTCCAAGACGGCGGTCTTCTGGGCGTCCGAAGCCGCCTGGGAGGCTCTAAAATCGCCCCATAACCATTCCAAAGGGCTTCCAGGCAGTCCAAGAGAGCCCCACAACGGCACAACAGGGGTCCACGATGGCCCTCAGAGAGCCCCATGGCGGCCCAAGATGGACCCAAGACACCCTCCGAAGCATTCCAAATCGTGACCCGGTCGTTCAGGGAGACCGCAGGGCGACCCGAGGAAGCCCCCAGAGGCCCCCAGAACACGCCCGAGAGGCCTCCAGAAGGCCTTAAGAAAGCTTGACATAACTTTTGCGAGGCCCCCAGAGGCTCTCCAGGGAGGAGCCTCCGCAAAAAGAGCCGAGGATGATGGGGAGAATGCGCAGGGTATGGCGAAAATGAGGAAAAAAAACATGGAGGAAGGATAACGAATAACATTATTATAGCGGCGATGCCAGCAAAGGCAACAAGGAGCTATCGCTAAATTGTCGGCTCGACCTCCCTGCTATTCCGCCTGCGTACCAAACTTCAAGGACCAAGGTGCATGGCGCGAAGCGCCAATGCAGTCTTGTATATATGTGTGTATATATATATATATATCCCTCTCTCGCGCGGCCCGCTTAGCTTCGACCGGAAGAGGTGCGCTCTCGACCCGCGAATCAAAAAGTATATATACATATATGTATATATATATATAAGAACCACGAGCGCGCTTCGCGCGCGCTTAGGTTCTAGCGCGTCATAGACACAGGAATCGCTGTGCGAAAAAATGTTTGGAGTTCGTCTCACCCCTTCCCCCCCAGGGCACGAACTCGAACCCGAGTACCACGAGCGCGGAAAACGTGGATCCCGCCCGGCCCCGCGCGCGCCTCGAGCCGCGGCAAGACCTGCAGCACCCGGTCCCTGGGCCGCGGCGGGGGGGGGGCGCGGGAGGGCTGGGGGTCGGGGGGGGGGCGATGGGGCAGGGGGAGGGAAGCGGGAGGGAGAGCGAGCAGGGGGGGGAGGGAGGGACGGCGGGAGGGAGGGTCGTGGGAGGGAATGGGGGGGGGGGGGGAGCGGGAGGAAGAGGGGGAGAGGGTCGCGGGAGTGCCGGGGAGGTCGGGGACGAGGGGGAAGCGAGCCCGAACATTCCCTCCTCCTCCTCCTCCTCCTCCTCCTCCTCCTCCTCCTCCTCCTTCTCCTCGATTCGTCCGCCCTTGCAAATGACGTCTCCCTGTCGCGCCCCGAGGCCATTCGGAAGGGCGGGCCGGGTGTTTCGCCTGAGACTTCCTCGGCATTTGCAATCATGAAACGCCAACATAGGCAACGGTTTCACGGATGGAAGCGGACCGCCTCAAAACATTGAATCTCGCTTTAGCGCCGCGCACATTTGTTTTACAAAAGCTACCCAATATCATGGGGAACTTCGCCAGATAACGTTGGACCAGGCTCAACGCGCACTCGCGCGATTCAAATCATGCACGGGAAGTGTACAAGGCAGGCGGCGCGGACCACGAGGGCGCGGGCAGGGGAAGCAGGATAAGGGATAATTACCCATATCCTAAGATGGGGTTCTTGTTATTTCCTGGACGCCGCCGAGTTCTCCTCCTTCTTCTTCTCCTCCCCTCTCCTCCTCATACCCAGGCTTCCTCATACACAGACTGACTGACACTCAAACTTACTCAGGCCCAAACTTACTCACACACAAAATTACTCATATTCAAACTTACTCCTACTCAGACCTACTCCTACTCAGACTTACCCATGCTGAGACTCACGCGCGCCCCGTTCGCGGCCGTTTTGTGGGGATGCCTCAAGCGGTTTGCCTGATTTCTGTCCCAACATCCTTCGCAAACGGAGCAGATTTGGAGGATGTCTCGAGCGAGGCGCTCATTTTCACGTCCCTGAGGGGAGCCGCCGAGGGGTGTTGCACGGTCCCGTTCGCGGCCGTTTGTGGAGATGTCTCAAGCGGTTTGCCTGTTTTCTGTCCCAACATCCTTCGCTTTCGGAGCAGATTTGGAGGATGTCTCGAGCGAGGCGCTCATTTTCACGTCCCTAAGGGGAGCCGCCGAGGGGCATTGAGTTTGAAGGGGGTTGGGAGGCCCCGCCAGCAGCTTCGCCTCAGGCGAAGCCATGCTCCAGCTCGGTTGTATCGTAGTAGCGATAGTCCCAATGCAAGAGGGGAAGCCATGTCAAGTGAAAGGGGATGCCTTTTAGTATCGATAGCGATAGTGTGCCTCGCGGTGAGGCACAATCAAATTTACGCGGCCGGCCGCTTGAACCAAGACGGCCGCGGGCGCACGTTCGTTTCCGCTCCTTACGTCCCTCAGCTCACTTTAGACTCGGGGGGGTAGGGAGACGAAGCGTGCGTCCGCCACCTATAAAGCGAGAACAATTCAGAAGCTAACCTATACAAGGACAGGAAAGGAAACGGACCCAAAGGAGTTGGACCCGTCAGCGAGTTTCCTCGCGAATGTAGGGCATACGCATCAGGCGGCGTCAGAACTTGATGTCTGGCCGGCCCGATATGGCGCATGTCGCTTCAGGTCATGTTTGAAGGTCTGTATACCTCCCATGACTTGTAGGAGCATTTCGCTGTCGATGCTCCCTTTTGTGTGTCCATCCGCAGTCATATCGCGGGTATCACACCACTGAATACTATGCACGATTCCGCGCTCCACCATCTGTCGTATCCAACTTATGTGTCCTAAAATGGTACACTCAATCGGCTCCTTCAAGTCTTTCATTGACATGGACTTTAAAAAACAGACTCAGCATCGATGGTCAGAGTGACCTTGATGCACAGGCCACCCAACTCAAGTATACCTTTCAAGTGAGTGGGTGTGAGTGGCCCCGCATGGGGCTCGTGCAGAGTCACAATCGTGGGATAACAGTCCTCCAAATTATGGGCTGCTGCAAGTGTCTCTGCTGCATAGCTTGAGCGGACTTGCAAGCGGTGAGACTTGCAGTGCGCATCAATCAAGTGAACGACAGGCTTGCCAGATGACGTGTTTCCACGTCTTAGCAGGCTTGCCCCGCGAATGCCATAGCCTTTGACGTCGTCGTCGGCGACTCCACTTAGGCGTCGATAGCCTGAGTCGCTATGTAAGTCGACCTCGCCCGTGGGGTTCATCGCCTGGTAGACGTTCTTCTTCGGGCAGGCCTGCAACTTTCTGGCGATCGCGTTTAATCGTCGCACTTGAATATTGGTCGGTTCTTGGACACGCTGGAGGGATACCACATAGACCATCAACCAGATCTGGGTGATCAATGCGTATGCCAGCGCACCTCTGAAGCTGACGAACATATATGCCACCATCTTGGTCGCTTGAGCGTCAGCGTCCGCGCCGGTCAATTCAGGATGCTGTATAGGACGGACTTGTTTAATGGATTCGTCTTGATCCAAAGTGACATTGCCGTCCTCATCCTTTGTGTACCTCACAGCACACTTCGTATATGTGTGTTTGTTGAGCTTACACTAACCGAAGATATCCTCAACACATGTGACATACTTGTCAATGGTGTCCTCAGTACCGGCCATGTTAATGTCATCAACATTTTTGGCCGTGAGCAAATTAGTGCTCGTCTCGAACTCCTCGTCGTAAGACGTGGGTCGGAGGCCAAATCCTCTGGTGGTTCTCCTGAGCTTAAGTGAGAAAGCCCGCGGGGCGTCCTTAGTGCCTGTGCCCGGTTTCAAGGACTGTAAGCAGTGCTTTGACTCGTCGTAGTTCTCAAACCCTGGAAGAGCACGGAGCGCAGTTGCCGACCCAGGCGGCAAGGTAAAACACACCACACGTTCCTTTTCACCAGTTGCCTCGGCGAGTTCTCGATAGGTCAATCCCTTGAGGAAGGCCATTGATGTCCAGGGAAACAATGATCCACTGTTTCTTGCACGCTGCCGCGCTGGCAAGTAACCGCTGGCTTGACATTCCGGCTGTTCCCGAAAATGTCTCTACAACGAAAGCGTCTAGATCCATGGAGCCCCAAAGTACCCGACGAAGTCGGATGGTGCGTCCCATCTCACCCTTGTCGTTTTTAACGAATTCCCATTTCTATACATATCTCGAAGCCATGATGTCCGACGCTTTGGCGATCTCCTGCATGCGAGAGCATTTCGTGTCGAACCATGTCTTGAGTTCGGTGAAAAGGGCCTTCGATATTTTCGAGGGATTCGCCTGGATGTCGGCCTTAGCGAGGAGGTCGTCTTCCTTGACGACCACAGCTCGCTTTGCAGCGGCAGCGCCATGCACTCGCATGGTGGTCACCCGGCCGACGTCTAACAGCATATGTTGCTGCTCGAACAAGACGACCTTTGACATCTCTGTTGTAAAGCAGAGGTCAACGCATGGCCCGTTCTCGTCAGAGTCGAGTCCATAGCTGTCGTCCTCGACCAGGGTGCACAAGGAAGCGAAGTACGTTTCTTCAGTATCAGGATCATGAGTGCGCCCCCACTTCGGCAGGTGCCCCCGCTGTTCACCAGCTACAGTGATCAGCGCACTCTAGTCAGGAATCATATGTGTGGGTACGATAAAGGGTTCTTCTGATAGAGCTGCCTCCAGCCTCTCGCAACTCTGCGTACCACACCTCCATAACATGTGACTCCAGATCAGCTTCTGATTCTTCGCAGATCGTAGATAGCCGTCCGTCATCATGTTCTGGTTCGGCTTCTGAAGCCTCTCTAGCGGCTCCCTCAGGTGGCGGCGCATCCGCCAAGTCTTCACACTTTTACATATCCTGATCGAAGCCTGCCTGAGGTTTGATGGACTCCAGGCATTGAATGACACGTGAGTGTGCTGATCCAGTTATGTCGTATATGTTCAGAGCAGTACCTTCTGCTTCGTAGTAGTGGAATCCTGGTTCACATCGTTATCGGAATGAACCAATGTGCAACTATCGGCAAAAGTAACCACGGGTAGCTTATGAATGCTCTTGGCTAATCTGACCGAAACAACAGTCTCGATACGGAAGAAGTTTCTGATGAGATATTGCAGAGCCAAATGTACCTTTGGAGATAGGCGGCTTGCCGTTGTCACCTGAAGCGTACCTCTCTTAGTCGGCGCATAGCCACATGTCAACGCAGGTCTCTCCGCTGAAAGGCTAGCTACGAATGTTACCACTGTGCGTAGTGCGCCAATCTCTCGGGCTATGAGTGCTTCAATGTAGAGCGAGTGTCTTGCATCGCCATGTTGTACTTGAACATCTCGGTTGCCTACCCGGATGATGACCTGACCCCGTCCAGGATCATTCTTCACAACTGGGAACGGGCCATTCCAACCTCCCCAGTCATCTTTAGTAGTCGTAGGGCGATGGTAGTCAACCGAATCTCCTTCGTCATAATAGTGTTGACCTGTAATGGTCGTCTTAGTGCGTAGTGCACGATTGGTCTTAGCTACTGCCGTGGCCTGTGTGATCGCCTCAATGCATACCCTGCGTATTGTCTGTTCGCGAGAATGATCTGATGTTTCTGTCGACTGCTCGTGATCCAGAACAGGGAGGTCAGGGAGCATTGCTGGTTGCCGTCCAAATAGTGCATTGTATGGAGACACCTCGTTGTAGAAAGTGAATGCGTTGGCAGCAAACAAGGCTTCATGCAGTAGCCTAGTGAGCACAGGAGGTATGTCTAACCTATTGAGTTCAGCCTCCATTGCGTGGAGTAGATGACGTAGGATGCCATTTATGGCCTCGATCGTCTTAGCGTGCTGTCCACGCGCGCGTATTCTAAGTTCAGTGCCTTTGGCCTTGAGGACTGCTTTCGCGGTGTCATTATTAAGGGCACCTTCTCCATCCGAGTAAAGTACCTTAGCTGGTCCAAACTGCATCCAGCACTGATGATATACATACAGGATAATAGTCATCGTTTTGTCCGGTATTTCCATCCCAGTAGCATATCGCATGCAACGATCGATAATATGAAATGTCTGGTGTTATTTGGTAGAACATCAAGTCACATTCCACTTCATCATTAAATTTGCCAGGTGATGCAGTAGAGGGCATAACTGTGTGTCCAGGTTTGTCCCAAGCTCTACATTCTCGGCATGTATCGCAGACACCCTTGATGAGGTTGAGTCTAACATTGTCCAGACCTATTTTGCTCAAGATGAGTCTCATCTGAGGTTCTTTCGCATGGAACCAGCGTAGATGTAGTTTTCGCAACTCGCGCGTTACCACGGTAGGGTCAAGGCTTCGTAAAATTTGCAGACTGATTTGCACGTCGAACCGTGACCAGTCTGGTAGTCGCGGTCGTGCGGCAGGGTTCCCTGCTGGCGGTGGTGGAGGCGCTTCTCCACCTTGCTGTCGACCACGTCTGACTCTATCCTGTGGTAGTCGGAGGTGGCCATCCGAACTACCGGCTCCACTTAAGGCAGGTTGCCCTGCAACAGGCTCAGCAGCGTGTCTTCCAACAGTGATGTCGTGACTGCTTGCGCCTGCGGTAGATCCAGCTCTCAGGCCAGGTCTAGGCGCTCTCAGTCGCGTAAGTGCTGGTGCTGCTGGTGCCTCAGGTGGAGGCGCTGCAACTTCAGCGGGATCTGGCGGTGCAGGCCCTGCTGCCGGTCCGACAGGAACCGGCAGGATCTGTCCATGATTGTCGGGAATATCCCAAGGACTTGCAAACTTTCGTTTGCCAGGTGTTAGTACATGTCCAGGTTTGTTATTCCCGTAGTTCTTCTTGCAACTCGGACGCTCCCAATGGTAGTCATCCTTGCCGCGCCATCTGCAATGTCTCTGACTCCGATCATGTGATGGAGAGTGCATATTCACGTTATCCGCGCAAGAGGGACAGCCAAGCCCCCCCGACGGTGGTCTCGTAATCGAGCCGTCTGGTTGTCGGGGAAGACTCGGATCGTCCAGATCGCACCCCCCTACGTTGGCCGCCAATGCGGTAGACGAATATGGGTGACCATGGAAAGGGTCACGAATTGTTTGGAAAAGGTTATGTGCGATCTGAACAGCTTCAACAAAGAGCGACTGCATCTTTGGTGCATACTGTGCAGCCATGGACAATTCTTTATTGCACACCGACGCATGTGGATGATGGCCATCACATCGCTTTCGTTCAAAACGCGCAAGTAATAAGCGATGGTTAGCCATGATCTCAGTCGGTTTTCGTATTAGTACCCCATGGGAATCACGTTGGCCTGTAGTACATTGGTCCATATGTACCTTGCAAGTGCCCTTGCTGTTGGCCAACGTAGTCCACGGCGGTATCTGATCCACCCAAGTCCCAACTGGTTGTTCTCGTACATAGAATCGTCGAAGATAATTTTGACGTACAGCTACTGTCCCACAGAACTTGATGTGTGGAAAATCCTCCTTATGATGTTCATGCCAGGTGTCGTAGTTAACCTTAGCATTGAAGTAGGAAGGTAAGCCAGTCGTTCGGCAGCTGGGTTGTAGTATGACAACCTTAACGAAGCAAACGTCTAAGTCGTGCATCATTGTATATTGGACCTCCTTCTTTCCAAGATCAACGAAAGCACGCTTGTCGAGGTTTCCCCCTGAAGACATACCTCGGCTGAATGCTAACTGAGAAATGCCTCCGATTCCTCCACGTAGTTCTATCATATCTACCTTGTTGTGTCGTCCGTAACACAAGGTGGGGATTATGGAGAATACATCTGCGTAGGATTCAGCAGGTTGCCCCGCAGGTAGGGCGATGAAAGTCTCCTCTTCGCCGTCGCTATCTGCGTCAGAGTCCAAAGGTACGTCGGTGTAGTAGTGCTACACCCGAGTCCTTTGAGGTCGTCCCCACAATCGTCGTTGCCTTCTTCGACTAGTTTGGGTATCCTGCGTGGCTTGATGCCAGCTTCTTTGTCTGCCTTTTGTTTCTCTTTTTGTTGATTTCTGGCACCTGTTGGTAGCGCTGTCTGTTGCTCTGTTTCTGGTAAGCTCAGTGTCGGAAATTCTGGAATAGAGGGAAGCACGTTGCCGCGTCGATCGCCATCGATGATCGCCACTCGCCTTGAGCGTGGTCGGGAACTGTCGTGTCCCAGAAGGGTTGGTTCAGGCTGCTCCCAGTACAGTCGAGTACGGATGTTAGTGACCCCATCCAGTAATGGTGCGTTGTAGTTGTACCCAGTCGGCTGGTCTTGGATCTTGATGTCCTGGATGATCTCGTTGTCGTCCAGGTTCACAGTCACCCGTCTCACGACATGATCCCATTCAGGGCCATTCTTAGGAGACCGAACGTAAGTTCGAGCTCCTTTATCCACGCGGGTACGAATACTCAAATGTACAGCCTGTGTATGGTTTCTTTGCGTTTTATGTAAGTCCATTTGATCGATCAACCTTGCGGTCATGATCGCTAATGTCTTATTCCGCCATTCGGCTTTCTGAGCACCTTGTCCGTACCAGTCCAGAATCTGCCCAGTCGGATATGCAGGTTTCCCTGCTCTGTTGCATGCGCATCTCCATAAGTTGGTGGAGATACGTTTGCACGTAGTTGCCACTTGCAGATATGATCCGCTAAGCGACTTGTTCGCGCGGTCGTACTTGAGGCCGAAATGGCAGAACCTCATGCGCATGACTTGTAAATCAAGATCGTCAATAACATCTCGCATGGGACCTTGTCTCCAGAAATACCCTGGTGGCCCCACCAGTACAATAGTCATACGTTGAGCCCGAGCCTTTGACATCAGATTTTGGATACGCTGGCAATGTGGCCCTGCCCGTTTACCAGGCAGCCTCACATGCCAGTCGGCAGGTGTTGCGACCCACGACGGTTGGTAATCACCCGAAAGTAGCGCACCCAAATACTGTGTACCAGTGGAGGTCATCACCTCTGCATGTGTGATACGGTCGCACATGCATCCACGGGCTCGGAGTTCAGCGCAAGCTGTTCGTATACCCTCAATAACGAATGCACGAGAGTGATAATGATGCGACAGTCCTTCTTTTTCTGCAGCGGCCACACAGCCGGGTCCACTGCTGTCTGCGGCAGCCGCGCAGCCGGGCTTGCCGCGGTCCCTGGCGCGCACAGCCGGTGCCTGGGAACAGATTGCAGGTTTCCCCGCGTTTGCTGACAGGACCTGAATGGTCGGCCTGTCCTTGCAAGCGCGAGTGGCCGCGGCACGCGCCTGCCCCCGTCACTCGCTTGGCGAACCCCACCCTCCTGATGGGGGGGTCCAAATACCAGTGCCGTGCTGCGCTGCAGAACTGTTGCTCGAAGTAAATAAATCAAACTTATCGACAGTATCATTTTCTTCCGCAGGTGCCCCTGCATGTGTGTCAGGAGGAGTCAATTTCTTCCCCTCCACGTGAATGGCATGATAGATCTTCGCCTGCAGATCGTGGAGGGCGAAGTCTCTGTCGGCCGAGGTAGGGGAAGTCCCACAGGACTCATTTCTGCGATGCCAGGTCCTCAAGGTGTTGTTCACCAAAGACTGGATCGTGAAAGTGAACGTCTCCTCTTTGACGGAAGAGCTGATGCCCTGCGCGTCTTGCGACATCATGTATGCATGGGCATCGCGCGCAGCAGGTGTCCCTGCTGTTGGCTCTGGGTCGGGAGCCTCCTTGACAAGCCACGGAGCTTCCTCACATTGAGGATTGGCCGTGGTCGTGGAGGACATCGACCCTTGGTCCTCCGTAGCCATCTCGTATTCATCGGCCTTGAGTGCCAGGTGCCCGGAGGGCGTCTTCATCGAATCAAGTGCCCTGGCACCCTTTTCCAAGTAGAGCCTTGTACATTTCCACTCCAGGGATGATCATCTTCTCGCGCCCCCGCTCCAGGATCAGGATGGCCCGCATGTTGGACATGCTCCTCAGACCCAGAATGGCAGGGAGGTTCTCTCCAGAGCCCTCAGCCACATCTGCTGAGTATGTGCCGAGTCTCGGCGCAGCAGGTTTTCCCGCAGACTCGACCCCTTTCTTTGCACGCGGTTTTGCAGTGCGGGGATTTATCACAGATCGCGGCACCGTGCCCCACTCCAGACACATACAATTTTTTGGTAGACTCAACCTTTTGATGGCGTGTCCGTGAGAGCGTCATATCTGCTCGAAATTCTGTGCCGTCTTCAAACCAATGATATTACTATTACTACCAATATCAAAGAAAATTGTCAACATACCATTGATCATGGTCCCGCTGTTGGCTGCCAGAGCTAATTCATGGCGTTCGCCAAATAGTCCAGGGACTTCGGATACTGTCGCACCGTGTAGGCCTTCACGGCGCCTTTGTTCTAACACCCAATCGTGTCTTGACAGAGATGTAAATGCATTCATGTACCCAGGCGCTTCTTCCTCTGTAATCGAGTTCGCTTCAAAGATCCAGGCGGTTGGGTATTCGCCATACGTGCATGGGTGCGACGTCGAAACAATGGGCAGATTCATGAACGCATCTTCCTCTGCGAGTATGCCCATCTGGCCGTCGGCATTCAGCATAAGTACCGTATGCAACATATCGCGTTCGGAGATCCCACTGTTAACACTGCGCATGCTTGCCAGGCTTTCAGTTCTACGCTGGCTGCGTGAATGGAGGTCTCGCCCACATGGCATGTATGCGTGTGAAGACTGAAGCCATTGGGCGCTCCCATCAGTAGCCCTTTCCATGCGCCTCAACCATGTATCATTCACTGGTGCCGAAGGTGGAGCCGATCGGGCAGGTGTCCCTGCATTGCTGTCAGTCTCTGCTACCAGTGGAATAAGTAATTCAGTGGCAGGTGCCCCTGCAAGTGCAGCTGCTTCCACCACTAAGCCCGCGTTGGCCGATGATGCAGGTATCCCCGCGGGAAACGCCGACGATATCTCCGCAGTGCTGGTCATCATGTCTGTAACGCGGTTGAGCTCTTCACGGAGTTCCCTGAGCTCGTTCGCCCTCTGAAGAATATCATCATGGCGGTCATGTGCTTCTTGATATCCAGCCAGGGCGTAGTGGAACTCTGCAGTAATGAAGCCAACGCCCCTGCATATGGCGCAGGGGGCCTCACACGAGGAACCTTCCATGTTACCAGCCACCTGTCGATCCACATGGGCGTGTACCACGCGATCCCAGCATTGTGCGTGGAATATGTGACCGCACTGGAGGCGCCAGATCTTGTCGTGATTCATGAACAGGTCCAGGCATATGGCACACTTACTGAAATCGCCGTCACTGATGATAGGCGGCGTTGCCGCTGACCTGATACGCATCTGACGCTCCAGGGTGGATTCACCAGCTTCGAATCGAATAGGTGAGAAAGTTGGCAGCTGCATCGATGCATCCATAGCTGGGCTGCTCGCAGGTGTCCCTGCTGCATTGTGGTTAGCAGGTTGCCCTGCGCGGCTCAGCATTCTGTTGGCGTGGCGATCTTGTTGTCGGCGCTGCCGTGTGTCTTGCATGGCCAAGTTGGCTTGCTGCGCCTCGTGCATGGCCAGGACCTCAGGGCGCAGCTCTCCCATGGTCGGTGGCAGCACTAGGCGTGGAGCCTGCTGCTGTACATCTCGATCCATGGAGGGTGCCAAACACCCATAGTGGGGTATCTGTCCTGGCACACCTGATGAATATCCTGAACCGCGCGTCAGCTGAGACTGATAGAAATCGTCGGCCGTCGCCCGAACATATGGTTTTCAGGCAGTGTTCCCACCCGAGCAGTTCCACTCACCTGTGCATGATAATCAGGAAAGCATGGGTGATCCATTGGCGCTGCCGTTGGACGATCAGCAGCTGTTGGATCGTAAGTCGGGCGGCTGAAGAATGCTGGTACATAACCAAACCGATTGGGGCTGTCCGGAGAAGGATTTGGATCCGGAACCTACTCCCACGGCGGCGTCCAGCTGGCATTCGGGAGGTCTATGCCATCCCTCCGCATGCTCTGGGCGGCCTCCCGCGTCTGACGGTACATCCATTCCTGCTGACCAACTAAACTTCTCTGTATGGCATATTGGTATGGGAAGGCAGCTTGCCCCGCAATTGGACGTGGTGATGTGAACGGCGATGTTGCCTGGAGAGCCTGGTAGAGCTGCGGATCCGTACGAATACTTTGGAGCCTCGCCTGCAGGCTGTTGGTGCTCCCAGTACTCTGTGGAGTGCCAAATGGTGTAGTAGCTCGGCTCATGGGGGCAAATGAAGCAGGTTGCCCTGCAGGTACTGGCAGCTGTTGAACCTGGGCACGCCACGGATCATTAGCGTATAACGTAACAGTAGTCGTAATGCCACTTGGCGTAATACCAGTCACATCAGCGCTCTGAGCCTGTATCCATGATCCGTCAGATCCCCCTGCAGGTGCCCCTGCATGGTATGCGTTCATCATGAAAACCTCTGAAAATACCATAGGGAGCGGCTCAGGACACGTCAAGTTGTAGGGGGTACATGGAACAAGCAAACTCTTTAATGATGATGCGTCGTTGCGAACATCGTACATCTCATCAATTCTAGTACTCGTGTACTTATGGTTGTCATCCTTCAAATCTAAGGGATGTATCAATATTTGTCCCACGCGATTGCACTGACGATTGTACCCTGGCAGGATCCCGATGAACTGGACGATGTGAGTAGGATGGATCCTGCCATGACGGCCTGCTGTCATGACGATGTCGTTCGCCGAACGCCACACTGGGATGTTGTCCCGAAGTAAGTTCTTCAGACTGACCATGATCAGGACCTCAGAATCCATGCGTAAACCAGATTCGATTCTACTGTCACCAGGAAGGTATGGGCATCCATGCACAAATTCCCTGCCCTTCTTCTTAATAGTGTCGTCGGCACGACACGATAAACCAATACTAAGAATATTCGGTATATGCTCCGATTGGGTACCATGAATGAAATACCGAGGTGCCCCCGGTTCTGATAAGTCCGCGATCCTCATGTATAGGGATTCTGGGCACCTGATGCCAGGGCTGCTATGTTCGTTGGACGGGCGGATGAAGTAGGTGTCGTCAGTCACATCGGAGCACCTCATCTTCTTGATCAGCAGCCTGTTCTTTTTCATTACGGACTCATCTATCATGCCGATGAGATCCAAGACAGCATAGGCCTGATACGCCCAGTGACGATTGTTAAGCACACGACGTACCGCGTCGAGATGCTTATGGTGGTAGTGTTCGTATCCTTCTGCGGGCCATATGTTTAGTAACTGCGACAAATCGGCCCAACCATCGTACTTGTCATAGGACGTAACTTCACGAATGAATCTGTTTGACAATTTACCATGATGACATGGTTTGTGACGGAGGGCTGTCGTCAGCCACTCAGATACCTCACGTGTTTCTCGATCAGTCGAGCCTCGGCCTGTGAAGCCATTCCGTGACAAAGACGTTATTCAAATATTCCTTTTCTGAATCCAACGTGAGGGCAGGGCGTTGCCGCAAAATGTTGCGCACTGACTGGCGAATGCGTGCTTCTTCGTCAGCATGGGCAGCTGTGTCCATGATGTTGCATTGAACAACCATGTAGCGATCGGATCCGTCATCATCTCGTGGGTCATATACTGAATTGATCTTCATGCGGTTGCCTGAATGCAGCCTGCCCCAGTAGTCCTTGCATTCCGGTGGCACTTCCAGCGCGGGGGCAGGTTGCCCCGCAGAACTCTGAGCAGGTTGCCCCGCAGAACGTGGGGCCGCCTTTGACGCAGTTGCCCTGCATATCTCTTGATATCCCCAGGATTAGGGTCGCCACCTGGGCCCTTACGCTTCTTCTTCTTGGGCTTGGGATGATCAGGGCCAAGAGATGGGCTCATTGAGCTAGACTTTAAATCAGAAGACGAAGGAAGTTCGATCATTTCTGGTCTCTGT
The DNA here is from genome assembly GCA_963575745.1 of Prorocentrum cordatum. Taxonomy (NCBI): domain Eukaryota; class Dinophyceae; order Prorocentrales; family Prorocentraceae; genus Prorocentrum; species Prorocentrum cordatum. The sequence goes on along the minus strand of CAUYUJ010015128.1, from coordinate 196,666 downwards.
TTGGGCGCTGCCTTTGCCGTGGCCCCCGCCAGTATTCCAAGGGCAAACCGGCGACAACGTTCTATAGGACCCTGGGCAGGATTCAAATCTTCACTACCTGGCCTTCTGAGGGCCATGTTCTCAATGGGGCAGCCGAGCCTGTGGTCGGCATAGCTGGGGCATGTGCAGCATGCGCCTCGATACGTCTTGCGATCCTCGATGATGGCCCTTTTGTGATCACGCACGATTGCCTTTTAGTCTGTCCTTCTTTGATCGAATGATAGCCCTATCATCGTTCCGTTTAATTTCGCGACGAGAATACCAGTGTCGCATTTTATGTTCAGTCCAATTTCTATCCAGCCAGTATTGCATCGTCTCAGCGGGCATCTGCTGACGAGCCAATCCAGGCTTGTTCCAACCCTTTAAACGCTGTAATTGGCCGTCTGAATGTTCTTCTTCGTGATGCTGATCGTCTTAGGTCGGAATTATCCGCAGAAGTTCCCCCCGTGGGGGAGCGCGCGCTCTTGGCGTCTTCCCTGGCGGGCCACTTGGAGTTCCCGCCTCAGGAGGGCGAGGGCGCTGGACACCGCTCGCACGAGCGCCACAGGAGCGGGCTCGCGCCCGAGCTGGTGAGAAACTTGGAGCTCGACCGCGACGGGCCATGCAGTCGTCATGTTCGTCTTCGTCGTCCATTGGCGAAAGACTTGGATCGTCGTGATAATTCTTTTCCTTTATAAAAAGGGTACACGACGTGGCGATTGCCTCGGGCTGCTCGCAGACCGATCTGACGCAACAGCAGTGTACTGGAATTCTCCTTTGTGTACAAGCTCATTTTGAATGCGTTCAGATAGGTCACCAGCCTCTCGCGGGTCCCCCCGCAACGGATCATTGATCGATTCCATGCTTGTCGGATATCCACTCACCCGAGGATAGAGCATGACATGAATTTCTTCGTCTGTCGCAGGAATGGTAGACTCAGAGTCCGCGGGTACCCCCGCCATACCGAAGTCACCTTCGACGGGCATGTGGAAGTTCTCGACAAACTCAATATCTGCAGGTTGCCCCGCGATGGGCATACCCAGCCACTCTGCCAAGTCGATGTCGCAGTGGCCGGTGAACACCTCTTCGAACAGCTCGTCGGCGTAATTCTCGAGGTTCATGCTGGCACACAAATACCTGGCAGCCATGGAATGAATAACTGTGGCTGAGCCGTCAGCAGGGTCGGCCAGAAGTGACTCCCAGTCGACGTACTGTATGTCGGAGTCCGTTTGGGCCACATGCATTGACGGACCCCTGCCTCGCCCATCGCCTTGGGGGCACTCGCGTCGGAAATGTTGTGCACTGTGGCATATGTCGCACTCCATAGTTTTACCCGTGGCATCCTGTGAGTTTCCTCGTCGTCCTTTGCCTTTACTTGACGTGCGCCTACGGTTCCTGCCAGCACCTAGAAACATTTCTTCATACTGAGGCCCAATGAGAGATGCTAGGACTGCTAGTATGCCTCTACCGTGTAGTCGCCGACGCTTACCTGTGCCTTTACTCGACCCTTGCCTTTTCCTTTGAGTGTTCGCCGTACCATGCGTCTTACCTTTCTGACTGGTTTCTTCATGAATCTCCGCCAACGACGCTTGTGTTTTTGAAAGCCCAAAAATAACTACTGAGTTCGCTGCTCTTCAGTAAGGTAGGTAAGTATTTCAGAATAATCCAGCGTAGTAGTTTCACCATCAGAAGACGCGTCGGCGTCGGTGCCGGAGTCGAAGTCGGACTCGGCGGGTTGCCCCGCAGAGCCCATGAGAGCCATTGCTTGTACAGGGGAGACCGCGCCGGGTGGCCCCCTAGATCTGGCCCAGGGGTCTTGAGACCCCGAGGCCGTGCCGCCGTTATGGGCCAACAGCGCAGTGGTCTCAGACGGCGGCCTATCATCGTTCCAGACGTTATTAGCAGGTTGCCCTGCGTTGGCCTCTGTATGGAAGGTCCCGGCACGGTGACCGTGACAAAAAATACCACCGATATTGCCAGGGGCTCTCTCAGCTATGTGAGCTTATGACCTCATACGTTCGAGGAGAGCGTCAAATTGTGCTTGGCGGCACATGGTGGTTCAAAGGCTGCAGGGGCTGCTGTGCCCGCGACGCCCCCACCCCCAGAGCTCCGAATCGTATTACTGTTAATATCTGGGAGTTGGGGACGTTGAAGCCGGCGGTATCTGCTTCGTAACGGGCTATCTCGAACCGTGCTGAGAACTGGTCGATCCTCTCTCCCGCATGGGCGCGAAAGTCAATGAGAGCCGTACCTGAGTTGAGTTGGCGTTCCTCTTCTAGGTTCTCGAACTTCGTACTTAAGAGGAACATAACGTAAGTAGCGCCATCGGCGTGGCGACCGCCGATATTGACGCCAAAATTGATGACTGCTGGGGGAACTCTCATGGCTATGGCCCGTGCGAGCCCTCCAAGACCGCGCTGAAGTGCGGCGGCCTGTTGGGAGGGAGTCACGTTGCCTGTGGTCACGTTGGTCCAGGCGTGCACCTCGCGAACAAACTCGCGAAATGGTACTTGACCGGCAGGATCCCAATGGGGGCCGGTCGTCCTAGCGTCGTCTCCGCCCCGCATATGTCCCACCGCGCATCCAAGAGCGACCCAAATGAGGCCAAAGATAGTAGCCCCAATCCAATGGCCTCGTAGGTCGTAGTCGGGTGTAGTCGGTGGAGACTCGTGTTTTGTCGTCGTAAGCCTGCGAGGGGTCGGAGGCGGCAGTATATCGTATCGCATGTTTCCATGCATTATATCTTCGAAGAAATGTCCAATTGGAGTAGGTGGGTGGACTTCAGGAGTGTAATAGCGCAGGGATGTAGAATAGGAGTGAGAGACCTCCGCTGAAGCAGAGGTGTCGCTGCAAGTTTCCTTGCGGCACTGCGTATCTATGTGCACTCCTCCGCGCAATGCCACTGCGTCCTGATGTTCCACCATAACTGAAGTCCACCAGATAGTGCCGTGGATGGTGAGGAGTAGAGCTAGAGCTGACCACCATAGGCCAGCTCCGCCACCAAGTTTGAAGGGGGCTGGGAGGCCCCGCCAGCAGCTTCGCCTCAGGCGAAGCCAAGCTCCAGCTCGGGCGCATCGTTGCAACGATAGTCCCAATGCAAGAGGGGAAGCCATGTCAAGTAAAAGGGGGTGTCTCTTAGTATCGATAGCGATAGTGTGCCTCGCGCTGAGGCACAATCAAATTTAGGCGGCCGGCCGCTTGAACCAAGACGGCCGCGGGCGCACATTCGCTTCCGCTCCTTGCGCCCCTCAGCTCACTTTAGAGTCATTGCGCGGCCCCGTTCGCGGTTTGTGGGGATGTCTCAAACGGTTTGCTTGTTTTCTGCCCCAGCGCCCTTCGCTTTCGGAGCAGATTTGAAGCACGCCTCGAGCGAGGCGCTCATTTTCGCGTCCCTGAGGAGGGCCGCCGAAGGGTATTGCACGGCCCCGTTCGTGGGCGTTCTGTGGGCATGTCTCAAGCGGTTTGCTTGTTTTCTGCCCCAACATCCTTCGCTTTCGGGGCAGATTTGGAGGATGTCTCGAGCGAGGCGCTCATTTTCACGTCCCTAAGGGGGGCCGCCGAAGTGTATTGCAGGGTCCCGTTCGCGGCCGTTTTGCGGGGATGTCTCAAGCGGTTTGCCCGTTCTGTCCCAACATCCTTCGCTTTCGGAACAGATTTGGAGGATGTCTCGAGCGAGGCGCTCATTTTCGCGCCCCAAAGGGGGGCCGCCGAAGGGCATTGCACGGTCCCGCTCGCGGCATTTTTGTGGGGATGTCTCGAGCGGCTTGGCTGTTTTCTGTCCCAACATCCTTCGCTATCGGAGCAGATTTGGAGGATGTCTCGAGCGAGGCGCTCATTTTCACCCCCCATGTGGGCCAGATTTTGAGGATGTCTCGATCGGTTTGCCTGTTTTGGTGGCCAGGCTCGCGGGCGCAGATTCTGCTCAGGGTGCCACAGGAGGCTCCAACAGGCTTCAGGAGGCCCCAGGAGACCACATGAAGTCCCAAGAGGCATCAGGAGGCAAAAGAACAACTCAAGAGGCCACAGGATGTCCCAAGAGGCTCCAGGAGGCCCCAGGAAGCTCCAGAAGGCGTCAGGAAGCCACAGGAGGCCCCAGGAGGCCACAGGAAGCGCCAGGAGGCCTCGGAAGGCAACAGGAGGCCCCGAGAGGCCCCAGGAGCAGGAGACCGCAGAAGGCAACGGGAGTGGCCCCAATCCCGTGTGGTTTACGTATGCTCCTACCGATTGGGCCTCACCTGGAGCGCGGCTCCTTGATGCTATATATATATATATATACATATGTATTTATATATATATACATATATATATATATACATACATACATATCGAGAGAGAGAGAGAGAGAGAGAGAGAGAGAGAGAGAGAAAGAGAGAGACCGGACAAGTAGGCGGACCAGGGTCCGTCCGCGAGGCGCACTGCGGTGCGACAACCCGCCAAACACAATTTGCGGCGGTGCAGCCTTGAGATACGAGGGCGGGCAACAAACCCCCTCCCCCGGCGCAATGCGACTGACGCTACAGACGGCGGACAGACAGTGAAGATCTCACGTGTCAGACCGCGTGACGAAGAAGGCCCCAACAAGAAAGGCGACGTGCGGACACGTGGCTAGGCGGCTTGGCAGACCGCCAGTTGGGCGCTTGGCCGCAAAGCGGCGCGCAGGGACGGGGCACCCCCCGCCCCCACGCCCTGACACCGTGGACGCGGGGCCACGCGTGCACACGGGCAGGCAGAATGGCGGAGATTAGCGCGGGGCTCCAGGCGGAGCGCCGCGGAGCGATGACAGCATAGCATGGAGGGTGAGTGGCGGCGCAGCACCATCGGGCGAGGGTGTAAGCAGCTCGGCGAAGGCACGCCCGGCGCGGTGGAGGCGCTGGAGCAGAGGGCCTTGACGGGCTTGAGCAGCGGCAAGGTCGGCGGCGAGAGCAGCACACCTCTGCTGAAGAGCGGCCATAGACTGGGACAGCTCGGCTTCGCGGTCGGTGAGGGGCGGCTGCTCTGTGCCTGCGGCCGCGGGCCTCGTGGCGGGGACGAGGTCATCGGTGCGCCTGGCCAGGTGGTGGACCAGCGCGGTGCGGCGATCCGTGTGCTGGCGGCCGTCGCCCTTGCGCGGCGACTGGAGGGCAACGCGCGGTCCCAGGGCTGAAGCCGCTAGGGCCACGCCCCGTGAGGACGGAGGAGCCGCAGCCTCGCACCCAGCAACAGTAAAAGCGTGGACGGGGTGCGACGGCCTGACTGGCTCAGTGCCCTGCGGGGGGGCTGGAGCCGCCCCCGCGGGCTGGCGCTGGTGGGGGGACGGGGTGGGTGGCACGGGGGGACCAATCATGATGCCGTGCGAGGGCTCGGAGGTCGGCCGCGTGGTCGGGTGGCGTCTCGATGAAGCGGGATCGTCGGCAGCGTGGGGTGTCGGCGGGGCGTCGTCTATGCTGCCACTCAATCCGAGGGGATCATAAAGGTCCTCGTCGGCGTCTTGACGGTGAGCGACGTCATCATGTGGGTGCGATGTCGCTCTCGGTGGCGGAGTCGAGGTGGGCGTCGTGCGGATGCCCGACGGGGCAGGGTTGGCGCTGGCTGGCCCGTCGTCCAGGAAGTCTAGTCCCCCGCCGAAGCCGAACGGGTCGTCCTCCTGTTCGTCGTACATCGCCCGTTGTGCCTCGGCCCAGAGCTCGTCAGGGTTCTGCGGGATGTCTGGTCCAGCCGCAGGTGGTGCCTGGTCCGACAGCAGGGGGTTCGGTTCCATTTTGCTGAGTTCCGCTGCTGTAAACCCAGCCCTGCGGTGTGGGAGCGGCAGAGTACGGTGTCTGCGCTCGTAGATAGCGACAGCGACCCCATGAAGCACGGTCGCTTGGCGATGTCGTGTTTTGGCAGCTTCAACAATGTCGTCGGGGAGGTTGTGCGTGCGTGCCGCCGCTGTGGCAAGGGCGTCGGCCTGACGGTTGAACTCCTCCGCGATGGGCCCGATGAGCCCAAGGTCGATGCCCAGGTCTCCCAGGTGGCTGGCGATTTTTTCGACGCGAAACATGTTGGGCTTGGCCATAACACATCGGTGGATCTTTTCCCAGAGCTCCGCGTGCGTGCCCTGCGGCGCTGGATGTCCGTCGATGATGCTTTGGAACCCATCGACCACCGCCTGGTTGTCCACGAAAACGTGCACGGGCCGTTCGGCACATGCCGTAAGGTGGACAATGGCGAGGGTCTCCGCAACCTGGGCGTTCTGCGTTAGGCCGTGAACGCGTGCACTGTAGTTCATGCGGTGATCGATGCCGTAGTAGACGCCGTAACCCGCTCGTGCTAGCAATGGGATGGCTTGGTTGGTGCACGCACCGTCCGTGGCAGCATAGACCCATGTCCAACCAGTGTCGTAGTCAAGGTAGGTGGTGTAGGTGTCCTGGGCTGAAGCCGCAGGATCACCATCAGGGGAGGGCCGCGGAATGGGCTGTGGCAGCGGGTCCCTCGCGAGGTCGGCCTGCAGGTCGAGGAGGGCTGGGTCTTCGTCGAAGAGCCCGCAGTGTCTTGTGTGCGGCGGAAGACGGGCCCACTGGTCGTCACTGATGAGGGTGGTGAGAGGGAGTCTTTCTCGGGCCCAGCACTTACAGTCGCGGACAGTGTGCTCCTGAGTTTCCTCTTCCTCGTCACAGTAGCGGCACATGGGGCTGGGGTCTGCCGACGTGTTTGATCGGGATCGTCGCTGTTGGGTGTGGTCCCCGCCCGACAGGTAGTTCAGGAGGAGCGCCAGCTGCCAGGCAGTGCATTTGGCTGCTCCTTTAGTTCGCGCGAGCCACGTGCTGGCGAAGAGGTCAAGGCCCTGTCTGACAGAGGCGAGGTAGCCAAGGTCGTGTCGCCGTGGCTTGATCCTCCGCAGAAATGCCCTGCGTTGTGAGGCCCGCAGCATGTGCAGGAAGGCGTTTTGGGGTAAATTCAGCCAGCTGATCGGGCAGCCCCAGTCGTCGTACATGATGCCAAATGTGGGCCAGGTCCATCGGAGCTGCTGGAGCGACTGGACGAGTCGTCCGACGGGTCCTCCACCAAACAGGGTCTGGACGTGGTGTTGGAGGTCTCTGGCGAGCCCGCAGAGTGTAACGTCGCGGTTAACCTGTCGCCGCAGGCACAGGAATGCTTCACGCTGCGTGATGGCGTCGATCTCAAGGGCGTGTCCCGGCACGCACACGGCCATGAGAGTCCAGAACTCGACCCACTTGTTCCCCTTGGGGCGGATAGCCGCCTTGAGGGCGTGGTTGTAGGCAGTCTTGGCTGGGCCTGATGGTGCTTGAATGTCGGTGCCCGTGGTGCAGACGCTGGCAGCCAGGGATCGGGCGTGCCGCGCCTTGATAAGCATCGGCGACGGGAGCTTGCCAATGCGCGGCAGGCGGATAGTCGCCCTCCGTACACGGGCGTCTGCGGTGGCCGTGAGGTTAAGCGCGGCTGGAGCCGGCGCTGCCTCTGCGTTGATGTAACTCCCGACGAGCTTGAAGGAATCGACCACACGTAGGGGGCGATCCGCCAGTGTGAGCTGGGTAACGGCGGCGTGGAGCTCGTCGGTGAGCGCCCACCCTGCCACTCTACCAGGGTGAATGCGTTGACCTGAGAATCGATCAAACTTGGCAGTTTCGTCGAGAGATTTCTGCAGCTCAGAAGCGGTGTGGGTAGTGGAGTTGCTGTCGTCTTAAGGTAGTGCTGAGTGATCGAGGAACGTATCGGTGCTGCCTCTTTGTCCACACGCACATGAGCAGCTTGATGTCATCCAGGGACCACGAGCTGCCCTGGAGGTGACCGTTTGTCCTGGCCAGGTCCCTGGAGTACGCTCCGTTCATGCGGATGTAGCGTTTGTGGTGTCTGTAGAAATTTCGGCGGACAGTAACGATGTCTTGTGGACACCCCGCGTGCAGCGCAAGGTTTAGACAGATGTCCGTGATGAGGTAGTCGAAGCACTTCTGTCGGTCAAGGGCAGCTCCAGCTAAGGGGAGGAGTAAAGTCCTGGCGTGTTCGATGCGCAGGGCGAGAGAGGTGCTGACATCCCCAATGGTGGCTTTGGGAACAGCGCCGAAGCTCGTGGCATGGGTCCATCCTTGCCGCCAGGTCGTGAGGCTACGGTAGGCCGGCGCTTCCCACGCATACATCCACACGGAAAGAACCGAGAGAAGTCGTTGGTCCGTCGGGAGTTCCCCTCGGCCTTTTCGGAGGCACGGGTTTGGCACGTGCAGGAGGGGCTCGGGGATGGTGCCAGTGCGTTGCATAGCACGTAAGACGCTGGCGAAGAGGCGAAGGATGTCGTCGGGTAACTCCTTAGCCTCCTTAGTTGTCCAGCCGTCGAGTCCCCCCGCGCGGCGCGGTGAACGGGTGCGAATGAAGTGGATGAGTTGGTCGTCGGTGAGGTGGAAGGGGGCTGCTGGTGATGGCGTAGGCAGCTCTTGGCGGTATTCGTCGTAGAAGTCCGCCCACGTCGGCATAGCTTCGGCGTCATGGCCCGCGCGAGCGCGGTACCTGCCCAAGATGGGCTCCCAGGTGTCGACCATGAGCTTAAGCATGTCTTTGGTGTTGGCAACAATAGCGTTGGCGGGGAGGGCGTCGGGAACCTGGGCAGGTGGTGGGCCACGAGTGTGGCCGTCGTCGTTGTCCGTGTCGAGCGAACTACCGTCGCTGGGGCTGAAGCCGCCGGCGTCGGTGTCGGCGTCACTATCGTCCGTGCTAGCTTGGTCAGGGTTGAAGGCGGTGGTGTCGCAGTGGAGCTGTGCATCGTCGGGAGTGGTAGGCGTGCGGAGATACGCCGTGGGCGAGCAGTCGGCAGCCCGTGCGTATATGGCCGCCTTTCGCCCGCTTGGCTCGCGGACACCCTCAGCCCAGATCTTGATGCGTTCAGCTTTGGCTCGGTTTGCACGTCGCGCCAGCTCCGAGTCTAGGTTTTGGATCAGACGATCTAGGTGCTCTCCGCGTGGTGCTGGCACGTCGGGGGCCCAGGCGTCAGGAAAGGCCAGGAGGGCCGTGGGGCGCAACTTGTGGCAGAGAAGGCGGGCCGCGGTCCACGTGCAGTCGATGCGTTGCGCCAGGTGCGGCGGGATAGCACGGCAGTCCATATGATGGTGCTGTCCGATGAAGCGAAGCTCGCAAAGTTGCCGATGGAGCTTGCGAAGGCGGTTCATGTGAATCGTGGAAGCTCCGTAGGTGGGAAAGGCGCGGGGGACGGCGGGTCGCTCCTCGAACGTGGGTGTGAGCCCGTGCATGGTAGGGGCCTTCTTTTTTGGGTGGTCTGGCGGTGGGGGCGGCAGGTCCCGCAGCCGGGTGAGATGGTACTCATGGCTGGCCTCGTTTGCCAGGGCGAACATGCGTTCCACATCGTCGCGTGTGTCAGCCTGCTCCATGCGGTCATGGTATCGTCCTGCGATGAGGGTCCCTAATGCCTGAAGTTCGTGGTCCTCATGAGCTCCGTCGTTTGGAGGGTAAGGCGTGGGGGCCAGAAGGCGTGGGGCCGTGTGATCGAGGCGGCTAAGGTCGAGTGTGACCTGCAGGCCAACATGGGACTTCGCTGGCAAGTCACGCAGATAGCAGAAGTCGGTGACAAGGGATCGCGCAGCTTGGTTGGCGATGATATAATCGATGCGCGAAGTGCGGGGGCACTTGGTGACGCGGTCCCAGTCAGGGATATTGCCATATGTGTGCATGGTGTGGTCTGGTGTGCCTTCAGCGACGTTAAACCATCCGTGCTGCATCATGTGCAGCAGATGTGGATTGTCGTCGATGTTCGTGTTGGCGTCCATGCAAATGAAATACGGGGCTGAGCCGACCCTCGCGGCGGCGCAATCAGCAAGCCGAAACAAATCGGTGCTGTCCCCTCCAGCGACCCCGTAGAGGCTCGCAATGTAGATCCCAGCGGGACCGTGGTTGTTTCGTCGCCGCCTGCGGCGGTGCTGGGTGCAGAGCGGGAGGAAGGCCTCGTGCCATCGTTTCTTGGCCTTGAGGGTGGCGATACAGGTCGCAATGTCGTCGACGGTGGAGTCGACGATGGCGTCCTTAGAGAGGATGGCGACCCCACCCGAGGCGCCGGTGTTGCCCTCGACCGTGTGGTCCGTGCCACCGTGAGCAGCTTTGCGCTGAGCACGCGCCAGATCCAGGTCAGGTCCCAGACTGGCCTGGTATCCTCCGTGGTGTGGATTGGCGGCGTTGGTAGCGATGGCTTGCCTGGTAGGCTTGGCATGTCGGGTCTCCTGCAGTGCTATGACTGCGGCGTTGTGGTCGACACCTAGAGCGGTGATGGTTGGCCAGTTCGCTGGGAGACTCGTGATGTTGAGGCTGACGAGGTGGATGGAGCGACCTGGCCCATCTCCGTCGGTGGAGCTGGGGTTAGCACGCCCCGCACGGTGGAGGGCAGCCTGGCCGTCACCCAGGTAGAAGGCTTGGCCACAGTAGGAGCTCATGGCGTCGCGGCAGATTGGCTTGGACGGGGCTGAAGCCGCCGTCGGGCCAAAAGTATAGGCAAGGCATGGTCGACGCTGCGCCGGGGGGGGTTCATAAAAGTCGGCAAAACTGCCTCGAAAAATCCTCCTCACTCCTGTACCGTGGGGGACGGAGGGAGGAGAGGTGAGACGGCAGCAGGGGGAGAGGGAGGCGACTCCTCGATCCGTCCTGCCGAGCTCAAGAGCAAAAGCAAACCAGCGGCGGCAGCTCGGCGCGGCAGCGGCGCAGCGCGCGCGCAAATACTGCGCACGCGACACCGCTGGTCCGTCCTGCGGCGGCGCGCCCGCCCCGTCAGTGCCGTGATGAGCAGCATCAGCTGGAACAGCTTGTTCGTGTGCACCCTCCGCGCTCGCCTCGGGCGGTGGGCCCTGTGGCTGCGGCGGCGCACGCCCTGCCAGCGCGTCAGCCACTAGCTGGGCGTGGCGAGCGGCGCGGTCGGTGGCCTGGCGCTGAGCCTCGTCCATGCCCGCTGCCGTGAGGCACGCGTTGCGGACAGGGCTGACTCCACGCGGGGCCGCCGCTGCCGCGGCAGCGGCTGAGGTGGCGGGGCCGCCGCCGTGGCTCAGAGGGGGCAGCGGTGAGCCACCGCCGAAGCCCGCCGCGAGGCCCTTGACGGAGTACTGGTGCTTGTAGGGGTCGAAGGTCGGCGCCTCGTCGAAGGCGACGACAACGCGGGTGGGCGGTGGCAGCTCCTGGTCCGTGGACGGCGTCGGCTCGAGGTCGACCTGGCCAGGTTCGATGGCGCTGGCACCGAAACGTGGCACCACCTCGGAGGCTTGGCCGTCAGCATGAGTCTCGCGAGGCGGCGAGCTCGTGGAGCTCCCAGGGGGCTTGCGCGAGCTGTGGCGGCTGTAGGACCGGCTGCGCGGGACGCGCCCGCCCGTGTGGCGGTCACGTGGCGAGGCCACCTGGGCGTTAGCGCGCGCAGAGTCCGCCCTGCTCGGGGAGCGGATCGGCGCTGCGCAGGGTGTTGGGCTGGGCGGGCGGGAGCCGCCTGTGCCGCCCGCCGCCGAGGCTGCAGCCTGGTCAGGGTCGACGGCGTCGGGCCGGGGGCTGACGTGGTGGGCACTACCCTCGCTGTGCCGCGGGGAGGCGCTAGGACGAGCGGGACGAGCGGCTGCCGCTCGCGCTCAGGGGGGGCAGGTTTTGCCTGGGCAGGGCGCAGCGCTGCGGCCACGTTTGGCGGGGGCGCTTGCCAGGCACGCCGTTCGCCTCGCGCCATCCTTCGGGGCGCCCTGTCCTGCCGCGGCTTGGTGCAGCCCCCTGGGCTGGAGCCGCAGGGGGTGCCACTGCGGGCTGGTTGCTGGCGGTGCTGTCGTGGCGGCCTGGGTAGTGGCCCCAGGCACGCGTGGACCCTGGCACGGGCGAGGTGGCCCGTGGGGGAGCCTGCCCGAGTGCACGCGGGTAGCCGACGACCGCTGGGTGCACCCTGGCGTGGGGGGCGTGGCCGTAGCTGGAGGCGGATGCTCCTGCCGCCGCGGGCCTGGCACCAATGGGGCCACGGTGATAGGCGGCGCCCCCGCCGTACACCGCGCTGTCGCCTGTCGGGACGCGCGCGGGAGAGCGGTTGCGTGGCGTGCTCGGCTGACCTGCGTCGCGTTGGTCGCGCTGCTGGGTGCGCTGCTGGTGCTGTTGGTAGCGCTGCTGGTCGGCTCTCGAGAGCGGGCGGGTGTCGGGGAGGATGGGCGGCACGTCGGGCCGCCGCCAGCCCTGATAGACGTGCTCGAAGGCATGGTCTGGGTAAGTCTCCCCGACGGGTGAGTAGCGCCGTACATGCTCCACGTAGTCAATGTTCTGCGGCTCGGGGAGCACCGTGATGTTCACAGCCCGCTGGTGCGCTGGTCCATAGAGACAGAAGCTACCACGGTTGCTGCGGTCGTGGTTCAACTCGGCTTCGGTCGTGGCACGACTCACCATGGCGTCACAGAGGCGCATGTCGTAGTCGAGAGCTTGAGGCCCAGGGCCGCCCTCGGCATCCCAGTACAGTACCACATCTCGCCAGCGCGTGCGGGTAGTGTGGATGCGCTCGGCGATAGACTCGCAGACGGTCCTGACTGTGACACGATCCCTGTGCATGTTGGTGATGGCTAGGGAGTAAGGTCGGCGGACCGCTTTGTTGAAGATGAAATCCTCCTTGAGGGCCTGGTGAGGGCCGAAGAGCACGTAGCCTTCCTTCCACAGCGGTTGGTCGGGAGACGGGTCTTCAGGCATCCCCGTTCCTGTGAACCCTGGTGGCCGCCTCGTGCCGTCGGGCAATCCCTGCTTGAGGACGCGACGCGGCCTCGGTGGTAGATACCATTGACCCTGGTATCCTGCTTGGCCTGGTTGCGGAGGCTCCCCCCCGGGGCCTGAAGGCGCTCGGGGGGGTTCCTTGAGGTCGTGCTGGGCTGGCGCGTTGCCGTATTGGCGGGCGAGGATGTGCGGAGGCATCCCTGTGGCACGGACGTCGAAATGGCTGTGCGGACGAGGCGGATGCGGGCATCTGCTGGAGAGGCAGCATGTGTCGGAGTCCCTGTTGTCGGTGCTGTACGCACACGTCCAGCTGTTGCAAGAGTAGTCCGTGGACCAGTCCATAGGTGCACGTAGTCCGCTGAGGGAGCAGTCCGGGCACGTTGGTTGGCCCGAGGTGCCGAGCTGCGTGTTGCGGCGGGCAGCACAATACTGACAGCATTGGAATCGGCACTGTAGGCAAGTCCAGCGTCCTGGTAGGGGCGGGAACGCTTGCTCGTCGGTGACTGCGTCGTCTGGGTGGGGTCGGGGTCGATCCCACAAGGGCCAGACGTCGGCGAACCAGGACTGGCCTGTAGTGCGGACCACCTCCGCGGGGAGGCGAGCGTCGTCAGCATGGCGCTCGATCCACTGGGGCCCCAGGTCCGCTGGGATCATGACCGTGCGCCAAGTGTCGTCCGCCTTGACGTGGACTTGGGTCGGTGCCCAGAGCCTGGTAGTGGTATCGCCATGGTCGTGGTGAAGGATGACCCAGCCGTCGCGACCCGCAACCGCAGGGTCAATAACGCGGTGGCCCACAACGGTCGCCCCCCACGGTAGGTAGGCGCCATCGTGATGCTCGCCCGGGTCAAGCCAGACCTCGACGCCAGGGGCGTTCACACGGGCCCGCACATCGCGGACGTGGAAGGCGAGGACGTGGTAGGCGGTCGGCTCCTCTTCCGTCTCGATGTGCTCCCACGTCTCGATGTCGCTGCTGTGAGAGGTGAGTTTCCGCCGCTCTGCCGTGACGAACGCGAGGCGGATCGCCGTGAGCGGGCATGGCCTCGGGCGAGGGCGGCGGCCGCGCTGATGAGGGACGGCGCACGGCGGTCGTCGGCTCCCGATGTCGTCGATGAGCGGTCTGGACTGTGTCCCAGGGCGGCACCTGGCTGGTAGGTGTGCGATGGGCCAGACGCGGCCCCAGGGCTGGAGCCGCTGGGGCGCGGCGCTCGTACGTCGGACTGCCCCCGCACTGGAACGGCCTGCAAGCCAGTGTACACCAGGTCGATCAGTGGCTGCGGGTCCAGCTGGAGCTTGCGAAGCGAGGCGCGCGGACGGGGCTGGTTGGGGTCGGCCCTGGTGGCTGCTTCGGTGTCGTAGTGCTGTGTAGCCCATGCTCGCGCTGCCTCTGGCGAGTATAGTGCCTGCGGCGGTGGCCACGCTGCCGCGGTGTCCAGCCGGCGCCAGGTGTTTGCTTCCTGGTCGCGGGCTTCAGCCGCCTCGCGGAGGTCTGGGTGATCGAAGCCGGCAATGTGGAGGGCGTGCGCACAGTCGCCCATGCCATAGGTGTGTGGGAGGGCACGGCACCTGGAGGCAGCTTCGGTGGGGGCACACCAGTCCATGCGGATGAGGAGGCCCAGGACCCGTGGGTAGATGAGGCGCGCTCCGTGAGCCTCCCCTTTCACGAAGTTGTGCCAGTTCTCACCGCGCGGCGGTTTGGTAGCCTCGCACATCCAGAGCGCGATGGGTCCCCAGGCGAGGGTGTCGTCTTCGAGGCTGCAGGGCGGGTGAGGCGGCACCGCGTACCACGCGGCCAGCGACGGGTGCACACTCACGTACGTGCGGCCGACATTTGTGGCGGTTCGACCCTTCGCTTCACGGCGGGGGCCCGGCAGGAGGTGACCTCCGTTGAAAGCGAGACGAGCCGCAAGGTCGCCGCGGGTCCCGTGCCAGAAGACCGTGGGCGTGTCAGTGGTGGGTTCACGGAGGTCCCACGTGAGGTAGGGGAAGATCGTCTCGCCTGAGTTCCCACCCGAGTCTTCCAGCACCCAAGTGAGTCGGTTCGGGGGCCTCTGCATGATGTCAGTCCACGGCGCCAACGCTTGGAGCGTTGGGTCATGGGTGAATCGAGGATGGTCGTAGAGTCGCAGGGCGTCTTTGATGTCCTCTGTAGTCACGCCACTGTTACCAAGCGCAAAGCCGTTCTGGTACAGGGAGGTGAGGATGCTCGTCGGCGGCACGGGGACCGCTGGGTCGCGCTGGATGGTGCTGCGTAAGTTGCGCGTCGGTGGCCTGAGGGCTGGGTGGGGCGTACCAGGGCCTGGAGGCGCCTGGGGCCTGGCGGGTGATGCGTAGCGTGCTCGCCGTCGTGGTGGTTGGGTGTCCATGTCGGAAGAGGAACCACGAGCATCTGCATGTCGGAAGATGGACCACGGGCTGTCGAGGGTGCGCTCACGTGTTTTACTTGCCTCGGCGTCGGTGGCCTGAGCTGTGGCGTCTTCGTGAGTCGGCGGGTTGCCATAGGCCGCGCCGCTTGTGGGGCCGTCTCGCGGGGACGGGCTGGTCGACCGTGGTGTGACAGACGAGGCTCGCGATACCGCGGCAGTGACTTCAACAATGGCGGCGGTGGTGGCGGTGGTGACCTCGGCGACTGCGGCGGCAACTGCAGCAGCATAGTGTTCCTGTAGCAGCGGGTGTCGAAGAGAGTGCACGTGCTGGCTCTCGGGGTCGTCGGGGTGCGTGCGCGGCATTGTGTGTGTGGCCTCATCGCGCGGCCTCCTGATCGGTTGGCAACAGCGGAGGCACCACTGGGCCGTGGGTGAGTCCAGGGCGCGCGCACAGATGCGGGCTCCTACGTGTCCGACGGCTCCTTGAGCGAGAAGTTTGGCGCCGACCAGGAGAAGACCGCAAACCACTCCGCCTGTGGCAATAGCTCCGAGTTTGCCGCTGGCCCATTTCAGGGCACCCCAGAGGCCAGACCCGACTGCGCTGGCTCCGCCCGAGACGATGTCTCTGAGTTTGGCACTGGTCCACTTGAGAATACCCCACAAGGCGGGCGCGGCGTCGTATGCCGTTGTGCGTCGGGGCGTAGTGGACACGGATGGGCCTG
Source organism: Prorocentrum cordatum (assembly GCA_963575745.1). Classification (NCBI taxonomy): domain Eukaryota; class Dinophyceae; order Prorocentrales; family Prorocentraceae; genus Prorocentrum; species Prorocentrum cordatum. The sequence goes on along the minus strand of CAUYUJ010015128.1, from coordinate 180,885 downwards.
GTGCCGCAGCTTCACGGCGTCGTCGCTGCCGGTAGCTGGGGTCTCGGCTCGGTGTCGGCAGGTACCCGTCGATCTGGTCCTTGTACGGCATGGCTACCACGATGGCATACGTGGCCACGAAGAGGCAGATGAGACAGCCGCAGCGTCGGGAGGCCGCTGCGCTGTGCGGGGCCTCGTAGGAGCCGCTGGCGTCAGGGCTCGCGTCCTCGATGGGATCATTGTCGATGCCAGCCTGCCAGTGGTCGACGGCGCTGGAGTTGGAGTCAGTCGCGTTAGCTCGGCAGACAAGGGTGCGGGGCGGGGTCCTGCCACCTGAGGTCTGAAGACGCCCAGATCCAGCCAATGCTGCAGCGGGGCTGAAGCCGCCACTGCGCGGGCTGGTGAGAGCTGGCAGTGGAGTGGAATGGCTTGTCTCGTCGGCGGCGGTGGCGCCTTCGGCGTCGCTGAGCTGTGCGCTGGGGTCGGCCTGGGCCGAGTTGATGGGCGCGCTGCTGTGCGACAGGGGGCGCCCTGTGTAGGGTTCGCTGTCACGGTCGCGCTGGGCCGTGTCACCTGGCGGTGTCGTGCCGTCGAGGTCCTGGGTTTCCGTGTCGTGGATGGAGTCGTTCTGGCTATCGTCCGACACGTGGAACGAGTCCAGGGATATGTTGCTGGTATCGCTGGCAGCGGTGTGCTGGAGCAGAAGCGGTTCGGCGTCGGCCGCGGGCTGGTCACACGTGGCGTTCTGGGCGAGGGGGCCAGCTGGCGGTGGTAGGTTTAGCGGTTCCATCGGTGCCGCGGCGAGCTCCGCCTCGACAAGCGGCTGCAGGTCTGGCGGGTGGTGCAGGATCGCATCCGCGAGATACGCCAGGGCGTCTTGGTCGGGCGGAGGGAGGCCTCTTGGCAGCAAGGCGTGGGCCCGTGAGAGGTATGGCGGCAGTGGTGCCGCGAAAGCCTCAGGGCCGACGAGCTGGGCACGAGCGCCCTGGTATTCCAGAAGGAGGCCAAAGTAGCGGGTGGGGTACTCGTGGCTGCCCTGGATACGAGTGAGGTTGCGGTTGGTGCGCTGTCTGTCGGGGCCCGCTCTGTGCCAGATATCCTCGCACATGTCGAACGCGGTGCGGTGGCGCAGGGCGTCGTTTTTCTCCGCGGAATCCTCCTGGAAAAAGTGGTCGTACTGTGACAGATGGAGCGTCGCCAGGACGCGCGGGACGCAGTCCTCGAGCCATGCCCAGTACACGTCCTGATGGTCCCCACCTGGTGCCCACGCCGCGGCGCGCGGTATGAGCCGTGCTCGGATGTTCATCAGGTGCCAGAAAGCGGGGTCCTCCTCGGGTTCACCCCTGGCGCACAGAGGGGTAGTGGGACTCGTGGGGCTGAAGCGGGGCACGACAGCGGGGCTGAAGCCGCCACTGCGTGCCTGGGCCTTGCCGCGGCCCTGTCGAGGATATGCTGCACGACGGTCGAGGACAAGCTGAGGACAGGGTACCATCGAGGATATGCTGTACGACAGTCGACCGCAAGCGTCATGTTGAGTGATGGTAGCCCTCGTAGCTGAACTTGTATGCGGTGCGAGGCGTGGCCGGAGGACGCAGGAGTCATCTCAGCTGCGGCAACATCGGTGGTCGACTGCGATGGATGTGTCGTAGTTGACGAGGGCGTGCTCGTAGGAGACATGCTGGTACTCGTCGTAGACGTCGTAGTAGCCGTCGAAGTCCCAGGGGGGCAGCGCGTGGGGCGGGGCCCCTGGTGCTGCTCAGGCCAGGCGCTCGCGGGGGCGCCCAGCGGCCCGGTGCCGCACGGACCAGCGGCGGCGGTGCTGTTCACGATCGGGTCCAAAATGGCGCTGTGATCGTATTTGTAGATGCTGTCATCGTAAAGGTAGAAGAGCGTCCCACGCTCCGCATGTCGCAGGAAAGCCTCTCCTCCGTGCTGGGGCGCACCGCCTGAAGACGGGTGTGCTCCAGCCAGCGAGGGGAGGGCCAGGCCGCAGGCAAGGCGCCACATGATGGCGAGGCCTGGCGGGCGGCGCGAGCGATGAGCCGAAAGCTGCGTGGCAGCACACGTCCTCAAATACCCCTGAATGCTCATGTACATTGCTACAATCACGCCCCCTGCAAGACTACGGGTGTCCCTACACCAGATAGCTTGCGCGTGCTGCTGCCAAAACAGACATGAGGTAACAAGAAAGAGATACGACGCGAAGAGGGGAGCGATGCCTCTGAAGGCGCTTCCTCGGAGGGCTGAGGCGGGCTCTCTGAGGCACCTTCAATAGGGTTCCTGGGTGGCCCGACCCTTGTCCTTGCCTTTGTCGGCCCCTGGGGGCCCCGTCCCTGGGGTGGCCTGGCCTGGCTGGTCGGTCAAACTGCAGGCTGCCGCGGGCTCGGCGGCCGCTGCGGCTTCCTCCTTCTTAGTTTCCAGAGTGGCCGCTTGTGGCAGGTGGATGGTGCCTCCCGTGAGGTGCCCGAGGAGGGTCTGGATGTCGCCGCGCAGTGCAGCGGCGTCGGCGGTTGCCGTCTGTTGCTGGGTGACGACGGTGGCAAGCCCCCGTTCCAGCCCTGAAACGTGCTCCGTGAGTGTGGCCTGGGAGGAGAGAACGCCCGCAAGCTGCACCTGCATGTTATCCACCGTGTTGGCTAGCATCTCGTGCTGCTGTTCCATGTGCTGGATGCGGGTCGTGGCAGCATCGGGCGGTTTAGAGGCCGATGCGAAGCGCTCGCCGAAGGTGTTGAGTTCGTGGGAGGCCACGCTGTATTCATCACCTGATGAGAGGATCTCGACGTCGACGACGTCACCTGGTACTTCGGCGGCTGTGGCAGCGTCGCCTTCGGTGTGGCCCCCACCTTCTGCCGCCGCCGTGCCAAGCCAGGGGTCGTGGCCACCTGGTCCTGGGGCGGCCGTCGGTTCAGCGGCTCCGTCCGTGCCGTGCGGGGGCGCAGAGGAGCTGCGGCCTGGGGCGCAGGGTGGCCTTGCGTGCGGCGTGGCGTCACGTTTCCCGCTGGAGGAGCGGTGGCGCTTGGCTGAAGGCTCCTCCTTGGGGGTCAGGAGCGGTGCGACGCCCTTGCCTTTGGGCGTGGCAGTCATGAGGTCGTGGAGGTAGGGGCTCTGGGCCGCTTTGGTGAGGAGTGTGCCGGTGGCGGGGCTAAAGCCGCCACCACCGGCTGGCGGCGTCACAGGCTCTGTGATGGTGGTAGGCGTGACGATGGTAACGTTGTCCCGCTTCGGCGCCACCTCAGCCAGCGGGGCCTCGGTGATGCTCCACGGGATGGGGCACCCCGCGACCTGCACCGTATAGGTGAGTGGGGGCCGATGAGCGCGCACTAAGGCAAACTGGGCCGCAGTGGCTGGGTCCCAGGCGGTGTGGTAGACCTCACAGTCCCATTTAACGGACGGGCCCGTGAGAGTCTTGGCGAGCTGGGTCAGCGTGGCGTGGCGTGCCGCAATGCCAGCGATGCGGTAGCGCGTCTTGGCGAGGGTAGCCTCGCAGCCGCGGATGCTGACAGCAGCGGCCTTGGCGACGTCGGACCCCCGCGGAACACGGATCCCCAGCAGGCCTGACTTGCCGTGCCTGACGACTCCCAGGGCCTTGAACTCCACCGACTTCTGGAACGCGTCTGCCATCGTGATGGGCTGGTCCTCAGGGAACCAAACGGTCTGATACTTGTCGGCGGTGGGCTCGTCTGCACCTACGTTGCTGAGGTCGTAGGTGGCACCGAGTTGCCCTGATCCCGCCAGGACCTTGTCGACCGCTTGGAGACTGACGCCGAAGGTGGCAGCCAGGGACCTCTTTCCGACGCCCGATCCAAACCTGCCTAGGCTTTTGCAGGGTTCGAGGATGGTGACGGCTTTAAAGTTGCCGTGGAAGAGGGCCTTGAAGGTGTCCTGGAGCTGGCTATCGAGCTCCTGGCGGCGAGCGTCTTTCTTGGACTCCTTGTGCTTTTGGCGCGCCTTGTCCTGTGGAGCGGAGTCGCCTCGAAAAGGGCCCTTGGCGCGTGGACCACCGTTCACGGGGGCACCTCCCGAGAACTGGTCCTCGAAGGCCTGGTGCATGGAGGGGACTGCGGCAATGGCCTCGGTCTCGTGTATGGTCGCCCGAATCCAGCAGACGTGGTCGGCAGGGTCGATGGTGGCGACGGCTACCTTTTCCGTGCAGGCGACCTCCTTGGTGCCCAGCTGGTACACGATCACGGGGACGTGCGTGTGGACCACTTTGGGCGCCTTGGGGTGGCGCTTCAGGACGGGGACGGCGAGCTCGGTACCGACGTAGTTGTCGTTTTTCGGGCCCATGACAGCAATCGCGAGCTGACCCGTGGCTCGCTTGCCCTGCTCGAGGTGGTGCTGCAGCAGCCGTTCACCACTCTCGTAGTCGTGGAGGCTGATGCTGGGCTTGTACGTCTTGCCGTCGTCAGGCGAGGTGGGTTCGGCAAGGACAGGGACCTTCCAAAAGGCAGGGTCCAAGGCGATGAATTGGGTGTCCGCAGCCTGAAGACGTGCGGAGCCCGCTGGTGGATGCGATGTGTCACCGCCAGTGCGCTTAGGCTTGCTGCGCTGGTGGTGATCGAGCGTGTAGCTAATCTGGTTGGCGGCGCACATGCGGATAAGGGCGCTGCCAAGCTTCTTCGTGTTGGACTTGTGCATGTCGTACATTTCCTGGAGCACGTCCGCGTTCAGTTCGGCTAGCCCGTTGTAGGCGGCCGTGGGGCGGTCAGACCCCGCTTGCCTGAACGCTGCGATGCAGTCCTGCTTGCGTTGAAGGAGGGACCCTTCAGCAGCAGGGCGCGTGGGGCGGGAGCTCGGAGGCTGCTTTGAAGAGCGACGGCGCTCCGGCTTCTTGGGGGCCATTGCTGCGGGCACTCTGGTGCGGAGAGGTGACGCGAATCAGTAGGGTCCTGCTGGGACCCCTCCGGTCTCGCGAGGCCTGGGGGTCTGACTCCGAGGCGGGGCGCTTCGCGTCGCGGCTGCGGTCTGAGTGCAGAGCACTCTCGAGCCGAGACTAGAGAGAGAGAGAGAGAGAGAGAGAGAGAGAGAGAGAGAGAGAGAGAGAGAGAGAGAGAGAGAGAGAGAGAGCGCGATTGTCTTTCTCCTTGTACACAATCCTACATGTTTTCTTATGCTCCTATATGTTGGGCCTCTCCTGGGGCGCGAACCCTTGGTGTTTGATGCGTGTTCTTATAGATTGCCCTTCTCCTGCGGCCCTAATCCGCAATGTTCTACGTGCGCCTGCCGCTGCATGGGCCCCCCCTGGGGCGCGAAACCCCCCTTGGAGGCCCAGCCCCCCTTCCGAGGGCCAGACGCTCGTCGCAGGCGTTCATGATCGTCGGACCCGCCTGGCGCCGCGAGCAAAACGCCACCGCGCGCGCTGCGGAGGCGAACGGGCGGCGCTGCACCGCAAGCCCAAGCGGGGCTCGGACGCTCGTCTCGGGCATTCTCGATCCTCGGACCCGCCTGGCGCCGCGAGCGCACGGCGCTGCGCTCGGCGGCCCTGGGGCCCCGAGCCGCAAGGTGCCGCGTCTTCATTCAGATAGAGTGTCGCGCCGAACCCAAGAGAGTGCCAGCGCGCTCGCCGCAGGCAGTCTCGATCCCTGGACCCGCCCGGTGCACAGAACGACGCCGCCCGGCCGCGCCGAGCGACTAATTAAGAAAGGGCACTGCCAGCATCTGGAGAGCACAGCGCCTCATCGGAATCCTGCGCGTCAAAGGACAGGGGGGCCTCGAGTGGGACCCCGAGGAGATAGCTGGCCTTGACGATGGCCATCCGCGAGGCGGCCGCCGCGTCCAAAAGCTCGCCCACAGCCAAGAAGCCTCGACCGCTGCCCTCGCCGCACTCGTCCCTGATGGCACTCGCGTGCTGCTCCATCGCCAGCTCCGCTGGGCCGCGCGGCGCCGCCGGGCTGGCCGCAGTCGGCCCCAGGCAAGGGCCGATCTCCACGCGCCCTTCCACGACGAAGGCCAGCCCCGCCCGCAGCACCTCGTCGTCGAGCTCGCCGCCGCGGCAACCTTTCGAAGGCCGCGCGCGCGCCTTGCACATATCCCCGAAGGCGTCCATGGGGAGGCTGACCCACGCCCTGTACGCCACCAGATCCTCGAGATCCCCGTCGCTGACGCCGCCGAAATCGCCGTCGAGCCCGACGTCGAGATCCTCAACGCCGACGTCCCCGAAATCGTTGTCAAGCCCGTCCGTTGCCTCAGCCCGCGCGCCCGCGGCCTCGTGCATCACGAGCTCCGTCGCGGCCTCGGCGAGCGGGGAATCGTCGTCGGGGCTGGCGGCTGCTGGGGGCCGCTCTGGGTCCGCGTCGGCGTGCGCGTCGCCGTCAGGGAACGCAACCTGCAGCACATCCTCCTCCACCTCGGGCCCGAACTGCTCGTCCACGGTCTTACCGACATCCTCGCTGATGACCTCCAGCGCGGGGGCGAACGGCGGTGGACAGGCGGCGCGCCGCCGCGGGCGCGACTGCTCGCGCCGGGTCTGCACCTGCGCGACGAGCCCCGCCGCCAAGCGAGCCGCGCGCGCAGCGGCCATCCTCGTCGGGGGGGGGGCCGACCGGCTCCACATCGTCGACGTGCTCCTCAACGACCCCGTCCTTCGCGTGGCCGGGCGCCTCGTCGAGCACCACGGGGGGCGCGGGCTGCCGCCCCAAGCGGGGGCTTGCCGCGGCCCGCGAGATGCCCTCTGCGGACGCGTGCGCGAATCCGCCCGCAGGGGCCAGCAGCGCGTGCCACGCGGCATTCCGCCGCCGCCGCGTCGCACGTGGGACACGACATCCCGAAGCGGCCAGGCGCAAGGCAGGGCGCGCAGCAGCCTCGCGGTCCTGCCAGGAACCTGGACCACCGCCGGCCGCCTTGCCAGCCGCCGCCACGGCAGCAAGGAGGCGCCGTGCCCGCGCCCGTCGGCGGGCCGCCGAAGCGCCAACCTCGTTCTCCTCCTTTCTGCGCAGCGCACTGCCGCGCCTGATGGGCCGCCGCCGCGCCCTCGCGCCAGTGGGAAGCCCCCGTCGCCATTGCTCATTGCCCAATCGCGCGCCACGGACCGCTGCGCGTGGGCCCCTGCGAGACATGTGGAGAAACAGCTTGAGCCAAAATGGCTACGGATGGTGGTGATGATGATGATGATGATGATGATGATGATGGTGATGGTGATGGTGATGGTGATGGTGATGGTGATGATTATGATGATACTGCTGATGATGATGCGTATGATGCTGATGCTGCAGCTGCTGATGATGATGATTATGATGCTGCTGCTGATGATGATGATGATGATGATGATGATGCTGATGATGCTGATGATGCTGATGATGCTGATGATGATGCTGATGTTGATGCTGATGATGATGCTGCTGATGATGATGCTGATGATGCTGCTGATGCTGCTGATGATGATGATTATGCTGCTGCTGATAATGTTGATGATGATGATCATGATGATGACGATGATGATGATGCTGCTGATGATGATGATGATGATGATCATCATGATGATCATGATGGTTGTGGTGGTTCTGCTGCTTACAATGGTGATATGTACAAGGACGAACAGGACCTGACAGGAGGAAGGAGGGGGAGGAGGAAGGAGGAAAGAGACGCGCGGCGCTGCGAATTCAGAACGAGGACCCAACGCACAGGATATTCGGTAATTAAAACAGTTTTGCGAATTCAACGCGGTTCCGTTCAACATGTGGCTCTCGCCTTAACGCCGAACACATTCGTTCTGAAACTCTGCAGAAATTTAGGGCCTTGATGGCGGACGGTGTTCAACATGTGGCTCTTGCTTTAGCGCCGCCCAGCTTCGTTTTGAAACTTTGCCAGAATTTCACGGATTGAGGGCTGCTCGTTTTCGAAATGTGGCTCTCGCCTTAGCGCTGCGCGCACTCATCTTAAACATTAGCAAACGTGTCACGGGGTCCCCTGGGCTACGTACAAGACATGATGCTGTGGAATGCCTCAGGATTGCCAGGTCGTAAAAATGACGTTGGTTTGCGGTGTTGAAATCCCACGAACAATGTTCCGGCACGGTTCAGGATCGTCAAAGCGCAACAATCACGTTGATTCGTGGCGTTGGAGTCCCGAAAACGGTGTTTTAGCGCGCTTCACGATCTTCAAACAGTTGCCCCCCAATGGGGCACCTCCCTCGTTGTTCACCAATGGGGAACCTCCCTCAATGGAAACAAATCCCTGTAGGGGCCTATGAAGAGGGAACTTTGAAGGATGTTTCTTGTTTTCCAAAATCGGTGGTGAATCCCGGAATTCACAGGTCCTTCCCATCCTCCTCCTCCTCCTCTTCTCCTCCTCTCCGGGGATCGAGGATTCCTCCTCCTCTAGGAGAATCAAGGATCGGCGAACTTATCCTCCTCCCTTTCCTCATCTTCCTCCTCCTCCTCCTCCTCCTCCTCCTCCCCCTCCTCTTCTTACATATCCTAGTGCTCCTCGTCCTCTTCCTCCTCGTCTTCCTCCTCCTCGTCCTCGTCCTCGTCGTCCTCCTCCTCCTCCTTCTCCTCCTCTTCCTCCTCCTCCCCCTCGCGCGTAGCCCAGCGCACAGTGTCTGTCTAACCGCGGGCGCGTCCGACACCCGCGCCAGAGGGGAGCCCGCGCTTGCGGAGCAAGCTCTAGAGCTTGGCTGGCAGAGAGCGTGCCAGAGTGATTGAAATGAGCGCGAGAGAGAGTGTGAAGGAGAAGTGCAGCAGCAAGGAGGTGAAAGACCATCACGCGGGGGGGAGAAGCAAAGAAACCGAAGAGAGCGATGGGACATTCGGGAAGAGCGTATCCAACAGGAGAAAACCCGAGAGGCTTAAATCTCGCATGCTGCGAAAAGCAGTGCTTGAATGTTCTGCGGCCGCCGAGGCGTAGGATACACCTGTTATTCGGCGCCGAGTTGTGGAACCTCTCTGAGGTCGCCCGCGCAACAGCAAGAGTCGTCCATGTCGCTTGGGCGATGCGGAGGGGAGCCCGACCCATGAGCTCTTGATGCGCATGCCAAGCGATGGATCGAATCTCCACGACCTTCTCAGGCCAGCACCGACGGAAACGAGCAACAAACTGGTTCTTTGGACTGGACCCTCAGGATGGCGTCTGCCATCCAGGAACAATCGCAAGCGCTGACCGCATCAGCGCACCCGCGCGCGGAGATTGCACGGACGTGGCCGCTTGCCCCGCCCACTCGGCCAGCTCTGACCAGCTCGGCATAATAATGATACAGAAGTGACGAACGAGAACAAGGCATGCCCCACACGAAGCGCGAGCGAAGACAGACAAGACAGGCGGGAGCGGGAGAAGCCGGGCAACTCGGGAGAGGACAGAGGCACACCGCTTGTCGCATAACTATGAGGCGACCGCCGCAGGACACCTTGCAGCGCTACAGTCGGGGCGTTGACCTAAGGAACCCTAGATAAGGAACGAGGCCCCTTTTTTCTATAAGATAACCTTCGATTTCCTGTCGAACACATAAGGAAAGCCTGAGGCCTGAGGCAAGCTGTGAAACACTTAAGGAACGCGGAGCCCCTCCCCAACGAAAAGGGCTCCTTCTTCAGGGCCCCGACTGTAGTGGCAACGCTCCGCCTGGCCCGCTTCAGAAGTGGAGCAGCCCGACTGCAGCCCCAGACCGCAGGGCCCACTCCCAGTGAGAGCTCCACGCCCACAGCCTGGAGATCATGCCAGTCAAGGATCCACTCCTCCAGCCATGCCCTCTGCCTGCTCTCGATGTCAGGGCAGAAAGCGCTGCGTAGCGGGGCGACGACGCACTCCCGGATTTTTAAATGCATGCAGACCAGCAACTCCCGCGCCCATGTCGACCGCCTGTGCGCAGGCGCACAGGGCGCGCAACTCGTGCACCGCGCCCCCGACGTCATCCGCGCATGCGCGCGCGCCGGGCTCTGCGATCCAGATGCGGTCTCCACCGCGTCGCGCAGCTGCGCCGGGAACGGGTGCGACGCCGGCGCGCGCGGGGCCCCCGAGGCGGGGCCACCTTGCGCGCGCGCTCCTGACCCTCCCTCGCCCTCCACCTTCCGCACCTTCCGCGCGGCAGGTGCCGCGCCGCGGCGGCCGCCGCCGCCGCCGAAACCGCTGCTGCGGCCTCGGCGGAAGCCGCAATGGCGGCCGCGGTGGCGGCCGCCGCGGCGTGGAACCTGCCGCGCGGAAGGTGCGGAAGGTGGAGGGTGAGGGCTGCCCCCGCGGCAGGGAGGGGGGGGGGGCCGGGGAAGTCCCGGGTCAAACGCGAACTTCCCCCCCGGGCGGTTCGGCCCTGGCCCCAGCCCCGGCCCCGACCCTGACCGGGCTCCGGCCCTGACCCCGGCCCCCGGCCCCGGCTCCAGCTCCGGCCCCGGCTCCAGCCCCGGCCGAGGGAAGCCCCTTCCTTTTCACTCCTCCCCGCCGGGGAGGGGAAGGGCCCCGGGGAAGTCCCGGGCAAGATGCGCTCCCCCCCGGGCGGTTCGGCCCTGGCCCCGGCCCCGGCCCTGGCCAGGCTCCGGCCCACCCTGGCCCCCGACCCCGGCCGCGGCTCCGTTCAGCCCCGGCCCGGGCCAAAGAAGCCCGCGAAGCCCGCGGTTCCACCAAATTCCAGAAAGACGTCGAGAGAAGTCCCTTCCCTTCCTTTCCCGCCGGGGAGGGGCGGGGGGGGGTCCCGGGGAAGTCCCGGGTCAGATGCGCTTCCCCCCCGGGCGGGTTGGCCCTGGCCCCAGCCTTGCCATGGCCCTGGCCCTGACCCCGGCCCCCGGCCCCGGCCCCGGCTCCAGCCCCGGCCGAGGGGAACCACTCAACATCCCTTCCCACCGAAGCTGCGCGAGATGGAAGAGAAGGCCTGGCCATCGTCGAGCGCGACGAGCGCCAGGGGGGTTGAGCGGGGATGGCGGCAGCGAAGACGCGAGCCTGGCCTGGGCGCCCATCTCCAGGATCTTCCGCCCGAGGTTGCAGCCAAGGACGGAGCCACTCTGGGTGAAGCGAACGAACTTGCACCCCTAGACCATGACTTGCCGCGGATGTCAAACTCTTGCTCGGCGCGCTCCCGAGCCCGCGAGGCCTCGCGGAGGCCGCGCCCCTGACGATCGCCCCCTCGCTGCCCCCCCCTCTCAGGCCGCTCCGCGGACGAGCGCGCCTCGAATTTGTTTGAACGAAGGAAGACGACGACAGCCGATTAGCACCCGATGTGGGGCATGATCCGAAAGGAGGGCCCCGCGCGGACAGCGCCTCCAACCGGCAGAAGGACACCAGGCCCAGGGGCGCCGCGTGCCGAGCTGGATCCAGACGCTCCGCTCCGGGAGTGGCAGGGCCATCCCAGACCCCCGACGTAATGATTTTTTCATTACGTCGACCCCCAGAGGTCCCGACCCTTTCCCCATGACCGGCTTTGCGTCCTGAGTCGTTTTCTGACGCTCCCGAGGCCCGGTGAGGGCCCCCAGAGGCCGAAAATTCGGAAAAACCTCCCGTCCTGATTTTTTCATTACTCGAGGGGGTCTGGGATGACTCCCCCATCGACTGGATCGGGCGCGAAGACGCCCCCCCGGCGGGCGGCGAGGGGGGGATCTTCCAGCGGGCGACGCGCCGGCCCCTCCGGCGCGCCGAACATATTCAGGGAGGGCCATCCCGTGGCCGAGCGGCGGCCGCAGCAGCGCACGGGCCGCCGCACCTTCGGGGGCGTCGGCGGAGTCCGCTTCCCAGACATGATCGCGTCGTAAAAAATTCAGGACGGAGGTTTTTCATGATTTTCGGCCTCCAGAGGCCCTCGCCGGGCCTCGGGGCCGTCAAAAAACGACTCAGGATGAAAAACCGGCCCCGGGGAAAGGGTCGGGACTTCCGGGGACGCCGTCCTGAAAAAATCAGGACGTCGCATGTCTGGGAGAGTGGCAATGTTGGCTCGCTTCAGGCTCGCTCCATGTTCCCTACTCCGCCCAGTCCGCCGCCTTCCCGCGCCGCGATCGGGCGAGATTCGAGGGCGCGCTCGTTTGGCTTCTTCGGCGCGACTTGTTCCGCGAGCGGGCGTGGCTCCCAGCGCTCGCCTCCGAGGGGGCGCGGGCTCGCAATCTTGACAGCCAGGTCCGCGCCCTAGCGCCGCGCGGC